>CM076577.1:1451108359-1451318480 GCA_034641835.2 Pinus albicaulis | reverse complement strand
TGAGAAGTCAGGGCTGATAAGGACAGGGGCCTAAGTGAGCGCAAGCTTTACTGACTCAAAATATTTCTTGGCTTCAACAGTCCATTTAATTCCTGCACCTTTCTTTAGCATTTCAGTCATCTTTCTAAGATGCTCTGCAAGATTGGGGATGAATCTTCTAAGGAAATTGATCTTCCCAATGAAGGACTGAAGCTCCTTGATGTTCCTTGGATGTGTAATTTGAAGTATTCCCTCAACTCTCTGGGGGTCTATCCTAATCCCTTTCTCGGATATAATGTGGCCCAGAATTTTACCTTCTTGCAGCCCGAAAACAGTCTTCTTAGGGTTTAGGGACAGACCGTACCTTCTACATTTTTCAAAAAAATTTCTCTGATGCTTCAGATGTTCTTCTTTAGTTTTAGAAAAGATAGTCAAGTCATCCAAGTAGATAACTATAAAGTGTCCAATCTCCTCTGAGAAAGCTATGTCCATCGCTCTCTGGAAGGTAGCTCCAGCATTCATCAATCCAAAAGGCATCTTCACATACATGAAGGTACCCCATGGAGTGGTAAAAGATGTTTTGAGTTGATCTTCTGGGAGTACCAGAACTTGGTTGTATCCTGAAAAACCATTAAGCAGGGAGATTCTCTTAGAGCCCACTACCTTCTGTAGGATATGCTCCATTCTAGGCAAAGGATAGTTATCTTTCAGGGAGGCTCTATTGAGGTTTCTGAAGTCTATGCATAGTCTAATCTCACCTGTTTTCTTCCTTACAACCACTAAGTTTGACACCCAATCGGAAAACCTTACAGGGACTATAATGCCTGCCTCATACATCTTTTTAATTTCTTTTTCTACTGCAGGAAATTGTTTTGGATTAATCGTATGGAGTTTTTGTCTGAAAGGCTTCTGATTCTCCTTTAGTGGTATCTTGTGTTGTATGATGCTGGTGTCATAGGCCTTTAAGTCTTCATAGCTCCATGCAAACACGTCAATGAATTCCTTAAACAGGTCATTGTATTTTTTCTTCATGTTTGCAGGTATAGACTTAGCCAGTTTTATCATTTTGGGCTTATCTTCAGTGCCTATGTTGCATTCTTCTATATCTGATTCTGCATGTTCAATTGTGGGCTTTTTTGCTACGTCATCAAAGTCAAAAAGATCTTCTAAGGGTGACAGGCCTCTGGGTAGGTTCTTATTTTGGCCTGCAGCACTTCGAACTCTTCGTTTTCTGTGTTGTCACTATTTTCGTTAAAATTTCCAGTTTGTTTAGAAAAAAGAATTTATTTCTATGTTACAGGGTGTTTCTTGTTCATCTGGGGGGTCTCCACCTAGGCAGAAGCTATCAGATTGGGAGTCTGAATCAGGAAATTCAAACTCATTTCTGCCTGTCAGGAAATCCTCGATCTGTTTGTCTCCTTCAAAGACCCACCAATATTTTTCATTGTCTGGCACTGCAGGCCTGAATTTGGTCTGAATGATAATTTGTTGGTCAACTGGGGCTTTAGGGTATGAGCTAGCTAGACATGCTAATCCATTTTCTATTGCATTTTGGCCCCTGGGAACAAACACTAATTCATATTCAACAAATGTTTTCAGCAAATCTAGAGTGTCATTCCTGTATGCCCTAAGTCTGGGATGTTTTGCTGAATACTCACCATTCACTTGTTTGATCACTAACTCCGAGTCTCCTTTCACAGCTATCCTATGGGCTCCTAACTTTTTCAACGAATTCAGACCTAGGATGAGAGCCTCATATTCTGCAATATTGTTTGTGCATTTGAAATGCAGATTGACAGCGTGGCTCTCTGCGTGAGCGTTTTCAGTGTTACACAGCCACACTCCTGCTCCAGCACTCTGCCTAGTACAGGACCCATCAAAGTTCATTTCCCACAGGGGTTCTTTGTTTAATTTGTTTTCATCCCCTCCCCTACAGCTGGATTCGTCATGATGTTGAGTTGTAAGGTTTGTACTAGGAGAGGGGTTACTTTGTTCATGGAGATCAGGGAGGTGGCTAGTTTGCTGCTTTTGTTATATTTCTATTTCATTCAGAGTTATATTTTTAGCAGTTTGCCCATGGTCTTCCTCTTCATATTCTTCTAGAGTAGCCATTATGTTGAAGTCCATGGGCTGTATGTTTGTATTTCCATTACCTGATCCCGACTCTTCTGAGGATTGGTCATTGTAGAGAATAAAAGAGTCTAGATCCATATGTACAGAGTACAATGGTGAATTTTCAGGCTTCTCGGGGCTACTGACAAAAAATTTCATCTAAGATTCTCTATACAGTCTTCTAAGTTGGCCGAATATAGGGATAGTGGCATATGAGCCATCCATCTGCATTGTTCCCTGCAGTTTGGATCCCCATGATCTTGACAACAACATGCCATACTTTGGTGGCACATCTGTCACCACAACATCCATGACCATACGTTTGGCAGGAATCTGGGTTAAGCTCACACATAAGTCTTTGATGAGGCCTAGGCATTTTACTCTGCTAGAGTCAAATAAATATAAGTCTTTGTAAGGTCTGGTGATTTCTAGGCCCAGCCTGTCCATCACTACCTTAGGCATTAAGTTGTGTGATGCTCCAGAATCATGCATGGCATTGTGGAGTATTTTGTCATGAATGTTGAGACTGATATAGAAAGGTGGAACTACCCCTTCCTGAAACTTCCCTTCAATTTTTGGACCAAAGAGTAGGGCTATTTGGTCATCATTCAGATTTACAGAATCATTCATTTCTCCCAGATTCAATGATTTCAAAATTTGGCCTTTATATACATCCTTAGTGGCCAGCTCAGATAATGGTACAGAGATTTTGATTTTTGCTATCTCACTCTCTAGATTGAAAGTGGACTGCGTCTTGGAAACACTAGGCTCTGTTTTATTTGCCACTGTTTTGGTGGCTGAATCAGGTTGTTGATTCCCATTATGTACATGTGTATGAATAGTTTTATCAGGAGTACTAGCCGAAGTGCTAGCACTACTGGTCGGTTGGCTTTGTTTTTCATTGTCTTGGTTGTCCTTCTCCTCATGTTTACCAGAACTTTCAGTTGCTGTCTTGTTATTTACAGAGGTTGCTTTAGGAGTTTTGTCAGGTCTTTTCTTGATGGTTACCTCAGGAGTATTTTTTTTGGCAGTATCTCAGCTTTTCTTGCTCCTAAGTTCGTATTGTTCCCTGACCTGCATCATGGCATTTTCAAATCCTAGTCTGTAATCTTCAGTTTCTAACCATTCCTCCTCCCAGAATGAAGATGAGGGTTGATCTTCTTCTAAATAATAGTTAAGGACTGAGCCCTCTGCTTCAAACATGTTTATTTTATTCCCTTCAGACTCTTCAATGATTCCCTCGTCTTCATCTACAATTTTTTCTTGAAATGGGGGAATAATTTGTTGATCTGACTCTCTTTGTCTGTTGGTAGCAGCATTGTTTCTTCTAATGTTCTGGTTCTGGTTTCTATTTTGGTTGTTGTTTTGGAAAACCATCCTATTTATCATTTGTTGTAGCTCTTCCACATTTTTGGACAGTCTGTCATATTTGGGATCAGATCTGGAAGCTACGTTTTCATCCCTATACGTTACCCTCTTTTCAGCTTTTAATCTTGCCCTTTTTTCCATCAAATTTGCTTCTATGGTTATGGCTCCTTTCTGCATGTCTTCCAAAGTGGTGTACTCTTTATCTCTAAGCTCATAGGCCATGTCAGCATCAAATCCATCAGGATATTTTGCTAAGGCCATACCTTGTGGAGGTTTCATTTGCGGAGGGAGAGCATTATAAATGCTGTTGAATCTAGTGGTGTAATCGTGGACACTCTCTCCTACATTCCTCTTAAGGGACATATATTCGGCTAGGAGCTGGCGAGGGTTTGCTCTAACCTCCCACTTGTTTATGAAGGTTTGGTATAATGCAGGGAGATCTTGAATGCTGCTAGGAGGCAATCCTTTAAACCATTTCTTCACCTCACCCCCTAAGCTTTGGGCAAAGATTCTCATTTTTATTGTTTCATCATCAATTTCCATATAATCAAAAGAGTCCTCCATTTTATCCACATTTTGCTATGCTGTTATGGGCTCTTTAGCAGTGAAGTGTGGGATTTTTGATTGATAATCATTTGGTAAAGGTAACAAAGGTTGAGGTAAAACTAAAGCTACATACCAAGCTGCCATGATGATATTCTGGTGAGGTATAGGGTTAGCTTGAGCAGCTGGTATTTGGATGACAGGGATGGTAGGACCAGCAGAAGTCTGTTGAACAAATCTAGGGTGAGAGAGCCCCAAGTTTTGAAGGAACTGAAAATCAGGTGGTGTGGAAGGAGGGGTTTCGCTGTCCCTAGTACTTGGCTAGTCTGAAACACTAAATGACCTAGTTCTAGGTAATCTGTTTGGAAGGTCTAGGTCGAAGAAAGGGTCTAATAGAGCTGCAAGATCTTCTGGTGCAGAATTAGCTCTATGAATGTGGCTGGAAATAGTTGGCCTGCTTAGTGTGGGAGCTCTTCTGAGGACACTCTCTGGATTTTCAAATATTTCCAGTGGGTCGGGGTTGGGATAAGCTCTTGTATGAATGGTTCTGAAAGCTAGAATGTTGTTTATAAGCCAAGAAGCTTAACCCTACTTGTTACTTCTATTGTGGTTAATGTTGTCCCAGAAACCGGCCTCCCAATGGAGTCTTCATTATGTTTCGGGTCTGGTCTCCCAGTGGAGTCTGATTGTGAAACCAAGATAATCAGTAGGCCTATTGATCGCCAGTGGAGTCTTTTAATGTTTAGGAATAATGGAGTCGCCATGTGGAGGGTTTAGGATGTTTCTAAGGGGTACACTGTCCACCACAGTGGTCAGGCACTGTCACCTTTCAAGACTCTCCTCTAAAACAACAAGCTCCAACCAGAGATTGACTGGGAGGGCATTTACCAGATATGTCACCTCTGAAAAGAGGATGAGATCCGGAGGCTACCTGTCCCTTTCCAGGCTTTGTCTAAGAGTATGGTGGATATTCAATAATGGAGGTTGATTCAAGAAAGGTGTGACTTACTATCAACCTAACCAGAGTTCTAATTTTTTGAGTTTTGGAAATGTGTAAGGTGAAATGCACTCAGATCTTTCCCCAGTGGAGTCGCCATTATGTTGGGGTTCCCATGTTTTGGCCAGGTTGACAGAGACCAAAAGATGAGACAACATAGAACCACTTTGGGACCTTAGGATCTAGCCCTCCTAGGTCCAGAGAGGGATCTCTCTATGGAAGTCAAAGGTTATGTCTTTGAAGCTCGGGTGCTATGATTTTAGGCTAGTTGTAGGCTCAAGGTTGTTGGGTTGATTGTTTGTGCTTGGTTGGAGGGAATCAGGGAAAGGAGGGCCAATATAATACAAGGATGAGCAAAGAGGAAGCTTAGGCAGTGACAGATAACTCAAAGAACATCAAAGCCATTGGGCTATGGAGTCAAGAAAGGATTTACTTGTAGTCAATGTGCAATATTTCAATTGGGCTAGTCATCTAAATCCTCTGGATCTTAGAGATGATAGTTGGAATGGAACATTAAGGATAGAAAATGAGAGGAAGAGAACCAACCAACTCTGTCTATAGATCAGGTCAGAGGTCATTTAACTCCAGGCCTGCTTGGAGAGAATTAGAGGTGTAACAAGGGATATTGACAAGGTTTAATTGGGATGGAAAGCTCCTAGAGAGACAGATACGGGATTCTAGACCTCCAGGATTCTCACCACATTCCACTAAATCCTAACAAGAACATCTGAATACAGACTTCATCAATTCATACATCAGAGAGCAGGCAATTTCATCCACTACATTGGTTAAACCAATAGAAATCAACATTTAGATACACATATAAGCAGAAAACATTAAGGTAGGGAGAGCAGGAAACATAAGGCACCTATCAAGGGTGAATCTTACATTATACTTCTGTTGCCTACCAGTAGAAACATGATGAAATGAAAGAAAGTCAATCACAAATACAGAGAAAGGAAAACATCACCAGCTGCTTTAGATCAGAATCCAAAGAAACATGCTTGTCATATTAAAAACAACACCAATCAGGTACATCATAGCCCATAGCTTGAACACTCAGTCTGAATACATCATATCTCAGCCTATCTTACAATATACTTAGAGAATTTGTCCTCAAGAGGAAAACACTTGCATTTCACTGATATCTCAACAACAACCATTACAATCTTTTTTCTGTGCTTTATAGCAGAGGATGAACCTAAGATCGACTGAGAAGGTAGGTGAAAATTAAATGTATCTTTAAACACAATCATGAATGCAAGGCCGAAACCCATTCTGCTTGACATGCTGTATATTTAATCTCTTTCACCTCCCTTGTAAGAGAATGATCTGCTCCAGATTTGATCTTGACATTTTGGCTTGTTGTACTCCAGGTGACTTGAACAGAAATGAAATAAACTGCTAGGAAGGTCTGTCTCATAAATGCCTGACTGACGAAGAAAAACATTCTACTGATGAAAACCCTGATATTACCCTTTGCCCACGCTCAGGGTCCTTTGACCGGTTATCGGGGTCTGTAATCTACTGTTTTGCCTCTAAACACACTGATTTAGGGCCCCAGATCTTCATTAACACGCCCTAATCTCTTTTTCTTGTACTGAATGACTCTGCCTTCTCATTTTGCTTCTGATAGTGGTAGCTCGGGCTTTTAATAGCGTTGAAATATTTTCACTGATCTCGAACCCTATTCTTTGAATAAGCGACTTGTCTTTACCTTTCCGGGCCTTCTTCATTAAATGTACCAAGGTACAAAGCTTTCCTGCATCTCTCGGCCGCTGCATAGGAAACTGGGCGATCATGGCGGCCATTTCTTCCATATATCCCTGCAAAAACATGAAGACTGTGAAGAAAACCATGGATATGAATGATGGAGGTGACGAGGACAAGATGTGGTCGTGGAAAAAAGCCATGCAGATGGAATGCGGGGGGAAAAATTGCAGGGGAAATGGTGGAACATAGCTCTGGTGTTGTTGGCGGACGTTGCAGAATGAAGAATGCATGAAAAACATTAAAAAATGTGGGAGTAGAACGTTATATGCGACGAAATGGTTGACAAGTACGGAACATGCACGTGGGGTGACGTGTCATACGGACAGTCGAGTGGACGGATGAGGTGGAGGTCTCGGGGCGACTGAATGGTCAACGATAAACAGACAGATCCGAACCATCGATCGGGCGAAGATCGACGGCGGAGGACGGAGGAAGGCAGGCCTGCGGGTACGATGGGCCAGTGTTAAAAGGCGCATAGCTTCGGGAGACGACAACCGTTGGATGAGGGCCCCACGATCTAACGATGTTAGTGGATTTCGCTGCAAGGCCGGGGCCGAAGGTTAACGCACGGGAAGGTGGTGATTTTGCCACCGTACAAGGGATAGGTGGCTGCTACTGAATGGAATCGTTGTGCTTCCGGGGAAAACCGTCCTGCACGCAGCGGCGGTGCGGAGAAAACATGTGGTTTCAGGGCGTATGACGTGTGAAGGTGTGGGGACCACCATTTCGGGCGCACTCCGCGCCGTTAGATCTGGCTTTCGATCGGACGGCGGAGATTCATTGATCCAAAACTATGTATAAAACCCAAAAATGTGCATTTCCAAAGGTTTTTGAATGATTTTCTGGCGCCGAAAAGGTTTGAGAGGATTTAAGCGCCTTGAGGATTAAGAGATGGTCACGGCACTTGGTCCCATTGGGAGGGAAAGGAGCGGGGAGCTACTGCAAAAGGGGCTTGGCTCAAATATAATGAAATACATGGATTTTATACATTGCTAATACAATTTAAGGCTAGCCAATGGTAACGGGAGGGAGATAGAGGGAGATATGGAGAAATAAAAGGTGATGGTGTGGTTTGGGATAGGATTTAGGGGAAACTTAAAGGGGGTAATGGGGGAGATTGAAGATGAGCTTTGCCAAAGGGAAAACAGAAGTGGAGATGGGAAAACTTGCAGGAGATAAGGATAAAAGGCCCTTTTGAGGAATGGATCAGCAGAGGGACTACATTTTAGGCATAGTACAGAAAGACTCCAAGGAGGATGAATTTTCAGGGGAAAGGCATTCCTTGGAGGCTCCAGAACAATTCTAGCCCCCCAGCTTGCTTGCCAAGAATTTCATAGGGGGGCCAACACAGTGAAGGAGGCCTCCTAAAACATCTTTCCTGATCCTAGTTGGAGAGTGATCACCTAAACTAGGTCGGGACCACACATGTGATTTTTGTCGAAAAGTCTATTTTTAGACTATGTCTATTTTTAGACATATGGAGCATGGTCTAGGACTTGCGGGATGCTATTATTGGAGGATTGGTCAAGTTGGTAAAAATAGATAGACAGCTATTTTTAGACATACAGGTCGAAGTCTATTTTTAGACTGCCTGTCTAAAAATAGTTCAGTCAAATATTATTAACCCTTAATAATATTTGGACTATAAACATTATCTTATCCTCTTGGAGCACTTCAGTTCAAGCTACAGATGTGGCACATGCAGCTGGCAGAAGGAAATTCGAATTTCCTAAGGGTTAGTTGAGCTATTGCATGGTTGACTTCAGTTAGAACTCATGTGGCAGAGTTTGGTATAGTTGATGAGACAGATGGTGGAGTTGTGTTCGGTTTAACTTAGTTGAACTAGTTGTATTTAGTCTAACTGATAAATACACTAGTGATGAGTGGTGTGAATTAATTATTAATTAATTCACTAATTATTAAATCATTATTCAACTAAAGAACACATCAGTTAACAACAGTGCATGGACAGTTCAGTGGAGACCAGTGTTAGAGGTGGGTGAAAGGGTGGAGTCTACTATCAGTTGTGACTATAGTGTGCATGAGATTTGCACAATCATTGGAGGATATTTCCAATGAGGATTGTGCAGTTAAAGCCAAGGGAATTCGAATTCATTCCATTCATTCTCTCATCTTGGATTGCGTAGTAGAGGCAGGCAAACAGTGGAGGAGTTTTGAACCCGTGACTTGTTCAAAACTGAGCTAGTTTGTGTGTAACTTTTGGAGACAGTACTGAGTACTTGTGAGGAGTATTGTACCGAGATTGTTACATGATTCTTCTTCATTATAATATACAGACAGTAGGGGGTTTTCAGCTGTAAGATTTCCCCGGTATACATACTATGTTATATGTGTTGAATTTCTATGTGCACATGTGAATGTTTTCAATACCGCTTGTTGTTTTTATTTCCGCATGTGATGATTAATGCGTAGAAGAGATTATGTGTTATGTATGAAGCTCAAATAGTATGTGACCAGGATAATATCGGTGAATAATTCAGAAAATTATTCAAATTTCTACATGGTATCGAAGCGATATTGATCATCAGATCTATTATTCAAAAAGTGATTGCATTTTATTTCTTCAGGCAGAGTCTGCAAACGGGCCAGGTAGCCTCCGGATTCATCCTTCTTTGAAGGTGAAAGGTCTGGTAAATGCCCATGCAGTCGATCTCTAATTTGGAAATAATTTTTTCTCACGAATTTTAGATCGGAAGCAGTGGAGTTTGGAGCTGTTGGAATTCGAATTGCAGAATTGTTTTTCTTGGTGTCAAAAGCAAAGATGTCTTTCGTCAGATTGCGATTGGAGTATGCCTTGGAAGGCAGCTCGAATTATATTGCATGGAAAGACAGGATGGAGGCAGTGTTAGATGACAATGGGCTGTTGGAATTCATAGAGAAAGAAATTCCAAAGCCTACTTCTACGGATGCTGCTGTGGTTGAGGCTTGGCAAAAGAAGACAGCAAGGTGTCGAAGGATTCTATTGGAGGGCGTGAAGGATCACATAGTATCCAGCCTGCATGGTAAAGCTTCTCCATTCTTGATGTGGAAAGCTTTGACAGAATTGTTCCAGAGCAAGAGTGACCAAAGGAAGTTGGCGCTCAAGGATAAACTCAGGAAAATAAAGATGGAGAAGAATGACACTATTCTGGTATACTTGACAAAGTTTGTCCACTGCAGGGATGAGCTTGGGAGTGTAGGAGTTAGTGTGGATGATGAGGAATTGGTGAGCTTGGCTCTCCTTGGTCTTCCGAAGAGTTGGAATTCCTATGAGGATTCTGTCAATGGTCGGGAGAAATTTCCAGGATGGGAGCGACTTTGGTCGGATCTTGTGCAAGAGGAGATAAGGCGGAATACCAGGGATGGATCTTCATCAAAGGTATCCGATGAAGAAGATTGCGCTTTGGCTGTCAAAGCAAGGAAGGAGAAGGGAAAGGAGAAGGCTTCTCAATCCGGTGTGGATGGTAAAAAGCGTGACATGTCCAAAGTGAAGTGTTTTCACTGTCACGATCATGGACATTATGCCACGAATTGTCCACAAAAGAAGAAGAACAAGCAGGCTGCTGGAGCTGCAGCTGGTGAGGCTCTTGCCTCGAAATTTGAGCTAGACTTCTCATTGATCGCATGCATGGTGTCTAGTGCATTGGGATCGGGGTGGTATTTTGATAGTGGCGCTTCCTTTCACATGACGGGAGATGTGAATCTTTTTAGTGACTTGGTGGAGAAAAATCTCCAGATGCATGTTGAGTTGGGCGACAATGGACGATACAATGCGATCGGCATTGGTACCATAACCTTTCAGAGGGAGTCAGGTAAACTCATTCTTTTACAAGATGTATTGCATGTACCAGGTTTAACAAAGAATTTGATCTCAGTCGCAATGTTAGAGGATAAAGGGTATGAAGTTGTCTTTATAGAAGGGAAAGTTTTCCTTCGGCACAAGGCAACGGGACAAGTCAAGAAGGTTGGGATTCGGGCAAAGAATCTCTATAGACTTGAAGTAGATGGGATGTCTACGGAGCTTCCTACTGTTGGGAAGCAGGAGAAAGACATGCAACTGATGCTTGAGAGGGAGCAAGTTTTGCATGCAGGTGATAGTGAACCTCGGGATGTGGAGCAGCCACAAGAGGATCATGGAGTGGAAGAAACCACTCATGCAGAGAAATTTCGTGCTAGATGGGCAGAGGGAGTGCATGCAGCTATACCACCAGGTGAGAGGTGGGGCGACATGCATGATTAATCCCATGAGGAGATTTCTGGGCAGATTCATGAGATGGTGTGGATCTCATGGATTGAACCTGGCTACGAGGTGCCCACAGCGCAGCAGTAGCAAGATCAGTTGGAGTGATGCAGGTAGATCAAAGTGACAGTGTCAGATACTGGAGCGCGGATCAGAGTTGACAGCAAGTGCAAGAGTTCAATAGCGCAGTGTTTCCTGATGACATGTGCAGTTGGTACCAGCAGAAGTCGAAGACTTTGATGATAGATGCATCAGACTGATTGAGTTGTTTGGAGCCTATTCAGTTTCGGAGATGTTGCATGCAAAGGGTGCATGGCGCATGCATGGAGTTGCATGGTGCATGCATGAGTTTTCATGGCGCATGCAAAGGGTGCATGGCGAATGCATGGAGTTGCATGTCGCATGCATGGAGTTGCATGGCGCTTGTGAAGGTTGCAGGGCGAATGCATGGAGTTGCATGTCGCATGCAAAGACATTCCTTTCTTGTTGAGAGGGAGTGTTGAAAATAGCAACAAGAAAGAGTGAAGGAGGCCTCCTGAAACATCTTTCCTGATCCTAGTTGGAGAGTGATCACCTAAACTAGGTGGGGGACCACACAGGTGATTTTTGTCGAAAAGTCTATTTTTAGACATATGGAGCATGGTCTAGGAGTTGCGGGATGCTATTCTTGGATGATTGGTCAAGTTGGTAAAAATAGATGGACAACTATTTTTAGACATACAGGTCGAAGTCTATTTTTAGACTGCCAGTCTAAAAATAGGTCAGTCAAATATTATTAACCCTTAATAATATTTAGACTATAAACATTATCTTATCCTCTTGGAGCACTTCAGTTTGATGCTTGGATGTGGCACATGCAGCTGACAGAAGGAAATACGCTTTTCTTAAGGGTTAGTTGAGCTATTGCATGGTTGACTTCAGTTAGAACTCATGTGGCAGAGTTTGGTGGAGTTGATGAGACAGTTGGTGGAGTTGTGTTCGGTTTAACTTAGTTGAACTAGTTGTATTTAGTCTAACTGATAAATACACTAGTGATGAGTGGTGTAAATTAATTATTAATTAATTCACTAATTATTAACTCATTATTCAACTAAAGAACACATCAGTTAACAGCAGTGCATGGACAGTTCAGTGGAGACCAGTGTTAGAGGTGGGTGAAAGGGTGGAGTCTACTATCAGTTGTGACTATAATGTGCATGAGATTTGCACAATCATTGGAGGAGATTGCCAATGAGGATTGCACAGTTAAAGCCAAGGGAATTCGAATTCATTCCATTCCATTCTCTCATCTTGGATTGCGCAGTAGAGGCAGGCAAACAGTGGAGGAGTTTTGAACCCATGACTTGTTCAAAACTGAGCTAGTTTGTGTGTAACTTTTGGAGACAGTACTGAGTACTTGTGAGGAGTATTGTACTGAGATTGTTACATGATTCTTATTCATTATAATATACAGATAGTAGGGGGTTTTCAGCTGTAAGCTTTCCCCGGTATACATACTGTGTTATATGTGTTGAATTTCTATGTGCGCATGTGAATGTTTTCAATATCGCTTGTTGTTTTTATTTCCGCATGTGATGATTAATGCGTAGAAGAGATTATGTGTTATGTATGAAGCTCAAATAGTATGTGACCAGGATAATCTCGGTGAATAATTCAGCAAATTATTCAAATTTCTACAGGAAGTGTTGATGGTGTTTTTGTCAATATGTTGTCATGAGTGTATAAATGGTTATGTGTTGTTCTTGCTTATGTATTTTTTGTGCATGCTTTCTTACATGTTGCTACATGTTGTACATGCATCGCCAATTATTATTTGTTACATATTTTTCATGTTTATGTGTTTTACATGTCTGCGTTCTTGCATGATGTTATATGTTGGACATGCATTGGTTGTTCATGCTTAGTTACTCATCAATAATGCTTGTGCATTGTCCATGTACATTGGTATGGTTAAGGTTTTTTTCCATGAGGTAATTATGTTCAATTAGGTCATCATGATGATATTAGAATGTTATGATGCTAATGTGTTGGCTAAGATAAAGTAGAATATTCATATCATTGAAGTGATGTTGCAACAATGAACTTTGGGGTAAGAGCAGATCATCATACCAGTTGGTATGCTTGGCATGCAAGTATGTGATTCAAGGTTTTTGTAAGAATTAGGGTTACTTATATGTTTGTCATTTTATCAATATGATTACATGTATGATAAATTCAAGTTGATCAGTGTAGTCATATACACACGTGCTGGATAATCATTAATGTTAGTGACTTGTGGTTGTATGCATTGTTGTTGTTGTTTTATGTTATTTAACTTGATGATTGTGTTATATTTTTTTGATGAGAATGTTATATCATAAATTATTACTTGTATACATTATTTAAATTGATTTCATATGTATCATGCTAAATTATATTGGTATAGGCAGATGGTTATGGTTATGACACTCAAGTATGAGTCGACTTATTTGTGATATTATGTCATACTAATCTAGGTTGACTGTGCACATGTGATTATTATGCATGAATGACATTTTTTTATGACTCTATGATGTGAACATGTTAGATAGTTACTATTATAGATATCATGACCTTATTTAGGTTGAGCTCATGTGTTGTGAAGTTATATTGTGGTAATCTATATTGATTTTGAGGATAAGATAACCTCCCCTAAGTTGCATTAACCTATGAGCTGCTTATGTCCCCTAGTTTGTACTTATTAGGCATGGCATAACATGGTCCATTTTGGGTCAAAATAATACTCAACTCAATGAGCGGAGTGCAGTGTCCAATGAAGATAAAGTAACCATGTGAAGTTTAGGGGTTTTAGGGCAGGTCAGAGCCCCTCTTTCTTTAAAGGGATTGGGTTTATTTTGATATTTTTGAGTTCACCCATGGCATGTAGACCATGGTATTCTATGTATGTAAAGGATATATAAAGCAATGAGATGTAAAGTCGAAGAAAAGAATGTAATCATGGTATGAGAGGAAATTGTTGAATATTTGGGTTTTAGTATGTTTTGGGTCTTAGGAGAAGGCTTCACAGTTGTGTGTATGAAGGCTTTGAAGAGTCTTCAATTGTGTGCACAGACCATCCACAACTGTGTGTGCGGGTTAGAGAATTATTCTATTGAAATGACATATCTTAATACAATAAGAAGACATGTTGGAGCATCTTTGTGTGTATTTGTGTACTTTTCTTAGTATTCGCACTTGAAGCTATTTTTATGCATCGCGAAGTATTTAATATTTTTATATGTGTTATATTATATTGAATATTTCATAATATTGATAAAGGAACAATGCCAAAAATTATTAAATGAGGAGTAGGGAATATATTGTGAAATTAGATAATTCTGTCCACACAGTTCAAAAAAGCATAAGAAATAAATTTAGCAGTAGATCCACATTCTATTGTCCCTCTAGATGCAGAAAATTGGTTTTTACATCACCCAATATTTCCTCAGGTGAGACTGGGATCTTCCCTCCAGATCGTTGCCGAAAGGGTCGGTAATAGAGGGTTTTGTTGGTTTCACAACTAATTTGAACCTGGGTTGAACCCCTCCAAGCCAAAAAATGATTATGTTGTAGGGGTTGGGATCTGATTAAAAGATATCTAGAAGTGTAATCTGAAAAGAAAGGAGATCCAATATTTGGTATATCTGAAGGAGCGAGAGTTCATAGTTTAAGAAAACAGGAATTTGTGACTATATATCGAAACTTGGTTGCATAGATATATTTTTATAGATCAACACGAGATCTTATTCTCATTGTTTTCTAATGAGATACATGAATGGTTATCGAGGTTGACTGAGAATAAGACTTGTTTTAAGAATGATGTTCCTACTACATGGAGCCCTGAATTGTTGGAACAACTCAAGGGGAATGATAACAATATCTTAAGAGACGTTTATTTTTGGATCAATAGTATTTTGGGTGGATTTAATACTGAGTTCACCATAGAAGCGTTTGAATCCTACAACAAAAGTGAATGAAGATTTTTCAAGGGTCTGCAGGTAATTACTTGAATTATTTTAAGTTTTGGATTAATATTCTTAATGTTTAGAAGAAGTAATTATGGGCCTACTTGAAGTGGAAATCGATATAGAGTAGATTGAGAGAACTTCATTGATACTGATTACAGTCCCTTTTTAGTGAATATGAAGGCAAAGAAGGAGAAATTAACCCTCCAACCCTTAGAGTAACGTCATAGTTAGGATTTGGAGATAATGAGGATTCCTATGGGATTCCCCATCCCGCTACTGCCCTCAACCCACATCCCCCTCCCCATACTTTCCCTCCACCTCCACCTCCGCCTCCACCACCACCTCCCCCTCCCCCTCCCCCAAGAGACATGGCCAATGAGGTCAGAATGCCTTATTTGAAAGGTTAGGGATCACACGATGCTGAACTATTTTGATTCGCTACTGAAGCAATATGGAAAGCGTGACAGGTCAGTGATGATGATATAAAGAAGGAGCATATTTTCACAATGTTGTAAGAAAGGAAAATGACATGGTATATAAAGTATTCTACGATGCATAATATTGCCACATTGGATGATACAAATAAAACACTGACCACAGAATTTAAGAAGCCAAAGTCACAGTCACAATGTATTACTAAGTTAAAGGATATAAAACAAGAATAAAATGAGTTTGTGTGGGAATTAGATCAAATATTCAAGATGCTAATGGAACAAGTGAACTTCCAAGTTCCAGAGGAGTAGCATAAGGAGTGGTTTATAGCTGCAGTATTACCACATATTAGGTTTCCTTTGACACAACAGAATATATTAACACAGGCCGAAGCTCTTGAAATTATGATGAAGCTAGAAGCTTCACTGGTTTTAGCTACACATGTTGGAGTATAGCAGATTCAGAGCCA
Organism: Pinus albicaulis; assembly: GCA_034641835.2. NCBI lineage: Eukaryota > Viridiplantae > Streptophyta > Pinopsida > Pinales > Pinaceae > Pinus > Pinus albicaulis. The sequence continues at coordinate 1,451,302,581 of CM076577.1, read as the reverse complement.
ACCAGCAACAATGCATTTGGACTTGCAATATCTGAAGAAGGGTAAGGAAGTCAGATCTGAATTTTGATCAGAAGTATGGTGTATCAAATGTAACACAGAAGGCCATTATAAGGATGAACGCACTGTTTTCAGAGAATACATCGATAGTGGAGCACCTAATCTATTGAACCTAGGATCAATCATATGGTGCAACATATGTCAGGTTGCAAGTCAACATCACATGGAAGAGTGATATTTGTTGCATAAGTATGAGAAGACAACAAGTTATTTTTTTTGTAACTTCTATAGATTAGTGGGGCATGATAATAAGAACTGTCGCAGCTATGATTTGATGATGGAGTGTAGTGATGATGTGTACTGAATTCAAGTTGAAGGGCACACACAAGAGGAAAACGAACAGCCTACAAGGCACATATGGTTCTAAGGCCGAGGACGTGGATGAGGAGGAGGTGCCAGTCGAGGACATGGCCAAGTCATATGTTACAATTGTGGAAAATTTGGACACTTCACGAGGGATTGTCAGAACCCCACTATCGCCTCTTCCAGGTATTATAGAGATTTTGATCATATAATCGAAGAATGTCCTATCCTTATGAAGAAAATGTAGGAGAAATAGAATCAACAGTCTACACAGAGCCTACAAATCATGAGCATTGAACCAAGGGAATATGATCCATGAATTACCATAGTAGCAAGAAGCGGGACAATGACAGGAGATGATAAGGTCGAAGGAAAGAAGCCGGTGGAAGATACATGGGTTAGGAAGACTACAAAAAAAGCATAGGGATTCAATATACAGAGTGAAAAGGAGACATTCATGGATGTGAAGCGAGTTTTCATGGATCCTGGAGCTTCCACATCTAAAATGCAGTTGTTGTAGAAGTTAATACTGAAGAAGGATAGCGCCAAGACAATTAATACGATGGAGGAATTCGATCCAACGATATTAAAGTCATTTTTTCAAACTTGTATGAAGTTGTTGAGAGATCATAAGGTTGTTTAAGGAATCTAAGATTTGATAGACTGTTGTATTGGAAAGAAAGAACCACACAGTGAGCCACGTGCAGTAAATAAGTTGCATTGACATAAGAAGAGAACATGAAGTGAAATGATACTAACTACGCAAATTGGGGACTACGACATGGATCAAGTAATCCTGGATTTGGGATCTTATGCCAATGTGTTACCTAAGAAAACATGGGAGAGAATGGGAAAGCCACTATTGTAATGGTCTCTGATCTAGTTGAGAATGGTTAACCATCAAAATATTATCCCTATGGTACCGTTACCAGGCGTGATAGTAGATATTGAAGGAGTGTGTGCTATTGCATATCTTGAAGTAATTGAAATCGCATATTATATAAATCCATACCCAAATCTTCTTGGATTGGATTGGGATTTTGATACTGATGCAATAATCAATTTGAAGAAGAGAAAGATGGTATTTTAACAAGGAAATATGAGGTTCATTGTCCCTCTAGATCCATCAGAAGGAGTGTGGTATACAGAGCATGTCCGGAATGAATACTACAATGCAGATATTGAAAACATTTACAAGATAATAGGTAAGGAGGTATATTGTATCAATCCTACTGCAGATGGAAGGCTAAGCTAGGAATAGGACAGTTCTTATATTTCAGACACTGAAGAAGAACTGGATAATTGGAAGAACACGTTGCATGAAATCTGTACCAGATGATGTATCAGAATTATAAGATCACTTTGATGCATCAGTTGAGAGGTATGCAATTTTCCTTAATACGATGGGATAGGAGATTCCAGTATGTTTCTTAATGAGTTTGAGTGAGTAGTAAACGAAGAACAAAGGTTCCAAGGTTTCGAAATAGCTCTCTGATCTACACCTACTAGATGATGGGGTTACTCATAAAGAAACTATAAGGATTTGGAAATAATATCGCACATTGATGAAGGTCCGATTTGGCCAAGTAAATACTAAAATAATAGTAAAATATGATGGAAAAGATGACCCCTTGGAACATATGTTCCACTAGACTTCATCCTAGGGTGAAGATCCAGATCTAGAGTGGGTACATATGTTCTTTCACACATTAGACGTAATACCTATGAATTGGTATCTTAAGATAAAACTGAGCCATGGAACAACAACCTGGTTTGATTTTGTGGAAGGGTTCCTACTGGAATTTAGCTTCGAAGATGATAGTCCATGCACAGATGAAGCCCTTCAAGGAGTCAAAGTAGGGATTGTTAAGAATACACTTGTACAAACTTGGATGAAGCCTGATTGGACTGCGCAGTTACAACACAAAGTAGAATGCTATCGTATGACAATAGAATATGATGATGAGGAAGATCCACAAGATATTTAAATCTCATAATTAGAAGGAAATCATGAACTTGATGGACTAGAACCAAAGATACTTGACATAATGCATCTCTTGAAGATGAAGAATGTGAATATCAAGTCAGAAGACAAGCCAAAATTTGCATTGATTGAAGATTATTGGGATGAAGACACAGTCATCAAAGTTACCAAGCTGTTGCATGAATATTAAGAGCTCTTTCCCACAATTTTTTCTAAGATGATGGGGATAGTATGAGACCTCACGGTTATGAGTATTAGTCTAAAGCTAGATGTGAAGCCAATAAAATAGTGACCATGTAGATTGAACTCCAAGTATAAGGAAAAAGATAGGGGATTCAAAGGCTATTATAGATTGGTTGAAACGCTAAACTTCCTTAAACAATTATTTATTGGATGAGTGGATGATTAGAGTTATGGGGATAATTAAAATATTCAGGGTTATATCCTTTGATTCCATTCACAAAGAATTAAATTCAAAGACTCACAAATTATCCAAAAAGGGAGTGGGATTACAATTGTGTGAAAGACATTATGAAGAATACTTGCAAGGAGAAGTGTTGGTAATTAGTAGACAACATATTTATTTTACTTGAAGACTTCACTTTTCATGCATATCTACATTTTTTACTATCAATTTCATATCCATTGAACTTAGGAAAAATAGTTTTTAACTTAGATGTCAAGTTGTTTATCTAGTTTGAATGTACATTATGATCCTAGCACTACTAGAATTTTATGAAATTGTTTTGAATCCTATGGGGAATTTAACATTTCCTAAACGTTAAATATTGCAAATATTGTAATATTTATGAAGATAAAATTCCTCTATTAGTAAATGGACACCGACTCAAGATCTATCAACATACAATTACAAGAGAGGAATTTGTCAAGATTTTCCAAAAAAACTCTGATTTGAAGTTGGTTGAGAAGAATTCTTCTTCTCAACCTTCAAAAAAAAAATTATTCTCTTAAAAAAAATTAATAATAAGAATAATAAAAATAATAAATCGTGTATAAAATGAAAACCAACAGGTTTTTGGCATGTTTTATACAGAAAATTCAAGGTGAAAACAAAAATTCTTTTGACACCTTAAATTTTCTCTTACCCATTTTTCTAAAAATTTCCATTCTTATAGCATCCATTTATTATAAGAATAAGCGAGCTACAAAATTGATGATTTTCTGCAGCTTTGACCATTTTTTGTAGCCAAATTTGAAAAGAACATTTGATGATTAAAAAAGAAGAGGTGACTGACTCCTTATGATACAAAGCACCTGCAAGATGACAACTAAGGGTTAGAAAGAAAATAAATCAAAGGTATACAATACTTTAATTTAACAATAGGGGTGTTGGGTGCAGGAATTGCACTTAAGCAAGCTCCTTCAACACTTATTTGTCAACCCCGGGGTTTCGTAAACTTAGAGACGAAGCACAGGTAATTCCAGAAGTGGTATGAACTTTTCCTATTTCTATTTCTACTTCTCAATTGAAATATTGTAGAATAAAACAGAAAACAATATCAAAGTCAATTGACAACAAAGTAATTCTAGCACTGGAACTTTCACACTATTGTAAATAATATTACTATTGAAGTGAATTTCTATGTTTATCCTCAGTATAGGTGGTGGCAGTTTAACATGTGGGCCCCTGAAAATATCTTCTTTCTAAATGGTTTTCCTTCTTGCACTAAGTGGTCATTCCTATATTCCTGTAATCTGCTTGCACTAGTACAAGTACAAAACTTATGTGAGAAGTATATTTTACACTTATACTAAAGACTTATGTCTTCATGTAGGGGCTCTAAGCCTCAAGGCTTGGAGCACTTTGTTCTTGTAACAATACATTGGTTCTTGTACCAGAACAAATCTTCCTACAGCAAGTTTTCGAATTTACTTTCGAAAAATAAAAGGCGTGTTAACTATAAAAAGAATTGCAAATGCGAGCAAAGTTTTGAAATAAGTTACACATGAAAAAGAATGATTCGATCAACTGAACCTTGCAATCGAAATAAAATTTTAAGATGAAAACAATCTTCAAAAGTTAAAGTAGACCTTCTTCAGTCAAAGAGATTTTGCATGTGACCAAATCTAACTCAAAAAGGGTTCAATGTAATATTTCAGATTAATTTTAATACTTATCCTTAAATCGTGAGGTGAAGACATAAATTAGGATATTACAACGTCATTCTTTTCTATTTCACGAAGTCATTCTTAATCTTCAAGAGTTTGGATTTTAATATTAGAAATTCTTCCTTCTGATAATACATGCTTACTTGCAGAAATAGATTAAATCGTATAAAGGAAAAATAATAAAACACTTGCTGCAAATAAAATAGCAAACCAGAGTTCAGAATCCTACATGCACTGGTGCAGGAATAATCCATCTCCATGATCTAAGAAAAAGAAAACCAGGAAATAAATTGCAGAAAGTAAATTAATTCAATTTGACTTCCACACAATAGATCTATTCACACTTTGACTATTTAAATAAATCAGAATTCTTAAGCAAGAATGAAATTAAGATTTAAATCACACTTCTGCAAATAAACAAAGTTAAAACACACCTTTAAGATAACGAAAGAACGAGGGTAAATGATCTGGGTTGGATGGGCCCTAGCCAACCAGATCGTTTCCCATTTTAGGAAACGAAACTCTTCATCACTTTAACAATGCATCAATGAAAGATTAAACACAGACTGAGAAAATCATGGTGGAAATTCTTGTATTAATTCCAATCAGCAAATATACATTATGAGTTCAAGTCCAGCCTAGAACAAGGGCGACAACAAGATTACAAATTAACCAGAATTTACAATTGCACTTGTTATCTCTAACCTAGTTATATCTAAGAGTTATAATTTATACATCCCTTCGGCCTATGGCCATAATAAAAAATTACACACTCGTTCCAAATCGAGCCTTTCGGCTGAATGAAATAAAAAACAAAATTACAAAATTAAGCCAGCGGCTATAATAAGATGTGAAGTAATCATTGGCCGTAGACCTTATCCTCAGCCATATCATGGCTATCCTTCACTTGAGTTGAACTTCGGATGACTACAACTGAACTAGACGATGTGGACCAAGATTCCCACGTGAAGTGATCGATTTTTTGTGGAGATCACGGAATGGATAGTTATCGACAATGCATGAATCTACCTACACTAGATCAAGCTAATATAATGATTAATACTTTAGCTTATCAAATACTTTAGGAAAGTAAATATAAGTCACAAGAAATATTAATGGCATGGAATCTATTTAAAATGATTAATTAAGCACCTAATAAACCTTAGGCATGAATATATGAAGTTTTTGTAGGAATAAAAAGAATTCTTGGACTAGTGCAGGAATGAGGAGGTTTATGGAGATAAATAGAGGTTAATGATTGTGGTTTTGTAATAGGAAGGGGATAAAAATAGTGCATTTTGGTGTACCAACAAGGGGTCAACATATTACATGTATAAATTATACATACATAACATTACTGAACAAATCAAAATTATTATTGTGAAAGGTGATAGTGTCGTGACAAATCCCTCATAATTCACCATTTCCGTTTCACCATCATATCATGATTCAAGTCTCGATTAATTGATTTTATCGCCACCTAAATCATAACTATGAATGCCTAACATATAATTCACTCACTTATACCCTCATTTCTTACCTACCCGCCCTCTCATTTTTCCATCACCATCAACCTTTCCACTCCAAAGAAAAACCCTACCAAGCTAATTGCCCCGTCAAGGAAAACAATTCCAGCCATGGTTGTGATTGTCCAAACAGAACCAAGAGGGAAGAAATTCTTGGAAGGATACCCAAAATCAAGGGAATTATTATAGAAATCACAATGGCTGGAATTCATGGAAAAAATCGATGGTTTCCACAAGGAAGTCACCAAAACTTTTGCAAGGGTTTTTGATGGCATAGAAGTGTAAATAGGATATATTAAATTTATAGTGACGAAATCTCTAATTGCAAAAGCTACCAGATTGCCTCGCATAGGAGATAAATGGTTTAAGAATAGAAGAATAAGAGGAGATTACTAGAGGGTTTTCTTGAAGAAATCAAACATGGATATTGTTGTCTTCAGGAAAGGAATCCCCAACTCTGCACTAAAAACTAAGTTGAGGAAATTTCTCTTAATCATCCAAAAATTTGTTACTTGTGAAGGTCGATTCAGATGTGTGTTTTTCTATCATATAAGACTATTGATGAATTTTCTTGAAGAACATGAAATGAACCTTCCATATTTCTTATTGAATAGTCTTAAAAAGATGCCAGGGAATGTTCAAAAGAGAATTCAGTTATTAGAAAACACAATGTATCACCATGGGCTAGTTAAAATACTTGTTGAATTCCATCTTCAAAGTATAGGGGATACATGGGAAACCTTTCTTGTACGAAATCATTTTGAAAAAGAAATAAATGAAAAACCAAGTAGTAGCAAAATTCAGAAGAAAAGGAAGGTTGAAAAATCATTGGAATAAGAACCACAGTAGCAGTAATATTTGTCAAAATATGACATACCAACTGCATAAATTTTAAAGAAAATAAATACAAAACATGTTAGAAGAAATAATTGCAACAACAAAACAGATATTTCTCCCCAGAAAGAAAAGCATAAAACTCAAAAGACCCCTGTCACAGGACTAAGAAGAAGTACCAGGCTAAACACAGTGAAAGAAGTACCCTCAAAAGATGTAGAACACATTGATTTGGAGGTAGAAGAAAATTTAGTAAACTCTCTGCCTACATTTCACCTCCTCAGAGTCCAAGACAAAATTTAGGTATTCATCCCATACATCAAGAGATTTATGATTAAATAGAATTATTGGAGAAAAGAGAAGCAGCCAAGTGACCAATTCATAACCAAGAAGAAGAGAAGCACCAATTTAATGAACCACAAAAACCTCCAGTACTCGATATCCTGAGAGATGAAATATTCGAACGAGAGACATTAAACGAGTATATTAAAGGTGAAAATCAATCTTTGAAAACTCAAAATGAATTTCAAATTTCCAAGATTGATAAACTACTACTAAATTTAAGTCTATGGTACAAAAATAACAAGAAATTGAACAAAGAAAACAGGTCCATGAAGAGAAAAAACATTAATCTGAAGTACAAAATACTTATGAAGAAACCAAGGATGGGAGTAACAGAGAAGAGGAGTGAAAAAGATAAAATTGGATGTACTCAAAGAAGTGTCCAAGGATATGCAATAACTTAACAAAGATGAAACTTTTTGTGTTTGTATGAGTACATACAAAACCTTTAGTGTGCGGGAATGTAGAGTCCCAAAATTGTTTTGTTTTGACACCATTTTTCACCCTTGTTTTCCTTCTTTTCTCATTAGTGTCAACCTAAGAAAGGCAACAATCATATGATTTGACAAGGTAAAACACTTATGTGTCCTATTTTTCATATTTTCCAATATTCCCTATTATTTTGTTAAAGGTTATATTCAGCTACAGAATTAACATAATTCTACAGCTATTTCACAGATTCGCAGCTACCTCCATTGATAACAAGGTTCCAATGTACCAGCTCAGAAAAGGAGTATATGGATAGTTAGAGGATGATTCCTTCATGGATCTACTCCTGATTGTCTAAGCCAATTCATCAAGGAAATCACACAGTTACGTAGTCAATGGTGGCAGTCAACACGTAGCAGTGCTCAGTAACAGAGTCCGAGAATGTCACGACTTTGTAGATTTTCATTCTTAATAGAAAATAGACAAGACATCGATAGTTGTTTCAGTTTCTAATTTTTATAAGGATTCTAAATAGACCTATAGGCATAGAGCTCGCATACTGTTTAAATGCACTATATAAAACTATGGAAACTCTGTGTATTCATGGCACACCATCTTTATATTTTTTTGAGTATTTTGTTTAGACTTTTCTCTTAATTTGAAGCTCATTTCCATGCATTGATGCGTTGTTAGTTTTACGAAACCTACTCCGGGCCCCTACATGTATATCAGGTCATTTATTTCCAGTCTTTAGAATTCATTTTAATCACATTTTCACTTCATAGTTAGAATTTGGTTAATTCTTTGTTTTGTATTTCATTTTCAAGCTCAATTTAAATAGTTCAATACTCTGTATTTTTTTGTTTCACAGATTAATTCATTAAATTTATCCTTTCCATATTTAATTTAGCTCATTTCATTTCTTTTTTTTCATTTACATTATAGGTTAAAATCACAATAGATAAAAGCTCTTTTCTTCATAGCATTTTGATTTAGTCTTAGTTAGTTTTCAAATCTCATGTTTTCATACAACTAGGACTTGTACAATATTTCATGATTTCATAGTTAGTTTAGATTTAGTTCTTTGTTTTGCTGCAGCATAAAATCTCAAAACAATTTGATAAAAAAAACAAGTAGAAGTTAATCTAACATCTCTTTTGAAAGAGTTATTTCCCAAACCATCTTGACGACTCGATTCAATTGATACTAACTATAGGAATAACAATTAATGTAGATGATAGATTTCTCTAACAGTAACTTTACTTCAAAACTCACTGATCCATAGGAATTTAACACTAATCCAAAAAATTCAAAAAATAAAAAAACTCAAAATTCAATCATCACCCTAATGACAAAGACTTCTAGAGCATATATTGCACTTGGACTTCATCAGTTTACTAACTCTGGTCAGCTATTTATGCTTGAAATTTAAGAACATTAAATTGACTAAATAAAGCTATTGACATGGAAACTAAATAGGTTTCTAAAGTGGTAGCATATTGGATACTGATGTGGTAATTGCCTGGATGATGACATGCCAACTCATTAAGAAATGATCGTATTATTCAGGTGGTGGTTGACTAGTCAAGGTTGATGTGGCAGCTAAGTGGGTGATAAAATTATGACTATCATGGTAATTCATTGGGAAACTAACACATGGTATAATCAGAGGCTATCACATGGGACAATCCTGGGCTGACACATGGGCCAACCAATAGTCGCCACATGGTAGCCTCATTTTGGTAAAAAACATTTTGTTGCAATAGACAAGCCATCATAAGAATTGAACGTGTGACCTAACATGAGTCTGCGTGAGGCTTGAATAATACAGTTTTCAACACTTCTACAATTATTCTCCTATTTATTTATTCTTTTAGATAATGGGTTTTATGGTCTCGACCCTACATAAGTTTTTCATATGTTTTATTTAGTTTTTTATGTGTTGTATGTTTTTCAATATATCCTTTTTAGGTTTTTTTTTATTTAATTTTTATTATTATATAAACTTGTAACATAGGTCTTTATTCATTACTTCTTCTTTTTTCTTTGATAAAGTACTTTTTAATTCGACCCTCAATGGAGTTTGTTATAAACATGATATTCAACTAAGGAGAAATGATCCTAACATAATCAAGAGCCCATTGCAAATTGGTAAATTAGAGGTTAAAACCAAAAAAGACTAAATTGGCAATATTATAGGTGGAAAGTAATCGACTGAATGTCAACATGGGAACTATCGTTCTTCCCTCCAAATAAAAATTAGCTAGGGAGACAAGCGAAGAAGACAAATCCTTTGGAGTGCAACAAGAGATGACTTCAGATCTAAATGTGGTGGAATCAAAGATGCATCCTCTTCCTCTATTTCAATTTTTGAAAACCTTGGAAATTTAGACCCCCTACTCATGGGGAAAATCTTGAATAATAGTTTTTTCATGTTGTTTTAATCTATGTTTGTAAGTACATAACAATAATAGGAGTGTTTTAGGATATATACAAGGATAGTTAGTTTAGAATAGTGGCATGTAATCGAAAGAGTACAATAAGTATTTTACTTGGATCATTTTGAATGTAGAAGGTGAAGAAAATATCACGTATGCAAAGGATTATGGCCTTCAAACCAGCATACATTAATACAAAGTTCATAACCATTTATTTAAAACACAATTATAAAACAATTTCTAGTCTAGTCTTTTCCTGATAATTTTTTATTTTCCCTTTACATTTTTTAACTTTTTTTCCCATTTTTTTTTTTATAATTTTGTTTATAATGGAAGGTTTCACTCCATATTGATATTGTCATGAAAAAATTCCAAACAAGTTGTAATTTTAACCCAAAAGAAGCTAGTAGCTCCACTTTTAAGGCTTTTCTTTACAATGATATGATTGTCAATGTTATGGTTGCTTCAATCAAGTTGCAATTTTAACAAAAATAAAAACAAAATGGGTGCCGCTAGAAGCGCCACATTTAATTTTATGGGTTGAATTTAAGTTATTTGTCCATGACGATATTAGTTGTGAAGACCACAAATTCAAATAAGTTTTTTCCCTTAAAACAATCTGATAAATAATATTTTTTAATTTATTTAAATCAAAACACATTTTTCTAATTTGGTGTATTCCCACTAATTTTTACTTTTCTCCCTACATTTTATTTTATTTTTCCAATTCTCTTCCTATTTGTTGATTATTTTGTTTCTAAAGGAACATTTCTCTCCAAGCTGATATTATCATCTCATGATTTCTAACAAGTTTTACTTTTAACGATAAAAAGAACTAATAGAACCACTTTTTAGGTTTTTTATAATAGCATATGCATTTTCAAGGTTATGATTTCATTCAAGTTGCAACTTTAACAATGAATATATATGGATTGCTACTAGAAGTGTCACTTTTCAATTTGGGGGTCAATTTTAAGGTTTTTTTCGATGATGTTATTAGTTGGGATGACCACAATTTCAAACAATTTGTAATTTCTATCCACACCCTCTCCATTCTCCCAACCCTCCAGATGCCACCCCCTCTCCATCCTCAACCAAAACAAAATCCATTATTAGTTGCATCATTTTTTTATTCGAGTGTTGGTTTTGATGTCTTTAAGCCTAAAATACGGGTTTTTAGGGTTGGAGTTTTTGTTTTGAGGTCACATCTTCCCAAGTTGGTAACTATTCTTTAATGTAAGGCTTGGCATAGGATAAAATCTTAAATCCCTAAATCCAGCGAGTAAGTTTCTAGATCACATAATCGTGCATTCATTTTTCATGTATAATCTTAAACAACCTTGCTTAAGACTAAAATATTGCATTTATACATCACAATGAGACACATCATAGCCCATATTGAGTTTGTTTTAGATTCTCACTTTAGGAACCCAAGGGAATTATATATTTAACTCCTTTAGCTATAGAAAATTTTGTATCTACATAGAATTATATCAACAAAGTAACATGCTTCATCAAGAAAATAAAATATATTTTCTTGATGCTTAAAATGGATAACAAGGGAACAACACTCTATTAGGGCTCTTGAGGGAAAAATATGGGGATGGAAACTTAGAATGTGCTTAAATCCCTAGAACCACTAGTGACAGAGTTATATTTATAAGTTGGACAAGCCAAAGGAATCTATCCCCTGAAGAGAACTAATCCTCTAGTTGTGTTTTCGTGCAAGCTTTATTATGTCCATTAAGTTAGTGGTTAATTTCTTTAATTTGAGTTAAAATGTGAACCTAGTTTTAATATCTATATAAATTGAACCTTGAAATTTTTATTTCAATTTCTTATCAATCAAAGGTAAAATTTTGATTCTAAGTAGTTTTCAATGTTGAATCAGATTATTAAGCATAAAAAAATATCTAGAAATGAATGTTTAGTAAGATTGAATATATTAAAGAAATTATATGCACAACTTATTGTTAACGAAACACAATTTCTCATATTAGTAAAACCATGCATATGTGTACAACAAGTCAAATGGAAAAAAAAAGGAAACTAATCATAGATCAAAGCAAGTAATCTATGAAAGAAAAATAATGTACAAAGACAAAGACAATGTAGGTATGCCTAAAATAAATATTTTATTCATAAAAAAACTTTTCTATACAAGTAAGAATAGTCTAAATAGATCCAAAATTGACATTGTTTCCAATAAATAGGATGTGTACAATACCATATGTTGTTCACACCAATTTAAATCTAGGCAAGATGAAGCCCTAGATAGTGTGAAGCCTTTACTAACCCACATTCATTATTTCTTAAGGGTACTTGTGACCATGGTAGTATTAGTCATATAAATATTTGCAAAGTAATACACACATTAAACAAATAAACATAATTTGACTCTAAAGGGAAGCACCTCTACTTTCACCCTAATGCTAGGCCTAAAATTGTAGATTGCTTACAATTGCTAGGGCCATTAGGTTATTGAAGGCATAAGAGAATGAACTTAGAGATGATATGGTAGAAAAACAAGCTATACTTTCTCTCTTTTCTCCTCTATATTACTGAGACATCCTTTCCTTTCTCCATAAAAGGTGGACATGTAGCTGAGAGTTATAATTGTTGCCTCTTTAATTTTCCCAAAAATAATTTCTAGATTTTATAATTTTGAATATAATAGATCTTAGGTCAAGAAATTTGAAGTTGACAAAGGCGAAGGTAAACTATGGCCTCAAGTCAACTATGAGTATCAACTTAATTACTGTGCATGTTAAAGTAATTTTGATGATGTATAAATTCTTTTAAAGTTTCTAAAAAAAGGAAAAAAAGGATTGAAATTTATATAACTCGCCAATTATCCATTCCACAATTTATTTATATATAAAAATCCATATTCATGTAAATAAAGTTATGCTTCCTAAGATCATCAATATTCCATCAAAAAAACTACATAAATACAAAATAAGGGACCATCAAAACTATGCTACATAACTATCCATAACATGCTCTCTAGTATGAATCCATGCATTAATTACAATATCTTGTATGGGGGGGCTACTTATGATAAATTTCTCATGCATGGCATTATTAATTTGAAACATAGTCCCATTATGATTTGCGATTGGGGTCCATTGTTGGTGGTCATCTAAATATTTAATGGTATGATATCCATTAATAGTTGGTGAAGAAAAATTCCCTACTAACCATTCACATAGTGACTAAAATTATGATGCAAGTACTTCAATTGAGAAAGTATAACCATAACACAACCAAACCCTTCAAATTATATTCTATGTAGTACTTGATATGAAGTTGTAAAAATATCAATGTGACATAGTGGATGGGTCCAAAAGCGTAGGAAATGAAAAACTATGGAAGCAGAGACTTGCTAGTGAGTATTTTACGTAAGACTTTAGACTTTTTCCATCTGAGCATTCTCCTTTTTGCACTTGTTTTGAATAGATATATGAATTATAATATTTTTGGAAATAAATAATTCAATGCAATCATCATGCTTGAATACTAAAACTAAGCTAAATGCTAGTCACGTGCCAAAAAACTTAGCCCAATACCTTTCCCCAAACCATGGATTAACAACGAAAGTATAGCCATGTGTGCATGAAAATACACAAAATTATCCTATTGTGACAATTTTTGAAAAGAGATTGGTGCTATTATGTACTCTACACAACCCTCATTGTATGCAAACAAGAGGAGATGCTTATATAACCTTGAATAATATAACATAAATCAACAAGTACTTATACAAACTTCAAGGATGCAATGTAAATCAATAACTACGAAATTTGATAACATAATCACATATATGACATGTAAATGTTGATTTGGACCACCAAATTACCATAATCACATCCTCATCCAAATTATATGAAACTATGCTTAGGCAATGTTAAGTCATGCTAAAGGAAAAAAATTAAAAAAAGAGATTTAGGCCTCTATGTCCCTTACACCATAACAGCCAAACTAAATCTTTCACCAAGATTATAGATTGATAACAAATAAAGATGAAACATTCTTATAAAAAATTCATGGTTGAAACCTTAGTTTCAAAAATTATAATAGTTATAAGTAATAATAACATAAATATAAACCGAATACATGACTTGAATGCTTTATTTACCTTAGTTTCAAAATTTATAATAGTTATAAGTAATAACAACATAAATATAAACCGAATACATGACTTGAATGCTTTATTTTAACACAAGGAGGAAGAAAACTATAACTATGATGAAAAAATCAAAGGACGTGAGGAACACCAGTTACAATTCTAACACCTAAGTTCTATATACAAAAAAACACAAAATGCAAAGAAAGTCAATAAATTAAGGTATGACTTCTCCCAGATGCGGGAGCCTCATGGAGCGTTGTTGGCATGCCACATGGGCTCCCCAATGTCAAGCAGTTGTCCTCGCCACGAGGAAGCACATGGCCCTGGCGTGGGTGCCATTAAATACGCCATGCTACTTTTGCAGCCCGGCGCCAATACTGGTATTCAATTCGCTTGTCGTGAATTCATTCTTGTCCATCCTGTTTGCAGAGTGCCCTGGCCATTTATGGGCAATGGCATCGTTTCCTCTCAACATTTATCCCTCCATCTCTCTGTCAAGTTGGCTCTCGACTCTGTTAATCCTTGTTGTGCCTCCACCCCTCTCAGCCCTTCAGACGTCCTCCGCCCACTTGACCCACGCTGTATACAGCCTCACTGCTTGCCCATCTCACTCTCTTCATTCGCCTCACCTACATTTTCAGAATTATTTTCACTCCATGCCTCGTCACCATCGAAAGTGCTGCCGCAGAGGCTGAGGCTGAGGTTCGCCCTGCCGCCCTCCCATCCCTGCAATGGCAGAGCACTTTGTGGATTTCTCCTTGGCCATGGATGCGCTGTAGGTTCTTGACCCTCATCACCTCTCCGTCCATATCTCTCTTCGAATTACTGAAGCCTAACCATGCCCTTTTGGTTCGGGGTCCAGGAAGAGGATGAGAAAATCAACTCTTTCCCCCTCTCACCCTCAACAGGCTCGAAAAATGGTGGCTATGCTCATCAAATCTATGGATGATTCATTAGATAGTGGAGGTAGCAACAATTCCGCAGAAGGGGGCAAAGCAAAAGCAACGGGTGCTCCTTCCACCTCCACACTTGTGCTAGATCCTTAGCTCTCCAAGCTAGAGAATGACCCCTCCGATTATGGTTGCTACATAGAGGAAGAGCAACCTCCTTAGCAAATTCAAGATGCAAAGGACCAGAACGCCTAGCGCCATGGTTCCTCCTTTTCTAGCTTTTCCCAACTTAACTATAGTTTCTAAGCTTATTTACATTTTGCACAACAAACTTAGCTACTCGGTTCTACTATTTAATGTTAGTTTCCCCTTAAGGGGCAACTCCTATTATGCTTTCTAGACTAGTTTATGGGCTGGTTTCCCCCAAGAAACAGCCCCATTTTTGTATTTTTAAATTTTCTCTTTCCATATTTGGAGATATCTACGTCTCGAAATGTTGCAAATTGCATTATCCACATAGTAATAATATACCAACAAACTTAAACTATTCCTGATAAGCTATTCCTTATAAATAGCTTATCGATAAAACATATAACACTTTATTTATCCATTAAAAACATTAAAAAATAATTTATTAAAGTAATAAAATGATATGTTTAAAGACCAAATAAAGTAGAACCACTTCCCATTAACCACATTGTATAGTTAACCACTGAAGTTTTAAGTTATTAGCATTATATAATTCAGTTTATGTAAAACGTTTTATATTGATATTACATGATACATTTTATATTAGTATCACATAATTATTAGCGTGCATAATTCAATTTCTATAAAACATTTTATATTAACATTAGATAATTCAGTTACTAAATCCATTTTCTATTGAAAATATCAATCTCAATGAAAATACTTTCAAATCAATTTTTATACTCGCTAACCCATACATTATTTATTAATGCTCTCTTGAAAAGCTGAAAAGCGCGACTGCATTTCTCCCGGACGCTGATCTTCTTCACGTTTTCTCATCACCTATCTGTGCAGGACACGCGCGTTCTGTTCTTGACAGAAAGAAGCACCTCTTTCTTGACGGCAAATCGCCGTCATCATTGACGGGGATATGAATGCTCATTTTTTTTTACAGAGAACTCGGGGTTAGAGTTCAAAGCCAGATTGTCACTGGCGCTCTGGTCATCGAAACTGGCAGCGTCCTCTGTTGCCATATACTAATGGGGAAATTCTCTGAATGAAGCGAAATTGCTTATGAAATTCAAAATGTCATTATCATGGTTACTTATGTCACAACATGACGGCGACAGATGCCAATTTTTAATGAAACGGAAATGGACGTAGCTAGAGATTGGAAGGTAGTCCAACGCTGGATGGGTGGAAACGTCGAGGGTTGTATTAAAGCCTTTGAAGCAGCAAGTTCGTTATTGCTTGCCATCAAAGCGTGGGGTTCACATTGAGATTTTTTTTTTTTGAATTCAACGCCTTTGAAATGTAGCACTTTAGCATGCTTATCAAGTGGACAGTTAGGTTTATTAAAATTGAGGAGTTTTTATTATCAATTTATTTTTAAAAATATTATAATTTTAAAGTAAATAATTAAAATAATATTTTAAAAATTGTAATATATTTGAATTTTTTTTTGACAAAGGTTATTAGGTATAGAATATAAGTCTATTTATTTGAAATTTCAATTGGTTAAGCAAAAATTTAACTATGCAAAAGGTTGTCACATGTTAGATGCAACTAGTTCCACAAATTAAGATTCTTAATAACTAACAAATAAATAAATGGTTTTAAATAATTTATTTGGTAAATTTATATTATATATGTTTATTTTTAAAAAATAAACATATATTTCTCATTATGAATCTACTTAAATTATATTCATATTTAATTTATATTTTTATCTTATAAAAACAAGTATCTAAATAAATCTATATTTTTATTAGGAATTTGGCTTCTGTTAAAATCTTTTGGTGAAAATCACATCAAAGAAAATTTTGTTGAAGCATTTCGAACCAGCTAGTGTGGTTTATCATCAGGACAAGATGATAAATCTGATCAAAGAAACTATTTAAATAGATAAGGAGAGCTCCAACTATCGGTTGTAAAATAATGACTAATTTGACTCGAGTAAGAAATACAATTAAAATTATTGAATAATTATCTTATTATTTTACTAATTCATAATATTTATTTAATTTTTTATGAACCAAATTTTTATGTTACATAACTTAGTGTTTATATTTTGAATATAATTCAATATATTTATTATATAATTTAATATTTTATATATCGGTCTTCTTCAGCTATGCAGTGTGGTTGCGGGTCTGTAGTGGATACATACTACTTGCATATAAACTCTGCGGTGGCTCGCATATAATATATATATCAGTTCTTCGGCTCTACAGTGCGGTTGCGGGTGTGCGGTGGACTCTGGGTTTGTTGTGAGCTCAGTGATTTCTTTGGATTTTCACTAGACAATTATGCTTTTAGGTGGTTTGAATCGTCGGGATACCTACCTGCATAAGAACAATTCCCTGATTGCGGTAGTTATCAATTTTTTTTGGTTGATGCTGTCCACGGGTGTCACAAGGCATTAGGAAGGCTTGCGTAGAGCTCGTGCATAATGAAATTGCTGCAGAATGAGGACGAGTAAACAAAATTATTCTTCACATTTGTAACCAATATAACAGTGATTTCTATTCGGCCTCCTTTGAACACCAATCTAAGGCTTGGTGATTTATATTATGCCCCCTTTGAACGCCAATCTGGGGAAAATTTGTGGAGAAAATTCGTGCATGGATCGACGTTGGATTATTAACAAGACGCAAATACATAGAAGGATTAGGTGATTGGTGTTGGAATATTTGAGAATTCCAGAATGGTGAATGGAGAATAAAACTCCCTTCCTCTAACACAGAGAAAATAAAAAATTTCTTTGACAAGAGACAAGTTTCAATACTTTGAAAACAAACTTCTATTTCATTCAGTAACTCAATAAAAAACTATTACACTTCATCCTTGGCTGAGAGGGATTACAAAATTATGACTACTACAAAAGGTAGTGCATTAAAAAATTAATTTTCAACTCACTCTCCTTTTTTTTTAATACAATGGCGTGTCGGCTCTTTTCAAAACTTTCCAAAACATAACTATTAAAAATGATACACTACTTATATATATTATAAATGTTAAAAACATTTATAATATATATATATTACAATGCATATATATTAACCTTAGTAAAAAAAACTTTTACCCAAGGTTTAAAAACTTTATGAAATTTTCACAGACTTCAACGATAAATCAAACTCTATTGCAAAGGATCTTCGCGTTCCAAAATGGGACGCTCATGTAGGCCCAAAGTGTTATGCGGAAACTCTTATGCAATTTAGCTTATGAACTTTTGGGTCTGGTTTTCAGGTTTTCAAATTCCCTTCAAATTCATGCGATCCAATATTAATGCTCCACGTGACCCTTTCAGTCAAACAAAAAACTGGCGGTAAATTTATGTTTGTTTAATTTCTGGTTGGTGAATTGCGTTAATGTTGGTTGTTGCTGCAGATAGGATGGAGCTCTTCCACTACCTTCAACTTGCTATCAGTGATTACTCCGTCATTCTGTTGTCTCTTCATTCCTTTCTCAATTAATTCTGCCGTATGTTGAGCTATGTGGGCAGTTGGAATTAATTTCCAACACTCCCCCTTAATTTCAACTGCTGGGTTTTTCTACATACCCAGGCATTTCCTGAAATGTTCAAAGCTTTTCTGCGCAAGTGGCTTTGTGAGGATATCTGCAAATTGATCCTCTGTTCTGCAATGTTGCAAAACTATCTCACCATTATTAACCAATTCACATATGAAGTGAAATTTGGTGTCAATGTGCTTTGTCCTTTTATGAAAAACAGAATTTTTAGACAATGCAATAGCTGAGCTATTGTCACAATAAATCACTATGCCTTTTACCTATTCTTGGCACAAAATTCTTAACATTCTTCTCATCCAAACTGCTTGACATGATGTTGCTGTAGCTGCCACATACTTTGCCTCTGTTGTAGACAATGCCACAATTGGCTATTTCTTAGAAGCCCATGAAATGGCTCTTGAACCCATGTGAAAAACATAACCATAAGTGCTCTTCTGATCATATACACTTTCAGCCCAATCACTGTCAGTGTATCCAACTAAATCTGAATTTTTTGAAGTAGTATATAAAATACCAAACCTTTTAGTACCTTTAACATACCTCAAAATTCTCTTTGCTTTCTGCCAATGTGCATCCTTTGGTTTCTCCATGAATCTGGAAATCAAACTAACAGCATGCATTATGTCAGACCTAGTTGCAGTCAAATACATGAGGCTACCAACTATGCTCTTGTATAAGCTAGGATCAAAATCCTTGCTGCTGTCCTCTCTACTGAGTTTTAATCCCATCACTGTGGGAGTGATCGCTGCTTTGCATTCCTGCATGTTAAATCTTTCAAGAACTTCATTAACATACTTTTCCTGTGAGATAAAAATCTCATTTTAATCTTGTTCTACTTCTATTCCTAATAAGTATTTCAACAAACCCATGTCAGTCATTTCAAATTCTTCTTTCATGACTGTTTTAAAATTTTCAATAAGGTAATCAACATTACCAGTGAAAATAACATCATCAACATATAAAACTACAATCAACATTTTTCCATCATTTTCTTTGATGTAGAGGGTGGGTTCTCCCTCACACTATTCAAATCCATTTTCCAGTAGATAGAAATTTATCCTATTGTACCACGCTCTTGGTGCTTGCTTCAGCCCATAAAGAGGTTTCTTCAACTTGCACACTTTGTGCTCTTGGCCTTTCTTTTCATAGCCGAGAGGTTGTTCAATGTAAACCTTTTCTATTAACACTCCATATAGGAATGCTGACTTCACGTCCATTTGGTAAACTTTCCACTTGTTTTGTGATGCTATGGATAGCACTGCTCTCACGGTTTCCATTCTAGCAACCGGTGCGAAAGTTTCCTCATAATCTATCCCATGCTTCTGCTTATATCCCTTGACAACAAGTTTGGCCTTGTGTCTCTCCATTTTTCTTTCATCATTACTTTTGGTCTTGTAGACCCATTTAACTCCAATGACATCTTTACCTTTTGGGAGTTCAACCAAATCCCAAGTCTTGTTTCTTTATATGGCATTAATCTCCTCATCCATAGCTTCTATCCATTTCTTATCCTTGATAGCTTCTTCAAAACGAACAGGATCATCAACATGAAAATATAAAGAAAACAAAGAATTGATACCTTCATTTTATATATCTTGTTCATATATGTCTTTCAAATTTCTGAACTTCTTACCTATTTCATTAGATGTACAAATGCTTGAAGAAGCACTTGAATTTCCTCCTTGTGGTGTGCTTGGAGAAGCACTTTCATTTCTCCTCAAGGGTGTGCTTTGTTGCTCTTGTGTTGGTGCTGTTGTTTGGGGATGTATTTCATCCAATTCATCATCATTTTCATCATGAGATAAACAGTGTTTAACATTCACTATTTTCTCTATGCTTCCATCCCAAGCTTCCTCCTCAATAAACTGAACATTTCTGCTCACAATAAACTTCTTGGTGGATGGGTTGTACAACCTATAACCTTTGGATTCGTCATTGTATCCAATGAAAATACATTTCTCCCCCTTGCTGTCCAACTTCTTCCTTAGCTGATCTGGAATGTGTGCATAAGCCACACATCCAAAAACCTTCATGTGTGTGACACCTTGTTTTGTGCCACTCCATGCCTCTTCCGGCACTTTGTTCATCATTGCTTTTGTAGGGCATCTATTTAGAATGTACGCTGCACAATGTATAGCTTCAGCCCAATAGTCATTAGGAAAATGCTTTGTCTTTAACATAATCCTTACCATGTCCATTATGGTTCTATTCTTCCTTCCGGCTACTCCATTTTGCTGCAGAGTATATCTAGTTGTAAACTCCTTGTGAATACCATTTTCTCTACAAAAACGTGGAAAATATTTAGAGATATACTCACCTCCTCTATCAGTCCTTAGGACTTTGATGTGCAGCCCACTCTGGTTCTCAACAAGTGCTTTGAAATTGCAAAAAATTTCAAACACTTCACTTTTGTTTTTCAAAAAGTAAACCCAAGTTTTTCTTGTAAAATCATCTATGAATGTTAATATGTAGTGGCTTCTTGCAAGCGATGGAGTTTTCATCGGTCCATACAAATCTGAGTGGACAATCTCTAAGGGTTCCTTTGCCCTTATGCTTTTCCCGGAAGGAAAAAATTCTCTGTGTTGTTTCCCCAAGATACAACCTTCACAAAGGCTGTTCGGTTTCTCTATCAATGGTAAACCACTTACTATTCCTTTTCTGTTCAACAAGTTAAGACCTCCAAAGTTGAGATGTCCAAATCTCAAGTGCCACAACCAATTTTCATCTTTTGGTTCGCTTTGGATAGCCTCTTGTGCCACTGCCACTTTCTCTTCACCATTCTTCAAATCTTCTCTCATTCTGAGAGAGAACATCCTGTTCCTCGTCATCTTCACTTCAACAATACATTGTTTGCTGGGTGGTTTGTCCGTGATGGTACAAACATCATCCTCAAAGAAAATAGTATACCCCTTATGGACAAGATGTCCAATACTTAAGAGGTTACACTTCATTCCTGGAACATAATAAACATTTGCTATGGATTTCCTTGCACCTTTCCTTGTTCAAATATTTACAATCCATTTTCCCATAACATAAACTTTGCTATTAGTTCCTAATGTGACTTGTGACTTCACACTCTCATCTAGCATAGAAAACATTACTAAGTTTCCTGTCATATGGTTACTGCAACCAGAGTCTAGAAACCATAAATCCTTACTTTTTTCTTCAACCATATTACAAGCTAAAACAAATTATTTTGCCTGATATTTTCTCTAGTGAAATTGACACTAGTTATACTTCCCATATCATGCTGCTTCTTTCTACATTCATTAGCATAATGACCATATTTTTTACAATAGTGACATTGGACATTAGCCTTATCATACCTCTATCCTTTAGCATTCTGCTAACCACTTTGCTGGTTGCTGCCTTGGACTTGATGCTGATTTGGATTGCTGCACCTTCCATGTGAATGTGAAGTCCTGTTCCTTCCACCTCTGTTTTGGCTTTTTCCTTTTCCTCTTCCTCTGCCTTGCCCTCTTCCTCTTCCGAAATACATCTGAGTCTTAAAGACATGCTCCAGAGATGAGTTTTCTCTCCTACTTAATCTCTGCTCATGAGTCATCAGTGATGTATGTAGCTCATCCACTGTGAACTTTGTGAGATCCTTAGTCTCCTCTATGGTGGTGACAATCACATTGAATCTTGAGGGTAGACTCCTCAAGAGTTTTTCCACAATCCTCTTATCTTCAAGAGTCTCTCCATGAGATCTTATTTGTGTGACCATTCCAATCACATGAGTGAAGAATGAGTCAATAGTATCTGACTCTTTCATACAGAGAGTCTCAAAGTCTCTCCTCAGCAACTGAATTTTTGTTGTCTTCACTCTTTCCATGCCTTGATAGGCTGTCTTGAGAGTTTCCCATGCTTCTTTGGATCTCTTGGTTGCTGCTATCCTTGGAAACACACTCTCATGCACTGCTTGATATAATAAGAAAAGAGCTTTGGAGTCTTTCTTCTTATTGCTCTTCAATATCTCCCTTCCTGCCTGAGTTAAAACATAAAACTCTTCTTCATCTGGTGGCTCTTCAAAGCCATCCTCAACAAATTCCCATAAGTCTTGGGAGACAAATAATGCTCTCATAGTTATTGACCAGTAGTCATAATTTTTCCCATTAAATAGTGGGAGATGGATATTTTCCATACCCATACCAGTGCTGGCTCCAGCCATTTTGCACTCTTAACTATGATTCAAAAACACTTGACTGTGTATTTAAAATAGCTCACTATTCTGCAACAGTAACACAAAAACTGTATAGAGAAATACCTTTGGATTCTTTTGGCTGAGTCTTCACTCTGCTGGAGAAGCTTCTGCAACAAATAACTCCTTCCTTCGGCTTATTTGATCTTCAAAGAGCCTGGACTAGCTCCAATACCATGTTGGAATATTTGAGAATTCCAGAATGGTGAATGGAGAATAAAACTCCCTTCCTCTAACACAGAGAAAAAAAAAATTTCTTTGACAGGAGACAAAGTTTCAATACTTTGAAAAAAAACTTCTATTTCATTCAATAACTAAAAAAAAAAACTATTGCACTTCTTCCTTCGCTGAGAGGGATTACAAAATTATGACTACTACAAAACGCAGTGCATAAAACCAACTCACTGTCTATGCAAAACAAACACACTCTATCTCTAAAACACTCTGCTCTATTTTTTCTCACTTTCGAATCGCTGTGCATACACTCGATAAAAAAATTTACTCTCTGTCTTTCACTTTTTATACACACTGTTGTGTAAAAAATTAATTTTCAACTCACTCTCCTTTTTTTTAATACAATGGCCTGCAGGCTCTTTTTAAAACTTTCCAGAACATAACTATTAGAAATGATACACTAATTATATATATTATAAATGTTAAAAAATTTTATAATATATATATTACAATGCATATATATTAACCTTAGTAAAATAAACTTTTACCCAAGGTTTAAAAACTTTATGAAATTTTCACGGACTTCAACGATAAATCAAACTCTATTGCAAAGGATCTTCACATTCCAAAATGGGATGCTGACGTAGGCCCAAAGTGTTATGCGAAAACTCTTATTCAATTTAGCTTATGAACTTTCGTGTCCGGTTTTCAGGTTTTCAGATTCCCTTCAAATTCATGCGATCCAATATTAATGCTCCACATGGCCCTTTCAGTCAAACAAAAAACTGGCGGTAAATTTCTGTTTGTTTAATTTCTGGTTGGTGAGTTGCGTTAATGCTAGTTTTTGCTGCAGATAGGATGGAGCTCTTCCACCGCCTTCAACTTGCTATCAGCAATTACTCTGCCATTCTGTTGTCTCTTCATTCCCTTCTCAATTAATTTTGCCGTCTGCTGAGCTATGTGGGCAGATGGAATTAATTTCCAACAATTGGCATATTAGTCTTCTTCGGCTCTGCGGTGTGGTTGCGGGTCTGCGGTGTACTATGGGTTTGTTGTGAACATGTGTGTGTCCATCTCTTCTCTATAGACTCTGCTGAGTGCATCGAGGAGAGGTAGATTCTGAAACCGATTCTAAAGAGGGTCCATTGAGATTTTAATTTTGGCATTGGTTCTGTCTTGGGTCTCTTCGACGGTTTCTGCGGTGACAACCTGAATCTGTGGCATAAACACATCTCTATAGAGGATTTCTCTGATTCGGTCTGCAGGCTGCAGTTCGATCCTAGGAACTTGCAGTCAGTTGTCCATTTTTCTGATATCAGGTGCACACATTCCTTATCTTTTTCTAATACATATCTGCTCATATATTCTCAAGTATGAATAATTCACCACAACTACCAAATATTACCAAAGGCAGACCTAGCACAGTTACTCTACAGACCTTTTATGAGCATATTAAGTCTTTAGAGAAACGTAGAGAAGAAAGAGAATTCAAGCTACAAACCGAGTTAGAAGCCATGCTGGAAAAAAAATTCACATCTCTTGAAGAGAAGATCCACAAACAAATAGAAAATAAAATAGAACTAATGGAAAATAAAATGGAGGCAATGGAGACTAGGTTGCAGTTCATAGAAAAACAAAACCAAGATACGAACCAAACATCCCAGCAAGGAGATGTTGATACTATAAAGAGTCTTAAAATGAAGGAAATGGTTAAAGAACTAGAAGAAAAAGTTAACAACCATCTCACCCTAAATAGTGTGGCAGGTGAATTAGATATCAAACCAAATTAAAGATGAAATGAAAAAATTGATTGAATTAGACCATGAGCATAACAAAAGGGCCTTGAACCTTATAATCTTCAGTTTCAAAAAGGAGGTAGAGGAGGATAATTTAGCCATAGCCCAGACAAAATTATATAATGGATTACAAATTGAAACCACGTATCTCACATAAGCAACAAGGTTCGGGAAATTAACTGAGAATAAAGGAAGGCTGATCCGAATAAAGGTGAGCTCTACTAACCATAAGTATGACAACCTTAGTAAAACCTCAAGTCTAAAAGGAATGGGAACATTTATAAATGAAGATCTCATTCCACAAGATCAAGCACAATTAGGAAAGGAGGTTCAAAAGGTAAAAGAAGCTAGGAAGGAAGGAAAATGGGCAATAATTAGAAATAGGAAAGTCGTTATTCTAGATAGAAACCAATAAGATAGTAATAAATAGCAATTCAATGTGCTCCGAATTCTTTCTTGGAACTGTCAGGGCTTTCCATGGAACAAAGGCCCCAAGCTAAGTTTGATCTCAAATGATGTTGATCTTATATTTCTCGTTGAAACTTGGGAGCACGAAGAATCTAAGGTCCCTAACATAGATGGCTTTACACTATGGTCTACCTGAAACAAGCAATCCTCACGTAGAGGCATTGGGGGCATAGGTTGCTACATTAAGAAGAACATCTCCCCCCATTCTACGATTTATAAAAACGACCCTTACAACCAATATAGTTGGATAGATATTACTGAAATTAATGATAAAAATACCTACATAGAAATATGTTATTTCCCCCCCATTAATTGTAACTTCTATAAGAAAAAAAATATAGATAAAAATAGTCCTTACAATGGTTTAGAAAATGATATTTCTAGCCTAAGGAATGAAGGTAATATCCTTTTAATGGGTGATTTTAATGCTCGAACTTCAAGCAACCAATATATTCTTCTAAGCAATCATTCCAACCCCAATCCTCTCTGGTTAGATGAAGACTTTACTCTGGCTAGATGGTACAAAAGGAGCTTTGAAGACCTCAGGGATAATTTGTTTGGGTCGAAGCTAGTCAAGCTCTGTAGTGCTTAGGATCTCATAATTTGCAACGGTCTAAAGAAGTGGCCTAATTCTAGCTAGATGACCTGCATCCATGGGCTTGGTAGTAGCGTCATAGACTATGCTATTTCCGATCTCCATTTATACAATGAAATATTAAATTTTGACATCTTAGACGACCACGAGCCTAACTCTAATCATAGGCCTTTACTTATAACTCTCAATTTTGTCATGCATAGAGATCCCATATAAGATAATCCTTATAGCCAAAAGAACTTAATCTTTGATAGAAATAAAAATGATCTCTTTCTAAATGAATTAAAAACTAATTTGATTCCTTTATATAGTATAGACAACATAGATGACCTCTATCATTGTTTTACTACAACCCTCTCCTATTCTATTAACAAGTTCTCAATTGAAGTTTCAAGTAATAAAAGAAATAGCAAAACTAACCCATTGTATGACAAAGATTGTAAAAGTGCGAGGAGAGCAATTAAGGAAGCTATTGATGAATCTCTTAAAATTGACAAGATAAAAATCTACAAATCCCTAACTAAAAGGAAAAAAAGGCAATATATTCGTAAAAGACAAAAGAATCTCTTACACCTCTCTAAGGTGGCTCCTAAGAAATTCTGGAGGCAGACTCTAACTAGGAAAACTATAGATAATAATAAAATTTCTTTACATGACTAGAACTCCTATCTTAAAAAGCTTTATGAATCTCCAAATGTGAGGGATAACTTTGAAAGCCTGCTCACAACGAAATAAGTTTCCTCATTAGAGGAAATTTATTTTGGGGTTAAACGCCTGGAAAATGGGAATGTGAAAGACATTGAAGGTTATCAGGCAAAAATCTTAAAAATTGGAGGTCCTGTCCTCATGCCCCAGATCCACAAGATTTTCAATCAAGCGGTCAATCAAGGGTTCCCTAAACCATGGACTAAGAACCTCATTATCCGTAATTTTGAAAGTGGGGATACAAATAACCCCTCTAATTATCGGAAAATTATGATCATCCCTCTCTTAGCCAAGTTATATGGTATTATTTTCGAAAATAAGTTGAGAAAATGGCTTGAAAGTGAAGGTAAGCGGGCTAAGGGCCAAGCGTGTTTTAGAAGGAATCACTCAACAACAGACCACCTCGTTACTCTTAGGATCATTGTGGAGGAATGCTGCAATGATAAATCCAATCTCTTATGTTGCTTTGTGGACTTTAGAAAAGATTTTGATATGGTTCCTAGAAACAACCTATGGAATAGATTAGAAGAGCTAAATGTTCCTTTCGAGCTAAGAGCGGCCGCTATAAGGTTATACGAGAATGTAATTGCCAAGTTAAAGAGCAATGAGGGGTGCTCTAAAGATATTAAGTGTAATATCAGAGTTAAACAAGATTCCCCCCTCTCCGCTACCCTATTTGGCATTTACATCGACAAGCTAGAAGGTTGTTTAGAGGAAGCAGGTTGTGTTGGCATGATCTTAGCTGGGATAGTCATCATCCTTCTTCTCTATGCTGATGATATTGTTCTTCTCACAAGGTGCCCTTCTGATCTTGATAAGCAACTTAGACTTCTTAAGGATTTCTGCTCTACCATGGGTATGACTGCTAACACTGACAAAACAAAAGTTATGATTATCAAATCCAAGAAGGACACCTACGCTAATTTTGTGTATGAAAATATTAACTTACAGGAAGTGTCTTCTTACAAGTACCTAGGAATTGATATTCATCACAAGCTCAACTAGAACTATAGCATTGAGAAAAGGATTAATGGGGGCTGGAAAGCTTATTTTGGCCTTGAAAATAATTGTAAAATGAAAAACCTCGTAATGTGGGATAGAAAGAAGTTCCTCTTTGAAACTTTAGTCACTCCTGTTATCTTATATGATTGTGAGTTTTGGGGTTGCAACATCTCTAGAGAATCTTGGAGAAAGATTGAGCAAATCTAGAAGCGTTTTATAACATATAACCTAAAAATTAAAAGAAATACACCCTATCCTATTCTCCTTATAGAAGTGGGTCTTTCCCCTATTGAGAGCCTAGCTATGACTAGGATTTTGTTGTACAAGCACAAACTCAATAGCATAGGAGACCATAGACTTCCTAAGCTAGCTTTAAATTCCAGCCAAAACCACCTAAGTCTCAAACGAGGTTGGTATAAAGAGACTAGGGCTTGGTTAAACCATTGGGAGATTGATGAGAATGTTTCATTGCAAAACATTAATAACATTAAAAAAATTATTACTTCTAAGTTCAAAGAAAAAATGTGGTGTGAGAAAGATCTAGCAGTTAAAAGAAAATTAAGATATTATAAGGAGGTCATCAACCCCACCCTAGAAGATCAAAAGTATCTCTCTGTTTTAACTAGCTCAAAGAATAAAATTAATAGAGACAGTATAAGAACGAACTCTCATGAGCTCCATAGTGAAACGGGTCGTTGGATAGTTTCTAAAACACCATGGATGGAAAGGATCTACCATCTCTGTGAGAATATGAAAATTGAGGATGAAAATCACTTCCTCTTAGAGTGCCCCATGTACAACCACATTAGATCTCGATTTCATAATCATTGTTGCAATACTGACCTTCCTAGCCTTTTAAGATGTCAAAATTATAGTGAGCTCGAGAGGCTTCTCTCCAAGATTTTTGAGCATAGGAATACAATCTTAAATCAAACTAAATAATTCATTTCTTTAGGTCCGATAGACCAAAGATTGGTCTCAGTGGACGTTAACCATCATCATCATCATCATAATTTAATATATTAATTTTATATTTTGAATATAATTTAATACATTTATTTTTTAAGTAACAAAAAAAACTTTAAAATAAAAAGAAAATCTTATTTACTTTAATTCATAGGTTATCATAATATAATATTTGCCTAAAAATATAAATAAATAAATAAACAAATTTAATATTTAAAATAAATAATAATAATAATAATAATAATAAAATCTTTAAAAGAAAAAAGAAAGAAAGAAACCGAGAGCTAGAGCACAGGAAAAGACCCAAGGGAGAACAAGTGAAGAGAAACAACTACTAAGAGTGAAGGGAAGGAATCCAACATCTACTGACACTCCACCCATCATCCCTATTAAGGTTAACCAATCTCTTTTCGATTTCCAAGGCTTCACCTTCCGTTTACCTAAGGTACTACCGATAAAATCACTAGGGTCCTAAAGAGACATAATGTTTCGTCAACCTTCAAGCCCTCCCACACCATTCGGAGTTTGATTAGATCGGTTAAGGACCCCATTTTCCCTTAGGATGGTAAGGGTTTTTACTTGATTCCATGCTCCTCTGGGGCACCTTACATAGGTGAAATGGGTCGTTCAATTAATCATATAATTCATGAACATGTCGCTGACCTTAAGCATAGTATATCGCGCTCCTCTGCCCTAGCAGAGGATGCTGAAAAGTCTAAACATCACATTTTTATTGAATATGTTGTGGTTATTGCAAGGATTGACCATTTCCACCACCACAAGTTGAGGGAAGCCTTTGGATATCGAAAATATGATGGTTAACCTTAATAGGGATGATCAATGGAGTGTTAGCACATGTTGGATTCCTTCCCTTCACTCTTAGTTGTTGTTTCTTTTCCCCTATTCTCCCTTGGGTCTTTTCCTCCGCTCTAGCTCTTGGTTTCTTTCTTTCTTTTTGTTTTTAAAAATTTTAATTATTATTATTATTATTATTATTTATTTTTAATTTTTAATTAATTAATTAATTTATTTTATTTTATTTATTTATTTATTTATATTTTTGCACATATATCATATTATGATAACCTATGAATTAAAGTACATAATAAATTTTTTTTTTGGTTAGTTAAAAAATGAATGTATTAAATTATATTCAAAATATAAATATTAAATTATATAATAAATATATTGAATTATATTCAAAATATAAATACTAAGTTATATAACATAAAAATTTGGTTCATAAGAAATTGAATAAATATTATGAATTAATAAAATAATAAGATAATTATTAAATAGTTTTAATTATATTTCTTAGCCGAGTCAAACTAGCCGTTATTTTACAACATCTAGTTGGAGCTCTCCTTATCTACTTAAATGGGTTATGTTATCACTCAATAATTTCTCCAGGTTCAAGAGAGAAATAGTCTGAGGTTACAACAAACCAACTTCAAACTCTAGGATCTGGCCTTCCTAGGGTCCAGAGAGGGTTCTTTTTTTAAAGTTTAACTTTGTTTTAATTTGTGAATATTAGGCTAGTTATGAAAGTACAATTTTAGTTTTGTTTTGATAGATTTGGTGGGAAAATATATTTTTCCATTGGGCTATGGAGTCAAAATGAAGCAAATAGGGCTAGGATCAAGGGAAAAAAGGTCAAATGTCTTCCGGGAAAGATAGATAACCCTTGGAGATCTTGAAAATTTGTTTTTGTGAGGTGGTATGATTGGGATAAAGGGCACTTAAGAATCCTTAAATTCGGAAAAGGAAGTAGTAGGAAGAGGTCAAACGAGAGAGGGAGAAATTAAGGGTTCCCTACACTGGAAATCAGAGGAAAACATATAAATGATAAGTAGTTAAAAAAAGGGTGCTATTAACATATCCTCTAGTAATACCCCTAGTTATACATTTAGATTTAGCATAAACATAAATGGATGCTTGTAACAAAGAAATGAAACAATGGAAAATGAATAAAATACTTTACCCCGAATAGCTCATCACAGGAATCCTAAAGTATGATGCCAATTTTATTTGATCCAGCCTGCTACTTGAAGTTTTGACACACAAAAGCTTACAATTCCAAGAAGAAATGACTATAACAATCCCAACAATTTTGTTCCACCAAAATACTTCAAAGAGTGAAGTGTTTATACAAATTCTAAACTAGAATATCTTGAAAAAATATCAAGATTAGTTTACAAATATCTCCAACTGTTTTACATAAATAGAACTTAAGTAAAGGAGACTCAAAACTAATGCATCTATTTGGCACTATTTTTTATGGATAGGTGGTGACAAAGAGGATAATTCAAATTTGATCTCAACCCTTAGTTGATGATGAGGCATCCAAGTCACTAATTGTCTCCTTTCTTTGTGCATTCTGCTCCAACAATTCTACAAACTTGGGGTCCAATGATACCTTTGTATTTCTCAGTCTGAAATAGATATGTAAAAAGTGAAAGAAGTTATTGTAGATACATATGTTGTTGAGATAAACCTTTCTCAGTTCCCTAAAATCTAGCTCTAGATGTTCACAATAGGCTCTGTAAAATGATGTGTAAATCAACGTTTTCCATAGTCTGAAAAATAGGCTGTAAATATGTGCATGTATCTCTCATTTGGTAATACCTGTACAAAAGGTGAGATAGATTTTTGTAGATGGGTCTCTTAGGAACACAAAATTCCTTCATTTTAGTAATATGTATTTCTGATTGGCCACAATACTCTCTGCAAAATGATGACTTAACAAGAATTTTCTGTAAAAAGTGCTTTCAAATATTGTTTAATATTTACAAACCCATAATGGTTGTTAGAAAATTGAGAGAGGTTTATGTAGATAGAAATCTTCGGAACATAAACCTCCTTCAGTTTGGAAAAAGTTATTTTGGATTTAGACACAATATTTTCTGCAAAACTATGACCTTAAACAGGAAATTTCTGCAAAGAAATGTCCCTTCTTGCTCTGTTTTCATTTTTTAACCTTTTTGTTCTTTTAATTGTTTTTCTTTAAATTGGATAAATTTTCATTGTTGGTGAAAGTATTTTCATCTCTATTTAACCATTACTGCCTCTGTTTTTACTTTTACTATTTTACTTGACTGCTCTGTAACTTTGTTTTAACCTTCACTCTGATTTTCATCTGATACACTTTAACTCTGATGCTCTTTGACTATTATGTTTTCACTGTCACTGTGAATTCTTACTTTACTTTGAACTTTAACCTTTACTGTGAGTTCTTCCTTATGCCTTGAGTATTATGAATGCCCTATTTTAATATTTACATTAAAATGCTCTTTTATCTTTCTCAGGATGACTGTTCTTTAACTCTGATGCTTGGAATATTTTAAGGAAAATCCTTTGAATTCATTTCCTTGTAAGTTCTTGGAGTAAAACATATCTTTAACTAGTATTTATATTGTTTTATCTAAATTCTCCTTTTGCTAATGACCTGCAAAAATCAAACAATTTTTTAATGAAACCCTCGTTGTAGGGAAGTGATAGTGGCTTTAAGTGGTCACAGTACTTGATTTGATTTTGGCACTTTGGAACCTTCAGGATTTCTAGAAATCTAATTTTTTGGTATTTTGGCTACTTTTGCAAGTTTAGACAGTTTACAGAAGTAATTTTCACTTTTAGCAGAGGCTTCTTGGATAAACAGGTGAAGTATTGCCTTTTCTTAGGGCTTTCTTTCCAATTAGGTCTGTCAAAGAGGTTAATAGGATTTTGATACCTTCAGAGGTTTTCTGGTTTGATTTAGAGCTTGAAATAGTTCATAAGATTGAAAAAATCATAATTTTCTCTCATAATAGTGTGCAACAGTAAAACAGGATTCCTGGAAAAAATTTGACAGGGTTTGGCATGTTTTTCAGGCTTTTTGACAGTTTCTTTTAATGGATTTTTAAACTCTAAGAGTGTTTTTGTTCTTAAAATATCTTTCAAATTTATTGCTGGTTCAAATTTTAGAAAAATACCTTTTGTATGCAGGTATTTGGGTTTCAGAATATGTTTCTGAGGTTTTCAATGAAACACAACTTTTGTAGATTGTTTGGTGCAATGTGCAGCTTCTCGGAAGTCTTCAAAGGTTCCAGGGTAAATGTTGCAGGTTTCGGGCGTAAAAATAGTGGAAAATGGCTTAGAAATTGTGTTTTTATAGTTGGGGAAGCTTTGCATAGGGTTTAGGTTTAAAGCGCAAGAATATAGATGAATGAAATGCATTTTCAAAGGTTTATTAAACATTTTGGTCATATTATCTATGCATTGAATAAGGGTCGCATCGGGCATGAGTAGTGGTTTGGGAATTCAAAGGGTTAAAAACCAGAGTGGTTATCACGTGAAGTTGCGGTGGTAAGTGGTTTTGGGCTTAACCCATGCGATCCAGTAAGGATCGACCACGTTGAGGAGGGAGGAATTGCAAAACAACCCATTTCACCTAGCTTCGGAGCCCGAGAGATTGTGCATTTTTTCTACGCGATATTGGATATCAACTGTCAGATCTAAGAGTTGAATGCGAACGATCAAGATCGAATGAGAAGGTGCATCGAAATGGGAGGTGGGACCGAGCTTAGTTTATATGCGCGGATGGGTCAAAATTTATAGAAATAAACGTTTGAAATACGTTTAATCCTTAGTTTTATGGTATAGCAGAGGGATAGATATAAGATGCATTTAAATTAAAACATTTATAAAAATGTTTCAATAATACATATACGGGTGCTGTTATAATATATAGTTTTTTCAAACATTTTGGCATTTGTAAAAACTATAGGGGGTGGGATTATTTCAATAGAGATAGGTTTAGACCAAGGGGTTTGTAGGGTGGGGTTTATTTGCGCACATGGGGATAATAAACTCTGGTTTAAACGTAAAATAAAGGGTTTTGGGGGGTTAATTTAAATATAAGGGTTTTAATAACATACGGGATGGTATTTTTAGAGATTTAATAAAAATAAGTTAAAAGTTAATATGAAAAGGGGTAGTGAAATGGAAATAAAACACATATTATCTCTAAGTAAAGTGTAAAAAATAAAGCATTGCTCATCTTTTATATTACTTCACTAATACTTAGGATAAATGTAATTTTGAGGGTTTTATAAATGATTTTGAAATGAAATTAATTATTTTAGGGTTTTCAATTTTACTAAGTGAGAATGTGTCTTTACTTAGGAAAAAGGGGTTTTGATGTATGAATGAAGGGTAAATACTAATAAATATGGGTTTAACATAGGAATTAAATATTTTTAACTAACCAGACATCGAGCCTTGGGTCCGGTCTCAACAAAAGTCAGAGAAATGCTCTGAGCCTTTTTGACTGATAGTTTAGAATACTGAATACTTGTAGGGGAGGGGAAATTAGTGATTTTTTTCCAGATGATGCTTTATTACATGCTTGCTCAACTGCTTTCTGCCTACCCATCTTTATTTATAACATTTTTTCTTGATTTTTGTAGGTGCATTTAGGCTTTCATCGTTAAAATATTTTTCTTTTAAAACATAAAAATATCTAAGTCTACCTTCTTTCATCCAAAGGATCAGATTAAACTGTTGAGCTCCTCATTATTCTCTACCTATCTACTGATTTTTCAAGTTTAAATTGTTTGAAAAATCTTTATTCACTATTTAAAACATGAAATTGAAGGCATGAAGAGTTAAGATTAAGTTGTTTAACTGATCATGGATTATGGCATTTATTGACACTCTGCACATAATTATTATTCTTACAGTGAAACTAAAAGTAGTGGCATTTGGACTTGCTCACTTTCAGGTCTTATTTTATCTCCTTTTCTTTTGGGGTATATATTTTTCTAAGTCCTTTGATCTTTCTTTTAGGACTTTTTACCCTCTTTTTTCATTTTTTATTATTCATTATTTTCTAAATATGGGAAGACAACTTGTAGAAAGCAAGGTATATACATATTTACAAGACTATCAAAGTCAAATTAAAAATTATGAATCCTATATTTATAGGACCCTAACAACGACTTCACATGGTGATGGCATCTCCTTGTGAGATGTCAAGAACACTGTTGACTAGCAGCCTGATCCTTTGAGCCAATCCCAAACGTGCATTTGCTTTGTTATAAAATCTCTGTGACTGAAACCCTTGAACCCAATTTACACCTTTTTCTGCAAACTAAAATCTGATCTAAGACTAAAAGGTGTTGCAACCTTCAATCTAAACTACTAAATTATCAATATCTTAGGGCCTTTTCCTTGGCTTTAAATCTTAATGAATTATTTCAAGACTAGCTAGAAAATGAAAATTGAAAATATGCTCATAATTCTGAGCTTATTTACACTCATCTACCTACTCTAATCTACTGATAATCTTATTGAATTAGGTAATACAAAAATGTCAATGAAGCCACTGAAGTAGTTGTCGAAATGAATGGATAATTTGACTTCTTGTCATTAAAATTGGAAGCATAAATTGATCATGTGTCTTCATAATCAAAGATATGATGTGTAATGGAAATTGATGATATATTTGATCCTAATAGAGAAAACATCTTTGTAGACTTGAGCTAAAAATATTCTCCATATAATTTGCTATAGGATCATCAAAATCATAATGTATGATTTATGCTTCTAGGCCTTCAATGACCAATTGATTAGTTGTATTCTTAATATTAAACTCTGAAACTATTTCTTTAGGCTTGTTCTTGAAGGAATAATCATCCTCAATCTGTAAGTCAAAAGGTAGTACAATTTCCTCTTGTTTTGGAGAAGGAAGATTTTCTAAGAATTATTTGGGATCTCAGAAATTATAAGACTAAATTTGAGAATGCAAAAGTTTAATGTCATTTTCATATTTTTCAAAAATTAACTCAAGAATACATATTTTGAATTGAGGAGAACATTTTCTTAATTTCAAAATAAGAAAGACAGCTATTAGAAAATCCTCATCATGCTGAATTTCTAATAAGCCATCCCTGAATTCATTGAAAATCTCATGAGATGAAAGGTTTGCCACAAACACTGTCATCTTGTATCACCATTAATGATTTGGAATATGGTTTTTTTTTTTTTGGTTATGGTGTTTCTTCTGAACTTTGAAGTTCTGGATCTTGGACAATGGAGTCGCCAGGTGGATGATTTTAACCTTTGTATGTCTCATCATTGTCCACCATCATAGATCAGATCTGAAGCTATACAATATTTCTAAAGAAAATGTTAGTATTCCCCACTATGGTCACCATTATGTTATCACTCAGTAATTTCTCTAGGTTCAAGAGAGAAATAGTCTGAGGTAACCAAAAACCAACTTCAAACTCTAGTATATAGCCTTCCTAGGGTTCAGAGAGGGCTCTCTCTTTAAAGTTTAACTTTGTTTTAATTTGTGAATATTAGGCTAGTTATGAAAGTACAATTTTGGTTTTGTTTTGATAGATTTGGTGGGAAAATTCACTGAAAGAAATGGATAGTGGGAAATATATTTTTCCATTTGGCTATGGAGTCAAAATCAAGCAAACAAGGCTAGGATTAAGGGAAAAAAAATTCAAATGTCTTTTGGGCAATATAGATAACCCTTGGAGATCTTGGAAAGTTGTTTTTGTGAGGTGGTATGATCAGGATAAAGGGCAGTTAAGAATACGTAGATCCGGAAAAGGAAGTAGTAGGAAGAGGTCAAATGAGAGAGGGAGCAATTAAGGGTTCCCTACACTGGAAATCAAAGGAAAACATATAAATGATAACTAGTTAAAAACAGGGTGCTATTAACATATCCTATAGCAATAATCCTAGTTATACATTCAGATTTAGCATAAACATAAATTGATGCATGTAAAAAATAAAGGAAGCAATGACAAGTGAAGAAAATACTTCACTCCAAATAGCTCATCATAGGAATCCTAAAGTATGATGCCAATTTTCTTTAATCCAGCCTGCTACTCGAAGTTTTGACACACAAAAGCTTAAAAGTCCAAGAAGAAATTACTATAACAATCACGGCAATTTTATTCCACTAAAATACTTCAATGAGTGAAGTATTTATACAAATTCTAAACTATAATATCTTGAAAAAATATCAAGATTAGTTTACAAATATCTCCAATTTTTTTACCTAAATAGAACTTAAGTAAATGAAATCAAAACTAATGCATATATTTGGCACTATTTTTTATGGATAGGTGATTTCAAAGAGGATAATTTGAATTTGATCTCAACTCTTAGTTGATGATGAGGCATCCACGTCACTAACTGTCTCCTTTCTTTGTGCATTCTGCTCCACCAATTCTACAAAATCGGGGTCCAATGATACGTTTTTATTTCTCAATCCGAAACATATATGTAAAACATGAAAGAGGTTATTGTAGATAAATATGTTTTTGAGATAAACCTCTCTTAGTTCCATAAAATTAAGCTCCATATTTTCACAACAGGCTCTGCAAAACGATGTGTAAAACAGAGTTTTCCATAGTCTGAAAAATAGGTTGTAAATATGTGCATGTATCTCTCATTCGGAAATACCTGTGCAAAAAGTGAGATAGATTTTTATAGATGGGTCTCTTAGGAACAAAAACCTCATTCGGTTTTGTAAGATGTATTTCTAACTGGCCACAATGTTCTCTGCAAAATGATGAATTAATAGGAATTTCTTGTAAAAAGTGCTTTCAAATATTGTTTAATATTTCCAAACCCATAATGGCTGTTAGAAACGTGAGAGAGGTTTTTGTAGATAGACATCTTAGGAACATAAAACCCCTTCAGTTTTTTAAAATTAATCTTAGATTAGACACAATATTTTCTGCAAAACTATGACTTTAAACAAGAATTTTTTTCAAAAAATGTCCCGTCTTGCTTTGTTTTCATTTTTTAAACTTGTTCTTCTTTTAACTGTTTTTCTTTTACTTTGGATAAATTTCATTGTTGGTGATATTTTCATCTCTATTTAACCATTACTGCCTCTGTTTTTACTTTTATTGTTTTACCTTGACTGCTCTGTAACTTTGTTTTAACCTTCACTCTTACTTTCATCTGATACACTTCAGCTCTGATGTTCTTTGACTGTTATGTTTTCACTATCACTATGAATTCTTACTTCACTTTGAACGTTAACCTTTACTGTGAGTTATTCCTTTTACCATGAGTATTATGAATGCCCTGTTTTAATCTTTACATTAAAATGTTCTTTTATCTTTCTCGAGATGATTGTTTTGTAACTCTGATGCCTCAAATCTTTCAAGGAAAATCCTTTGAATTCATTTCCTTGTAATTTCTTGGAGTAAAACATATCTTTAACTAGTATTTAGATTGTTTTATCGAAATTTTCCTTTTGCTAATGACCTGCAAAAATCAAACAATTTGTTAATGAAACCCTGGTTGCAGGGAGGTGATAATGGCTTTAAGTGGTCACAATATTGGATTTGATTTTGGCACTTTGGACCCTTCAATATTGCTAGAACTCTGTTTTTTTTGCATTTTGGCTACTTTTGAAAGTTTAGACAGTTTGCAGAAGTAATTTTCACTTTTAGCAGAGGCTTCTTGGATAAACAGGTGAAGTATTGTATTTTCTTAGGGCTTTCTTTCCAATTAGGTCTGTCAAAGAGGTTAACAGGATTTTGATACCTTCAAAAGTTTTCTGGTTTGATTTAGAGCTTGAAATAGTTCATAAGATTGAAAAAAATCACAATTTTCTCTCACAATAGCGTGCAACAATAAAACAAGGTTCCTAGAAAAAATTTGACAGGGTCTGGCCTGTTTTTTGGGCTTTTTGACAGTTTGTTTTAATGGATTTTTAAACTCTAAGAGTGTTTTTGTTCTTAAAATATCTTTCAAATTGATTGTTGGTTCAAATTTTAGAAAAATACCTTTTGTATGCAGGTATTTGGGTTTCGGAAGATGTTTCTAAGGTTTTCAATGAAACACAGCTTCTGTAGATTTTCTGGAGGAATATGCAGCTTCTCATCAGTCCTCGAAGGTTGTAGGGCAAATTTTGCAGGTTTCGGGCGTAAAAACGACAGAAAATGGCTTAAAAATTGTTTTTTTACAGTCGGGGAAGCTTTGCAGAGGGAAAAACAACTTGCAGAAAGCAAGGTATGTACATATTTACAAGACTATCAAAGTTAATTCAAAACTTATGAATCCTATATTTATAGGACCCTAACAAGTTCCTTGATCAGATTTATCATCTTATCCTGATGATGAACCACACTCACTAGTTCAAAACGCATTGACAAAATTTTCTTTGATGTGATTTTCACCAAAATATTTTATACAAGCCTATATTCTTCTCTTATATATATATATATATATATAATTAAAATAATATAAAATTTAAATGAAAATTATATTTACACATAAATTATATCAACATTAAAAAATAATATAATATATTTAATCAAATAAAAAAATATGAAATATGTTGGAAGATACAATATTCTAACCAACATCATAATGGTGATAGTGGAAATTAATCAAACAATCATCATGGACATAATTTTCTAGTTTATTTTAGAACAATTATTTTACATAACCTTGAATATTATTTCATTCAAAAGAATTGTGAATTAATATATGAAGTAAAAATAAAAAATAAAAAATATCCTACTACCATAATTGTAAGTTTGTGTATTTATATTTATATTTTTACTTGTTAAAGTGTTGGGAACATAATGATGGGCAGTAACTATTGGTAACTATATTTATTTGCATCTTTCTCTTATCTACTTTTTATGCAAATACTTATTTAAATTATAGTGAAAAGTAACTCTATATAAGCAAGAATTTTGAATTTAGGTGGTTTTCCTATGAAGCTTAATAATCATAAACCCCCCGATGCGGGTGTTAACTTGCAATAAATTGGGCCGCTATCTGGCCTCGCGGAAGATGGACAACCGTCCTCCTCACGCAGGTGCAGATGGCCACAAAAAGTTGTTTAAAGCTTGGAGCATGAGCCATTTACTCTCCACCACCATTGATCGCTTTGCATCATCCTCCTCGCCTTAGTCTGGTATTTACATCATCCTGCCCACATTTATTCTTCCTGTCATGCCTCCTTGCCCTCTGTCGCCATTCATGGACCTTAAATATGTGCATCTAGCTCCGAATTTCACCATTTCGTTTTCTCTCCAGCACGGCTCTATCGCTCCCTATGCCTTTGCCTCTCCAAGCTCCATTTCTCTACTCCTTCGGCTCCTAACCGCGACACTGTGCTCCCCCCCTCGCCTTAGTTGCACTCTTGCTCCTCCATAATGCCCCGTCGGCACCGCATGCCTTACCGCAGGGGAAGAGGATGCAGGGTCCCTTCAAGACCACCCATTCATGACACTACTGGCAGAAATTTGAATTTCTCCGTCGATTGGGATGAGCTGGAGGTCCTGGATCCCATAAGCCTCTCTGCCAGCTTGAAAATGCACCTTCTTGAGCCTTCCATTGAATCTTCTAGCTCTGGTTCTCGCTCCAGGAAGCATCCTCACAAATCCACCTTCTCACCTACCTCCCCCTTTCCCCCTCACAAGATGGTGGCTTTGCCAGTTTAGCAAGCCTCGAACAGTGACCGAAGTATCAGCTCAGACGAGGACGAAACCAACGTAGAAACTGGTGCTCCCGCGACATCCTCTACTCTGTTGAACGCCCAGGTGTCCAAGCTCAGGGATGAAGACTCCGAGTACGTGTGCCAAATTGTGGAGGAGCCGCTTCAACCGCCTATTCAGGATGACAAGAAACCAACTACTTAGCAGCTGAGTTTTGCTCTCTGTGCTTTATTTTCAGTCAATTTGGCTCTAATGCAGTCAATTTGTCTCTTCTTATTTTCAGGTTTATTCATGTTATGAACATAGTTGGTTTCCCTAAATGGGAAGCTCACTCAAAGTCTATTGAACACATCTCATGGGCTGGTTTCGCTTTCTGGGGTAGCCCCTATTTTGATATTTTGAATCTGGGATTTCCCACCAGAATTGGCTTGCCAACTCCGAAGGATGATGACTGTAATCTTTTGACCTATATTATATAATAGAAGTAAACTTATTTAGAAAAATAAAATCATAAATATTAAAATAAAAATGAAATTTTCAATACATGGACAAATAGCTAGTTTGCTCCTATATGTCTTTATGCAAATGCTTCCTTAATTATGGTGGATAGTAACTTAGAATCAATATGTTATATATATGAGGATTTTAATTTTAGGTGGTTTTCCTATGAAGCTAATAATAACAACATAAATATTGCAATTGCATCCATAAATTTTTCATCCCCAAATATACAAATTTAAGACAATTATCCACATAGCGTTCTATTATCTAAAGAAACAATAAAATTTTGTTTAAAAAATAAGATTTTCAATAATATTGAAAAAAATATCTACTTTGCATGAAAGCTAAACTAATAATAATAAACTAACTTTATTTAAAAAATATTTTTTTTTAATAATATTGAAAAAAATATCTACCTTAAATGAAAACTAAACTAATAATAATAAATTTTAATATTGAGAAAAACATCCACCCTGCAGAAAAGCTAAACTAATAATAATGAACAAATCTATTGCTAAAATACTACGTTCACAAGGACTAATAATGATTTGAATATTACACACCAATTTGCCAAAGTACTACCCAGTCAACAACATTTCAACTTGATCAGCATCATTCTATATAAAACTCAAAATTTCGCTGGCATTGTATAACGATTTGCATTTAATTTCTAACCATAGCCAGTCAAGATAAACCCTATAAATCCCAGAGATAAATCCCAGTCTAGTATTGGACAAGAAAAGATGCCATCGACGGGTTATCATCATTCAGTGATATTCCCGTAAAGTTTCATATTTGAGGGCACCACTGCTGAACAGCGGCGTAGGAGAGCGGTAAATTGTATTCAATGGTATAAAAAATAAAGCATAGGTGAGACAAACGGTCGGTAAATATTAAACTAGTGTAGATATATAAATTAAAAAACATGTAAATGTAAATAAATTGATAAG
Source organism: Pinus albicaulis (assembly GCA_034641835.2). NCBI lineage: Eukaryota > Viridiplantae > Streptophyta > Pinopsida > Pinales > Pinaceae > Pinus > Pinus albicaulis. Next base: position 1,451,260,973 of record CM076577.1, on the reverse strand, counting down.
CACTAAAATATTTATTTTATTATTAAAATTATTAATTTGTGAAAAATATTTTTTACAAATTTATAAACCATACAATATGTCATATGTTGATATTAATTTTTTTAATTAATAAATTTTAAATAAATTAATTAAAGAGCACAAATAAATTTGAGAATTAAATTAAGCTAAAAATAAGTGGAAAAACTTGTTTAGAGGTCCATTCCATATGGCAGTGTATTTTGGTCTTAGAGCAATTGAGGTAACAAAGAAATTTTCAATACATGAACACTCTGGGTAATGTTATTTTTCATGTGACAATGTACATGAAAATGATCTCTTATCATATTTAACTACAATGATCTACAATTTTAACTTGTGTAGGTGATTTTTATGATGGTTATTGTTACCCCTCAAAATTCGTTAGCATTTTGAGATCTTCAAAGGCATGCTAGTGGTCCTATTATAGGAAGAAAATATTTTTATGTAGTAATGATATATCTATACTTACAAATATAGTTTCATGTCGAGGAAATATTGATGGTGCCATGAGAATAAATGGATATTTTCTAGCCCTATAGCAATCATCAGATTAGAGGAGGTATGAGATATTAACTAGCACATGATAGAAATCCCATCTCAATCTCCATGCAACATAACACACAATGAAAGGCCGAGGAATTTCACAATTAGGACAAAACAACAAACTCAATACTTCTCACTCATACGAGAAAACAACTCCAGCTTTTTCTAGAAGAATCTTCAAATGCTTCAATGTTACTATCTTTCCTCACATAAGATCCAAGGTAGTTTCTTAAGGTATAACCTTCAATAAGAGCTTACAAAATACCCTGAAAACAAAAAAACCATCTCATCGAAGCTTGTTGCTGATTTTAACTTCCAAATCTCCATCTCGTTCCAAATCCCCATCAACCAGCTCACCTTTTTTACCTCTCGGATCCGTCTTGCACATACATATCTCAAAATACTTAGCATCTAACATATATTTGTATGTTGTGTAAGTAGATCAATATTATTCATCTTTACAACAATAGTAGAATCAAATTCACCATCATCGCCGCCAATTGATTTTAGCAAAGAAGGGGTCAAAACCACATTGATATCCTGCATGGTTTTAGAAATAAAGTTTTGTAGAGATAGGTATTATTAACACGAGAACTAGATTTCTCTGCGAGCTCCATGAGGTCAACTACAACAATGGGTTGTAGGGGGTGACCGAAGAATCAATCTCCATGTAGTGAAACACTACATGAGAATTTGTGTAAGAGAGGCCGTTGTTTCCCAAGTTAAAATTATAACAGGCCCGCATAGCCTATAATAGGAAATATCCATGAATCCTTAAGCTCATCAATTCAACTGTCGAAAGTATGGTTTTGAGAACCAAGAACTCGATATCCATGTGTCCCAAATCATGGCACTTGTAGACTAATTCCTTGAGCTGAAAAGGAAGATTACTCTTAGGGCTACATGTTGCATTACCCTAACCCCTAATGTGACCATAGGATATCATTTCTGCATGCAATCTAGGGTGGGTCTGATTGACCATGTTTTTTCTACCCCAAGTAAACATTATAGCAAGTTTTCATGGCATGTAGCATAGAATCTCCATGAATCCATAGCCTATCAATTTCTGCATGCAATCTAGTGCATGTTCCACCATTTTCAGGAAACCTGAATCACAGGCTGCAATTTAGGGATGCAGTAGGATTTATGCATAAACGAGGATGAAGAAAATGGGCTTTTTAATAATACGAGTGACAAAAGGAATATCCATATGTTATTCTTGCTACTCAGAACATGGTTGTGTGACTCAAATCTTCTCCAACATGGCTTTGCATTCTTGGATGAGCTTGAAGTGCTTGAACCATGAGGAATTCCTTATGAGATATTCCATGATATGGCTTATTATGACCCCAGATGGGAATCCATAGACAAGGTAAATAAATATTCCAATGATAGGGCACATCATCTCTCTCATTCTTTTTATTATCTTTCTCATTATTTTTATAAAAAAGGGAAAGATGAGACAAAATTGCTATTTCATCTCAAAATAATGTCTTAAAATTCCCCATCATGTAGTAGTGCATTACCCCCCCCCTACACACTATACCAGTGATGAATTTGGAGTGAAATCTGTGGTGGAAATTAAAGTAGAATTGAAGTGAATGTTATGTGTTTTATTTCCTCCATATTGTGTTGTAACGCACCATGATGGTGCATCGATAATGAAATTGGATTTTTAAAATGTTAACAGGTGGGTGTTTCATAATCCATCACCACCATGTGGCTATAGGAAGCATGCACTCAATTGTGGTGAGAGGAAGGGATAACATTAAGGATTGAAATACCATTTACACTTATAAAAAAATAACAAATATTTATATAATGAGGTTAACTGGAGATTCAATACTACTCATGTAATTTATCAAAACGTAAGACTCAAATATACTTCACTCATCTGTGGAAAGCAATTCACAATCGAGAACACATATCAAAAACATTCATCATGATTCAACACACATACAAAGAGATTTATCTAGGGGAAAATAACTACTCAAAACCACGTCCTATTTGTATTGAATTAATCAAAGAATCTAGATAAATACAATATGATTTCTCAAGCTTGAGCACAACCTATACAAGTATCTTCTATCCTATGTCTGACTACCTGAATTTGGCCAATACTTTACAAACTTCCTAGCCTCCAAACTCTTATTTCCTTGTGCCTTTTGATGAGGAATTAGCATCTAATAATTAGGGAAATTTCTCATTGATAATTGTGCAATTCTGTTAGGCCCTTATTTGATTCCATGCATCACCTATACAACTTAGAAAATTCTACAATTGATAGTACACTTCCCTTGAACTCCAATCTCAACTGGTTAACTCGATTTCTCTGCATGCATGAGTTAATTTAGGTTTATTGATCAATTAAATGGTTAAACACTAAATTTACACCCCACCGATAGACCTCCCACTAGTTCCTCCAACCGTTAGAACTAGTTTAACTAACCATAACTCAATTTAAATGATTTAAATTCTTACAACTGAAATTAACTCAACCTAGGCTCCTAAAATTTAGGAGCTATTGTATAGAAATCGAGTCCATGCTCCCAACTCAAATTAGCTGAGTTAGCTGAGTGATAACCCCAGTTAACTTATTTAAGTTGTCTAGTGATGTGGAATTTCAATTTTGTCCTAATTTAATGAAAGGAAAAATTAAATTAGGAATTTCTTGTTGCATTTTCAACACTCCCTCTAAACAAGAAAGGGATTATCAAATACCCCAATCATGCCTCTATGGCACTCAAATTTTCCTCTTGAAAATGATTTTATCAAAATATATGGATCATGTTGCTTTGTAGGAATGTATTCCAAAAACATGATCTGCGTTTGTACACAATCTCATTGTTGGTGATACCAGATGTCGATATGCTTGGATCAATCACGAAAAATTTGATTCCAAAAGAGTTTGATACAAATATTATTGTCACAATAAATCACAGTAGGATCCATCATCTAACCAAATAAACCAACAAGAATCTTCCTCACCCATATAGCCTCAAAAGGTGCTTGACTAAAAGCTATGTACTCTGCTTCTATTGAGTTGAGTGCAACATATATTTGCTTCATGTTGTACCAAGAAGCAATTGCTAACCCAACAATGAAAATTGCTCCAAATGTGCTCATCGTGTTTGATGGAATCCCTACGTAATATGAATTTATGAAGCCTTATAGCTTTACTCCCTATCTCCGTTTGTACTAGTTTCAAAACTGAGTAGTGCTTCGGAGGTATCTCAACATATGTTTTTTTTCCTTCTAATACAGTTCAGCTGGCTTAACCATTTCTTGAATAAGCTGCTTAATTTCAGAACACATGTTTGGCCATGTGTTAACCATATACATAAGTGAACCCATAAGTTGCATGTAAATAGTGGCCTCCACTTACTCACCTGAAGTAGCATCATCCTTCCTCCAACTTCTTGGTAGAGAAGTTTCCATGGGTTTACTACTCTCCATGAAGAACTTCTTTAGTGTCTCGTTGGCATACATTCCTTGAGAGACAAATATATCCCCATATCCTTGCCATACTTTCAAACCGAGGAAATAATGCATGAGTTCCATGTCCTTCATCTCAAATTCTCTTGCAAGATCCTCTTTGAAATATTTAATCAACTTCTCATCACTAGTTAAAATCAAATCATTGACATATAATAATCTAATAAATAATTTACCTTCAACAACAATATGGTAAAGTTTTTCTTCTCCTTCACTCTTGGTAAAGCCCAACCCGACGAGATACTTGTCGATCCTGGTGTAGCAAGCACGGGGTGCTTACCTCAATCCATACAACTCTTGCTTGAGTCTACACACATGAGACTCTTTGTCAAACGTCTCAAATCCTTCTGGTTATTCAATGTACACATCCTCCTCAATCATTCCATTGAGGAATGTTGTCTTCACATCCATCTGATAGATCTTCCATCCTGTTTGAGGTGCAATTACTAGAATTGATATGCTAGAAGAGTAAATTTCTACTAGAGCAAAGGTCTCCTCATAATCAATTCCCTCCATCTGAGAGAAACCCTTGGCCAAAAATCTGGCCTTTTGTTTCACGATGCTTCCATACATTACTCGCTTCACCTTGTAGATACACCTCGAACCTATCAATTTTTTTTCCTCAGGTCTTGGGACCACTTCCCAAAAACTGTTTTTATCAATGGAATATTATTCCTCTACCATGGCATCAACCCATATTGGCTACTACACTGCTTCCTCGAATGATGATGGTCCTGTATCAAATAGCTCACTCATCATAGATTTGTACCTAATGTATCGATCTGGTGACCTCATCTTCCTACGTTGTGATGTGGGTGCTCCCACATTATCTCTAGCATCATGAAATAATTTGTTAGCTTCCCCAGTGTGCTTCCTTCCTTCTTTGGATGTCTAAGCATGAGTGGGTGTCTCCACTCTCCGCTCATCTACTTGTGGTGCTCCACAACATCCTAAGGTTATTAATTTAGTGACAAAATCTCCTCATATGAATGCAATTGAAGCTCCCTCTAAAAGGAACACCTCATTCTATTCTCCTCATCTAACTTTGCATCTCTATGAACAACTCTATTCCAGAGAGATGGAATTTACACACGATTGTTGTGAGGTGTTTCTGTGTACACCAAAAATATTCCCGAATTTGTTGTAGGCTCTATATTTTCCTTGATTCTTTGGAAACATGGCAGTAAACCGATGATCCAAAGATCCTAAAGTGTGACAAATTTGGTTTCTTCCCTAAAAAATATTCTTTTAGTGTACTCACCCCAAAAATCCGATGACAACTCTTGTTATAGAAATAGACTATTATATTACATTTTTTAACGTTCCACAAGTGTAGTGGTAGGCCTTGGCCATGCAACATCTCCCTTTCCGCTACCACAATACTTTTTTTCCTCCTCTGAGCCAACCCATTCTATTGTGGGTTATGGGTTGTTATCGACTCCCATCAAATACCTTTCGTTGCAAAAAACATTTTAAAATCATTCGACAAATATTCACCACCTTTATCACTCTTGATATCCTTATTTTTCCTATAGGTTTCTATCTCAAGAAGTTTTTTATATTCAATAAAATTTGAGAATGTCTGATATTTATTTTGCATGAATGGTAACTAGTCATATATCAGCATTTCTCAGTAAAAGGTGCATTGGTACGTATTTGAATGAGGTGTAAATTTTGATGTTTATTTGATAAAAGTGACTTATGAATCCTTGTTTTTTTGTATGGGTATGATTCAACGGATTGCTAAGTTTTGTGTGTGTGTGTGTGTGTGTGAATGTTGTTGGTATGTTAAACCCATTGTCTATGTTGAAAGGAAAGAAAGTGCCTCTGTGGGATTAGAGGTTTCCTTTGTAAAATAATTTCATAAATGTTATGATGGCTTCCATGGTGTTATATGCTATTAATGTGTTAATTCATGGATCATGAAAGGGCATGCAGTGCATTAAAAGGCTAGTTAAATTGTGTAATGGTTGCTATTTTAATATAATTTTTTATGTTGTTTAGCCATAACATGTACAATTAATAATGAATTCACATGTCTTGTGTGCGTGTTATTGATTTTTTTATACATGAATGAGTTGATGCATGTGTTGGGTGTGTTTTTCCTGAATTTCTTTTGTTTTATAACAAGTATTATGGTACCCAAAAAATATAATGTACAGTTAAAATTGTTGGAGTTGTGGTGTGAATTTTTTTAAGCCTCAAAGAAGGAAGTTCATTATTTACGATCAACAAATTGATTTGAAAGCTCTAAATAAGAGAATTATCAAATTTTATGAAAAAAAATAATTTTCTTGTGAGGATCAATCCTAGTTGTTCATAGGAGAAATTTTTGATAGGGTAGAAAATCCCCTGGTGTAAATGAAAAAACCATGACCCTTCAATTGGGTAGAACCTATTCATTTCCTTGATACACTGTTCAGGCCTAGATCTGGGCCAAACACATACATATAATGGGTATATGCTATATAACATAGAAGCTTGAACACTCATGGTTATGTCAGACCGGGGAATAGTCCAATAAACTGATAATTCGACCAACAAGTTCACGAAAGTTGGGGTGACACCCCTTGTTGGTGTATTTAAGCAAGAAAATGTTGGTCTGATAGTTTAATGAAAAAATATCAATCTTTGTTATAGCATGAAGAATTCACAAAACAACATTGGCATGGGGTGGGGGAACCAATAATGTTGCTTGGGTATTCACATCCCAAGTTATTTGTTTGTAGTTGCATGGAGCGAGACCACGAGCCCAAAGGAACGAAATATAGGAAACTTCTGGGCCCTAAGCGATTTGTTCATCATTATTCTATTGTGTCATGGTTATATTTTTTGAAGGTCTAAGGAGGCCTGAATAGACTTGTACGTGAATATACAAGAGAACACATATTAGGGCCTGAAATAGAGTCTAATGCTCAAAAATATAGGTGAGCTCATGTCTATTGGCTTAGGAAATGGATGGTACTACTTAATAATAAATGGTTCAATGTTCAAAAATCACGATAAGGAACAAAAATTTCAAAACACATGGAGAGTTGTTTCAGTGAGAACCTAGTTCAAGGGTGATGTGGCATATTCCACATCCACTTATGACCTAACACACAAAAAGCCATTGGTGTGGAATGGACACTTGAAAGGCCATATGGGAATTCATGATGATGTGGCAATGTTAATGACCCCTAAACTTGAAATGACCATAATGTTTAATCTAGGAGTTGGATTGTGACAAAATTTATATTGCTAGAAAGCTCTTAATGAGCCACAAGAAATGGTGATATTTATTATAATTTTTATGAAAGTTGAGAAATGAGGAAATTTGTGACCCCATTTCCATAATAGGACTATAAAGGTCAGGCTAAACTAAGGTGACACCTTCAAGATACCAAGAAAAGTGTAAGGGGATGGATGGGGGTGTTACAGAGTGGTATCATAATAAAAGGTTCAACACTAGACATCTAGAGATAAATTTGGGACTCTAGGGTAGTATAGTAACATATTAAGAGTCTGTCACAATGTAATTATATAACATCGAAGTTCCACACTTGGATTTGATCGGCTTAAAGGATTGTGTTTTTTTTCTAATGTTTGCTCACTTATGCAAGTGGATGTTGGTTGTAAAACTATGATTGATGTCTATGTGCTGGTTGGAAACTATGTATTTCATGCTTATACATGATGATATTATAATTGTTAAATTTAAAATATTACAAATGTTGATATGTTATAATTATTTATAACTAAATTTTAAGATTGCAGATGTCATGGTTGCTAGTCTCTTCAAGGAATTTGATTTTAATTAATTATGTCAGCCTTGGTGAAAGGATGATTTAAAAATATTATAATGACATGTTGATATATAATATAAGTGTATATTTCTAGTTTTGGAACAAATAAATGACTTAAAACTTGAGACACTAGGAACATATGACACTGAGTTCTACTTGGGGATAGGAAAATGTTGGTATGATAGTTTAATAAAAACATATCGAGATTTGTTATAACATACATAATTTGAAAAACAATGCTGAAATGGGGTGCAGGAACCAATAGTGTTGTTGAGTTATTCAAAACTCTATCCTATTTATGTGTAGTTGTGTGAAGAGAGACCATGGGCCAAAAGGCTTGAAAGATAGGCCATTTTTGGGCCTAAGGGATCTATGCATCATTCTTCTATTTTATGATGGCCTAATTTGTTCAAGGTTGGAGGCTTGAATAAACTTATATGTGAATATATAAGACAAAAAATATTGAGGCATGAACTAGAGTCTAATACTAAAAATATGGGTGAGCTCATGTCTCATGCATTAGGAAATGGATGGTACTAATTAATAAGAAATGGTTTTATGGTAAAAAATCATGATAATGAACAATCATTTCAAAACACATGGAGGGTTGGTTCGGTGAGACCCTAGTTTGAGGGTGATGTGACATACACTACATCCACTTATGACGTGACACATGGAAAGGAATTGAGGTTGAATGGAAGCATGTGAGACAATATGGAAATGCATGATGCTGTGGCAAGGTAAATAACCCCTAAACTTGAAATGGACATAAATTTTTATGTGGGAATTGGATTGCCACAAAATTTATATTGCTGGAAACATATCAATGAGCCATAAGAGACAACGATGTTTATTCTAGTTTCTAATAAAGTTGATAAATGAGGAATTTTGTGACCCCATTTCCATAACAAGGCTATAAAGGTCAGGTTCAAATAAAGTGACACCTTCCAGTTCCCAAGAAATGTCTAAGGGGGTGCATGGCGGTGTTATAGAGTGGTATCAAAATAGAAGGTTCAATAATGGACCTCTACAGATAATGTTGGGGCTCTAAGGTAGTATAATAGCATATTAATATTCTATTATATTGTAATTATGTAACATCTAAGTTCCACACTTGGATTGGATGGGCTTGAAGGATTGCATATTTTTTCTGATGGTTTCTTGCTTATGTAGTGGGTGTTGGTTGTAGAACTATGATTGATGTCTATGTGCTAGTTGCAAACTATGTATTGCATGCATATCCATGATGATATTACAATTTTTAAATTTAAAATATTACATATGTTGATATTTTATAAGTATTTCTAACTAAATTTTAAGATTGCACATGTCGTGGTTTCTAGAATATTATAATGACATGCTGATATATTCTATAAGTGTGTATTCCTAGTTTTGGAACAAGTAACTGATTTAAAACTTTAGATGTGTTCACAATTGTACGGAAATATGATTGGTATTACAATGGCAAGGTAGAAACTAATATATTTTTGTTAATGTAACTAATTGCTGAGTGTTGGAAAACACATGAGAGGACTCATATATATATATATATATATATATATATATATATATATATATATAGTTCATCTCAGCCTCAGACACATGAAATAGTAATATATAATTTTTGATAGAGGAGGGGGTGTATTCCTCAAGCTCTAAGATAAATAGTGAAAGGTCCCTTCCTGGATTATTTGGAGGGGAATTGAAATTTTAAGGTTTCCATGAAACATTAGAATGGACTCGATTTGACTTTGCACCTACATAGGGTGGTGAAGGACACCTTGAGACACTGGGACTCATGGGATTGAGTTGTTATTATTGTTGACTATTTTATACGTTCTGCATTTTTATATTGATCTCAAATTTTATTTTGTTCCTTTGAATACTGACCGTGAGCCTGGTCGTGCTACCTTTCTTGTGACTTTGTGTTGTTGTTATAAAATTTTGTTGTCCTTAATTTCTTCCTATCCTTTCCTTTTTATGTTTTCGGTCTTGGTAATTATTTGGTGTGGAAATTAAGGCAATGGAGCTCAAATAAAGAGTTTAGTGGAACCCAATGGGAAATAAAAGACTTGAATGAAGCTCAGTGAATAAATAAAAGGGCGGTGGAAGTTAGGAAGATATAATAGGACAACCAAGTGGGTTGGTTGGGTCCATGGAATAAAATGGAAAGAAATATGAAAACCATGAAGGTGGCATGAAAATAAGGAAGTTTTCTTGAAGACTTTACAGAAAAAAATTATTAATGGGTTCCAGGAAACATGAAACATCATTGGGAAATGGGTAGAGAAGGTCAGTGTTGAAAATGATGATTGTAACTATGATCCTAGGAATTAGAGTGAGCGGGAATGTAGGAAAAGAAATGTAGGCTTAAATGTAATTGTGTGTGGAAAATGTCAGCATGAAGTGCTGAGTTGAGAAACTATTGTATAATAAACATGAGATAAAATATCAACAAATGGTATTAGTTATGGGAGAAAGGTAAAAGAAAAAGGATTTCAGGTAAGGGAATTCCTTTGGTTGAATTTAGAATTTTTGTTCCAAATGAATAAATTATTTTCATGAATAAAAAAGGTTCTCTTAACCTTGAGTTTAATTTACATATGTGATTATGTGTTGTATTCAAGAACATGTATATGATTAATAGAATGTATGTAATTACATTGTAACTAATAGGTTTTTGTCAATGATTATTATTGTGGAAGAACATTTGATGAATCTAATGCATATATGAATGGCATGTTTGGTGTAACATAACGAAATTATGCAATGAGATTCTCGGTTGTGTGAGGATTCCATGGAGCAAAAAAAAATTCTTTCTTTAATGCTTTTATTGTCATGTAATGACGATACTTATGTTTATGTCATGTTTATGACTAGGAAATTTGAAGGATATGTCCGCAAGTTAACTAACCACAATTGGAATCCTTGTTCAAAGGATGAGGAACATCTTCCACGGAGTGCTACCTTGGGATCAGAAATAAAATAGTGTATGAATTTAACTATTGTAGTGAATACAAGTAGACTTACCATACTTGGGGGTCTCTTATGATTAGGAGCAATATGATTTGAAACATGTTGTGTCAAGCGTAGATCAATTGAATTAAAATCAAACCCAAGACTTTCGATGTGGGTGCACATGGTACAGTGTGGATAGGATATACAGGTGGAGGAGTAGAGTGCTCTAGATTCCTAGTATTGGGTAGAGAATTTGTACTATCTAGAATCCTAATTTGTAGAGATAGAGTTGTGGGTTTTATCAATTGATTACAACTTCGTAGTGGTACAATAATGTCCTCTAGTTTCCTAGTATTGGGTGCAGATAGAAGAAGTTGTATTGGTTGATTTTGATGGGTGGAGGCGAGGTGGTATCTATATTGCCACCAACAATTTACTAAAACTTTGGAGTGGTACATCCATGTGCTCTAGACTATGGGTATTGGGTGGAGACATTGGAGGCTTTATTTCCTAGTTTAATATTGGGTGGAGATGAGTCGTCTCCATATTTCCAATGATAGTGGTTGTAGGATTCATAGTGGGGCAAAAATTTGCTTTAGATTTCTAGTATTGGGTGGAAACATGGGATGAAGTAAGGTAGTCTTTGGATTCTCGGTAATGATTAAGTATTTCCATTTTCGTTTCCTTGAGCATTGCTGGGTTTTCTAGTTTAGAAAATCACTCAATGAATTTGTGAATGAGGACAAAGAAGAAAAGATTGTATGGAGAAACGTGAGTGCTATTGGATGCTACTTGGTTTGGAAAACCACTCAAATGTGTGAGTCGAAGAGAAAAGAAGAAAAATTAAAGCTAAGTATTAGCTATTTAATTTAAAGGAATTTATAACTATCACCATGGCTTAGTTTTATTTAAAGTCTTATTTGAAATGGTTCAAATGTATGAACTAAATTGGTTTTCTTACAATATTAAATCAAATAAATTGCTAGATTATTTTGATGGATAAATCTACTAATGGAGTATCTTCTAAAAAAATTACAATTACCTTATTATGAATCTCATAAAAGTTTGTATTCCTATGATGTAGGATGAGTGTATAAATTATTTACATGGGTGTGTAAAGTTGCTTGAAAGTAAAATAGCATCAACACTAAAACAATTACAAGTGTACAACAATGTATGAGAGAAAAAATTCAAAAACAGGGCCATTTTGGTGATACAGGAATAAAATGTATTTAGTGTTTCCTAAGAAGCACTATAATATTTGGTGAAAAAGCAATGATCATATTGGACGACAACACTAAGCATTAGAGGCATACACCACTCCAGAATATAAGTAATGATGTTGGACAAGTGCAATAAAGGAATTGTGAATGATAAGAGCCAAATGGTTGATTTAATGGGATATTATACCGTTTGGGTTGATGGGTTAGAAATTGTAAAGGTAAATGTATTTGTATATTGGTCATATTGTAAAGCTCATGGTTATTTTATTTGTTCTGGAACAAAACACTGAGGATGATGCACCTCTAAATAAGTGGAGTTTGTAACAACCATTTTGTTAATCTCCCTTGCAAATATTTATAAATCATGTTTGTAACTAAATTTTGGAAATGTAAGAACAATTAGCTTGTTGAAAAAAGGGATATAATTTTAGAGCTTTGAGGAGGATATTTACTGGGAAATTGGAGAAAAAGGTTATTTAATTACAATCATGGTTTGACTAGTTTTCATTTAATGGAGTTGATTGCATATTTATGGAGCTAGAGGACTAGTATGGGCATCTCCAAGGGATTATTAACCCACACTTATCTTGGGAAAGTACAAAAACATACAACTATTGTGCATTAAAAGATGTAGTGGTGATTGTAGGGAACAGTTTTCAAATAAATACAAAAATAAAACACAATATTAGGGGGGAAAAATGAAGAATGGGGAAGAATTCAAGAGGGCACACTCAAGGAGGATGCATATCAGTATTCGTTTGGCCAATAAAAATTAAAAAGGCATGGAATTTGAATATAGAAGCCAACCCTCAAATTGGGGCAATAGTTTGAGAGAAGGAATCAGAAATGAGAAGGGGGATAAATGGTTCGTATAGGCTGAACGAAAATTTGAAGAAGGCATAAGAACAATTCTATGGAAGGGATAAGGGAGGACTCAAGGGAATTCAAACCTAGTGGCATAAGTAAGCACTCAAAAAATATTTCGATGAAGGAAATATGAATATTGTTTGATATTATTGGGATAATAGTGGCTTACTGGTAGGAATTTCTAGGGTTGCACACTCTTGGGTGCAGGTATTCAATGGAAAAGATAGTTGTATAAGATTAGAATAAAAAAAGTGCTAGCATTAGAAGTAATGGGAATGTAGCATACCCCCTTACCATGCCTAGCCCCTACTAAGGAATAAAGAGGGTAGTTATTATGCTAACTCTAGATCTCATCCTTAACATTATGGAAGTGCAGTCTAAATTTTTTTATAATTTTAAATGTCCTTAAAACATCAAATGGATGACATCATATTTTTCATCTCATTGAGATGATTATGTATATATAATTTTTTTCCTGATATGACCTCTAGATTAAATTATGTGACCATTTAAATTTTAATAAGTCAGTAGGGACACATCATCAACTTTCCACATGCAATCCACGTGGTACCCTTGTCACTCCCACATGGCTATCTCAATCAACCTCTTCACCACCACTTGGTAAAATAGAATTAGCTACTAACCAGTTCATACTAGCCACGTATAATTTTATGTGGGTTATTACCTCCACCCCCCCCACCCCCCACACACATATAGGGACCATCTAAGATGAAAACTCTATCTTGGTGAGAACTGATTCTCGATAGAAACCCACTTCAGAGAATAAATTTCTTAGTGGAAACTCATTCTTAGCTAAAACTCTATCTGTACAAGAACTCACCTTTGTAGAAACCCATCTTGGAGAAAATATTTCTTGGAAAAAACTCCCTCAGAGAAAACTCCTTCTTGGTAAAAACTATATCTCGACGAGAACTCACCTCAGTGGAAAATCCCTAGGGGAAAACTATCTCTGGAGAAACTTTGAGAGTCAATGCTTCAAAAAACCAAGACTGATATTATGATATCTTGGTCACAAGAAACAAATTTCATATGAACTAAAGTTTATAGTTTTATATGGCTAGAAATAGTGTGGCCACGCCTATTATTAGGTATACATGAGACCATCTAATGATAGGGAAAAATCATTTGACATTCATCCAACATACAAAATTACTCTTGCGCTTAGGTTTTTCGTTCCCACACAATTGAAAGTTTTCAAGAATTTTATATGTATTTAGTTATAAATACAATGGCTTGCCCCACAGGGCCATAACATATATGAAAGCATGGGTGGCCCAAATTTCTATCCCTCCTAAGCTTCTTATTTGAATTCCTCGGCACAACTTTACCTACGCAAAACATAAGTATAATATATATATATATATATATATATATATCCTTGCAAAAACTTCCCACAATTGGGAGGAATGTTTATTCTCTTTGTGCATGAAAATGGTCAGGATGACCTAGATAAGAAGGAGAAATATAAATATTTGTTAAAGGAAGTTGTATATCAATCTTGTAGATCTACAAATTGGCCACTTGGCCTTATGTTACAAAATTTTAGTAGAAGTTGCTAGCCTCTTGTTTGTCTAAGCAGGAAACATACACCCACACACACACACACACACACACACACACACATATATATATATATAATAAGGAATATCTCTCACTTCCACACATGAAAGAAGGAATCCATTGAAAAAATCAAGCCATTTAGAATCATAATAGATAAAAATTAATTTCCAAATAAAATACAAAGAAATTCTTAGGAATTGAACATACAATTGCATGACAAAGTCTCATAAACAAAACCATAAAATAGTTAAGAATTTTATTCAACAAGATTCATGCACCAATACCATGACACGATGTAAACAATTTCATAGAGAATTTATTTAAATTCACATCTCTCAACTCAGAGCATTTCAATACAATTAATAAAATAAATGAAATTGAAGGCAAGACTTAAATTTTCCACCCAATCATATACGTACTATAGAGAAAATTATTTACAACAACTAGCCCTGATGCAAATCCATGATATAAGGGAATTTTTTCTCAACAACTTTTGCAGAAATCCTTCTTCAGGACATAGAGGATGGGAAATTATGATTGAGGGTGGTTTATAAACTACCCAAGCACTACATAATTCATTGTAAGGTTGGTTTATCAACTACTTTAATCACTCCATGAGTGCTTTATCAGTCGATAGAAAACACCCTTCTACATGTGGTTTATTAACCTTGGCAAGCACCCTAAGTGGTTTATCAGTTGTGTAAAGAAATCTATGAGTAGTTTATTGGCCCACAACAAACACTCATTCCCAATTCATCTTTCTCTTATGGTCATGGTTATTTATTTCAAGGAAATTCCATTCCCTCAACTCATAGCTCCTTCTAGATTTACTCATGAGCTCCACTAAGAAGAGGTCCAACCCCCATATTCTTGTGCATTTTCCTTTTCATTTTTTCCTTATGGGTATCTTCATGTTCTTATTCCAATATTGCTTTTTTTTGTCATTATTTACACGATAAATTTAATTTAAGGTGCCAAATTATCCCACTTGAGATCATCTTTCCTCTTCCATCTGAGATCATGTTTCTGTGGTCCCACACTTTACTTAATTACATTATTATATTGTAAAAGCCAAGGGAACAAGTTTCATGGGTGTCATAAACCCCACCCCATAAAAGGGAACATTGTCCTTGGTGTTATTATTAGTATATAAAAAAAAAAAACCAAGATTTATACACAACCCTTACATATATTTATTCAACATAAAAAATATGGGTATCACGCCCTTATTTTCTCAACCATATCCAAGGTGGATTCGTTAAGTTCAAGGTACTTCCATTGCGCTTTGACTTGCTATTTTATTTTACTATGGAGTGTGATATGCCTTCGAGTTAGGATGCATAGTGGTTCTAGTTGGAATTCTCCATATGGTTCCACCTATGTCATGAATGATTCAATAACATGATTAGTTTCATGAACATATTTCTTAAACAAGGAAACACGAAAAATATTGTGAGCTTTCACTCTAGGTGACAAGGCCAATTTGTATGCACTAGCCTCACTCTTTACAAAATATGAAATGTTTTGCTATATTTGGCTGCATACTTGGCATAAGAGCCTTTACAATGATATTCCTTTTGGCTCAATATGGAGATAAACATCATTTCCCACTTGAAACTCTTTTTTGGAAAAGTTTTTTTTCCTATCCTGACCAACCTTTAAATTTTTCCCGATCCTAATAATTTATTGCACCATTTCTTTTATAAAATAGGACACAACAAGTAATATACTTACTATATCATTCTAGATGATATGTGTGTTACATTTCCTTCCATAAAGTACTTCAAAATGGCTCATTTCCAATGACTCTTGCTAGCCATTGTTGTATGAAAATTCTAGTAGTGAAAGGTAGTATTCCAACTTTCTTAGTTCATGCATCATATACATCCTTAAAATGTTCTCCAATATTTCATTTACCCTTTCACTTTGACCATAAATCTATGGATGGTAAGTAGTGCTAAGAGCTAACTGAGTTCCATGAAACCTGTTATCACTAAATTGATACTAATGGGCTACTTCAACAGTAAACCTAGAGTAACTATTTCAAACATACTTTAAGCTAAAACTTAGTCTTTTCAGCTTCAGAGGGCTCTCTCAAAGATAAATATGATTTTATGTAAATGAAACTCAACAGATGGCTAACTCTGAAAACTTGTTTTAGATATGTTTTTGTGCAGGTGATACATGTAGATAAATCATTACCATTGGGCATATGGAGTCAGTGTAAAGAACTCAATGACATGATAAACTCATCTCATGGAAGCTGAGGCATATAGATGTTATGATGAAAAGATAACATTCACAGTATAATAAGTTTTTGAAGGAAGTGAGATAATGTAAGCCATGAATTCCAAGTAATCTAACACTACAAAACTGGAGATAAAATTGTAGAATAGAAAGACAAATACTCATGACAACATCAATGAATATGAAGTGACAAGAAGCAAGTTGTCACTATATATTAATGATGAAAAGCATTACAATAGTAGTCTATCATAAACATCAATCAAACCCCTCTCCTTTTATAATCTGCCTATTAATAGGCTTAGGAATCTTTTTATTGGGTCTGCCAACAAGATTGGACCTTTGAGTCTTTTTTATGACACCTGATCTAACCATAAGAATATTACAAGGAGATAAAACCGACAACTACTAATTTTAGGACTTAGAAACCTAATAGGACTATAGAACATATTTATTACAATAAAAACCATTAAAATTTCATATTTACATCGAGAAGGTCATGTGCCTGGGTGGCACTGACCATGACCAAAAAATAATTTTTCCCACTAGGTCAAGAGTGTTATCTTCTGAATTTTTAGTAGTTGTTGCCATAATTGTTGATGAATGCCTCCATGATGAGCTAGCAAACATAAAGGCTTTGTCGAAGAATATTTCTCCATAAAAAAATTCACCTAATGACCCTTGACCTTTCCACATGGCTAGCTTGTCTCGAAAAGACCATCAAAACTTGAAAAATCTACAAAATCTTCTTTGCTGCAGAAACAGGGGACTTTAGGCAATTCTGTAGAAAAAAATAACTAAATATATACTCCCTTTGCTGATCTGAGGTTGTTTAATGAATCAAAATAACTAAATACAAGCCTTTACCTGCCTCCTTCAAGATAACACCTGTGATTTATAGCCAAAAATAATCTACAACAAGTTCGTAGCGTTTTCTAGGCTTCATGCCTGAGGCACACTATGAACTTTCCTGATTGATAGTAGAATTGAAAATTATACTTTCCTTCTTCAAAATTTTCCCATGGTTCTGCAAGTGGTGATCTGAAACAATGCAAAAAATATTAAAAATATGTTTGATCTCTTTTTCAAACCTTAGAGGCTTCACCTTCGGTAGTAGAGGCCTCAGTCTCGACAGGTTCATTTATGAATGTTATTTTTAAACCTTTCCTCTTGAGATATGATTGTATCATCTCCATCTTCTCTTCTAGCTCTTTCACTTGACTTTTAAGTTTCTTTTTCTCTGCCTGCAACCAAATATTCGTCTTTCTTGTATGTTTCATTACCCTTCATAGATGAAGGGTTCTTTTCAGTAATTTCTTTGCATTGGTTAAAGCCTCATCATAATGATTAATTTGCTCGTTTAATTTTTCTTTGAACTCCTCAACCATTTTTCTTTCTAGCTTGGCTTCCTCCTTGGCTTCTCTCAGCCCCTCATTCAAGGGTTTCACTTCAGGTTTTTCCATGAATTTCTCCTTACTTTTCCTTTGTTTAATGATTTATGCCTTTGTTGGAGATAAGTCAATGATGTCTTCTGCCATAGGTTGTTTTCCTTTTTATATCACTTCATTATTTTTGTTAACCATGTCACCTTTGGCAAGCTACAATCTAGTAAGTAGTTTTCTTGGTTTGAATACTAAACCAACATCTTCACCTGAGAAATCAAGTTTTGTGGCAGCTAGGCCTTTCATTTGCTTCTTACTTCCTTTGATATCCACACCTTTGATGACTGGAGTTTCTTCTATGTCTATGGTTTGAAGAATGTCTTCAAGGTTTTCTTTCCCCAGTATTTGGCTCCTAGTTATTCTTCCACTATTTTTTATGGGCTTTGAATTGCTTTTTGTAGGTGTAGTCTGTGGAACCTCTATTTCCTATACATGCTATTTCAACCTCCATGGGCTCTACAATGGGCTCCATTTCCTCTTCACTTACACCCTCTACTTCAGCTATAGGTTTATCATTCTTGCTTTAAGGAGTGGCTTTTGATTTAGGTGTCTTCATGGGTGCTAACACATCTAATTCATAACCATTAAGAAATGAATGTGGCCCAGTGTTAAATTGGAAAAATAGGTCCAAAATCCATATTGTGATGCTCAGATAAAGACACAAATATTTTTATTGGGTTCCTCTTTCGGAGAGGTGCAATATTGATCTAAAGATCATCTTGATCTGATGAACATAACATTTGTTTTGAATTTATTTTTAATACTTTCAAAATATGTGCAGGTCGACATTAAGGTTTTACACCCCTAGAAAATGTGTCACACACCCTCAGTGATTGATATAAATAGAGTCAATGTTGGAGGACATTTCACTCATCTCCTAATCACACATATTTCTGTCTCCACTTCTGATTGGTTTGAGCTCCAAGGAGGAAAATCTACGGTTCACACATGGGAGAAGGAAAAATATTGTTTTTGTTGCAGCTAGGGTTTTACCACAGGTTTGACCAGCATTGACTTTGTCAATGCATGGTCTAAAGGAGCTGATTTTTGGTACATAATTTGATTTATGTAGTCTTTACACTTTGGCACAAGAACTGAGGTCAAAGGTTGATCGAAGACTGAGCTGCATTGACTTTTACTTGCTATTGTTCTACGTTGACTTTTCTGGGCAGCGTTGACCTTTTGGGGGTTGAATTTGAGTTGACTGTTTGGTTGTTTTGAGGGTTGTTGTGACACATACTAGGCTGGCTGACCAAGGAGACTTTGCTAGTTGATGCATCCTACTGATCGCCGTAACACAACAACAAATATATATTTTTCTGGCTTGTTTTCTGTTGATCCATTGGCATTTTCTATCAGCATTTTACTTAATGACTTATGTGATTGTTGTCTAGTACTGGAGAGAAAGTAAATTTGCATCAATCATAGAACATCTACAAAATTTTACATGATATCGAAGCTGAGGTGAAGATAAGCCCTAATTTGTATCAATCACTGAAGAATAAAATGGGTTCCACAAAAAAAAGCTTCAAGGAGGATGAAAAATTGACTGGGAAGGATGACTTCCATGCTTGGAAGATGATATTGGATCTTAAATTGGAAGACTAAGATCTTATGGACTATGTGTAGGGTCAAATCCAAGAACCTCCATCCACTGTTACTGCTGCTACCAAAATAAAGTATAAGAATGGGGAGATCAAAGCAAAGCTGATGATAAGGGAATCCATTCATAAGAGTCTGGTGGCCTACATCTCTGAGCCAGGAACATCCAAAGAGATGTATGATAAGTTTTTCCTCATGTTCAAGGCCAACAATGCAAATAACATACTATTCTTCAAGAATCAATTGAATAATCTGAAGAAAGGCAAGGATGAGTCCGTTCAATCATACTTTCTGAAGTTGACTGAGATTAGGAACAATCTTCTTGCTATTGGGGAGACAATAGCTGATCGAGAAATGGTACTCACCGCACTTTGAGGGCTCCCATCCGAATGGCATGTGTTCAAAACTACCATTTTAAATAATAATGTGATACCTGACTTTGACGAAGTACTGTCGAGATGGGTTAAAGAAGAGACAAGAATGAAGGAGTATGGAAATGAAGGAAATGATGCCTACGCTGCTCATTGTCGAAAGAAGTACTTTGGTGGTCCAAAGAACAATGGAAAATCATAGGCCCAAGGAAAGAAGGGCAAGTGTTTCACTTATCATAGGCCAGGTCACTATTGCTGCTCATTGTAGAAAGAAGTACTTTGGTGGTCCAAAGAACAACGGAAAATCAGAGGCCCAAGGAAAGAAGGGCAAGTGTTTCACTTATCATAAGCCAGGTCACTATGCTATAGAATTTCCTTTCAAGAAGGATTCTCCTGAT
Source organism: Pinus albicaulis (assembly GCA_034641835.2). Taxonomy (NCBI): domain Eukaryota; kingdom Viridiplantae; phylum Streptophyta; class Pinopsida; order Pinales; family Pinaceae; genus Pinus; species Pinus albicaulis. Next base: position 1,451,240,446 of record CM076577.1, on the reverse strand, counting down.
GGTGATGACAATAAAAACAACCAAAGGAATGGAAATCAAAGGAACAACAGGTTCAAGGGAAAGAGGAAGGCTCCCTCTAGCGGAAACGATCAACCTTTCAAAAGGTCAAGAAACTCTAGGTATGAGGAATCAAATATTGTTGATAAAATAAATGAATACATTCTTGTATCTTCCCTCTCTATTGGATCCCCACCTGACACTATGGATGTTTGATTGATAGATAGTGGTGCCTCAAGGCACATCATTGGGTTCAAGGAAGTGATCTCTGATATGGTTGAGAAGGATACTAATCTGGAAATTATTTTTGGAGATAATGCCACATATCCCGTGAAAGGTACAAGGACTATGACCCTCCACTTGTCTCATGGTCAAATCCTCCAGTTGCAGGATGTACTCTGTAGGAGCGATGACATGTGATACTATCTGACATACTGAACTATGGCACCAGAGGTTTAGACACCTTCTCTACAAGGCCCTTCCCGAAGCAAGGAAGGTGGTAACAGGGATGCTCAAGTTTTCAAATAATCATGAAGGTCTATGTAAGGGTTGTGTCGAAGGAAAGCATACAAGGGGACCTTTCCCCTCAAGTGTCACAAAGACATCTGATGTCTTGATATTGATACATTCTGATCTATCTGGTATGTTTCCCGTGACATCCTAGGGAGGATGTTCTTATTATATGACGTTCATAGACGACTTCTCTCACAAAACCTAGATATACTTCTTAAAGAAGAGGGATGAGGCTTTCATGTGGTTCTGTACCTTCAAAGCCTAGGTGGAAAATATGTCAGGGAAGAAGATCAAGTCTTTGAGAACTAATAATGGCACCAAATATGAGACAAACGAGTTCAAGGACTTTTGCAGAGAAGCTAGCATCAAGAGGGAGACCACAACTATCTATACTCCTGAGCAAAATGGCATTGTTGAATGAAAGAATAGGACCATTGTGGAAGCTTCCTGTGCCATCCTATGTGACAAAGTTCTACCGAATATTCTGTGGGGAGAAGCAGCGAACACTACTGTGTACATACAAAATCGATGCCTGCATTCCGCTCTAGACTCCAAAACTCCTGAAGAGGTTTTCTCTGGTAAGAATCCTGACGTCTCTCATTTTAGAGTTTTTGGATGCCATGTTTATTTTCATGTGCCGAAAAAAAAGAGGACCAAGCTGGGTGCTTCTGGGAAGAAAGGAATGTTTGTGGGCTACAGTGAAACTTCGAAGGCCTATAGAGTCTATGTGCATGGTAAAAGGGAAGTGGAGATATGCCACGATGTCACCTTTGATGAAGATGCTTCCTTGAGGAAAGTAGTCAACCTCCCGAGATATAAGGAAGATCATGAAGCAAGGCCTGGAAATCAAAAGGAATGATGCCTGATGTTGAAGGACCAATGGACCCGATTGATCCACCTCCTTCATTAGGAAAGAGACCATCACAACTCAGGGACACTCTCGAGGATTCTGAGGGACATATGGCTCCAAGGGGGCCATTCCATGAAAGCAAGAAGTCGAGTAGATACCAAGGGTATCTAGCAGCCATGAGTACTATTGTACAATCCGAGCCTGGATCTTTTAAGGAAGCCATAAAGCATCAAGTCTGGAAGGATGCTATGCATGAAGAGTATGAGTCCATAATGAACAATGATGTCTGGGATGTGGTTCCAAGACCAAAGGACAAAGCAGTTGTCACCTCGAAATGTCTCTACAAGATCAAGCATGGATCTGATCGAAGTGCTGAAAATTTCAAGGCCAGATTTGTTGCCCGTGGCCTCTCTCAAAAGGAAGGCATAGACTATGATGACATATTTGCACTTGTGGCCCGATATACCACCATTTGATCTATTATAGCCCTTTCTGCTACGCAAGGATGGATTCTCCATCAGATGGATGTGAAGACCACATTTCTACATGGTGCGATAAAGGAAGAGGTATATGTGGAGCAACCTCTGGGGTTCGAAGTCCAGGATCGGGAAACCCATGTTTGTAGGTTGAAGAAAGCCCTCTATGGGTTGAAGCAAGCACCCAAAGCTTGGTACGAGAGGATAGATAGCTACCTGATGAAATTGGGCTTCACTCGTAGTAATGTTGATCCGAACCTTTACTTCAAGGTTGTCAAGGAGAAGCCTCTCATTCAGGTATTGTATGTGGATGAACTCTTCTTGATAGGTGGTAACCCTATCATTCATTAGTGCAAGAGGTATCTTTCTTTTGAGTTCGAGATGAAGGAACTATGACTGATGCACTATTTCCTATGCCTGGAGGTCTGGCAGAGACCTGGCGAGATTTTCCTTTCTCAAGGAAAATACATTATGAAGATTTTGGAAAGATTTAGTATGGTGGACTGCAAGCCCGTGTCGACACCAATGGAGCTCAACTTCAAGAAGTTGAGTGGAAGCGCTGCTGGGCCCATATTGGAAAATCCTACTAAGTATCGTCCATTCATAGGAGCCTTGATGTTCTTAGTGAACACCCGTATAGATATATGTTTTTCAGTTTATACTTTGAGTCAATAGATGGTTGAGCCACATCACTTTCACTGGGTTGGTTCCAAGAATATTCTGAGATATATTCAGGGCACGATAAAGCATGGGCTAAGATACACTATCAGGAGCATGACACTCCTTGGATATACTGATGTTTATCGGGCTAGCAGTGTGGTGGATCGTAAGAGCACATCAGGATGCTTCTTCAATCTTGGTTCTACATCGATATCATGGATGAGCAGGAAGCAGAATTCAAGTGCTTTGAGCACTACAGAGACCAAATAAATTGCAACGAGTATGAACTGTTGTGAAGTAGTTTGGTTGCGAAAGCTCTTTAGTGAGCTATTCATACATGTGCTAGATACCACCATGATACTCTATGATAACTAGATTTGGATTCACTTGTCCAAGAATCCCTTATTCCATGATCGATCCAAGCATATTGATATCAAGTACCACTTTATTCGGGATATGGTATAGTGAGGCATTGTAAGGCTCGATCATATAGGAACTCATGAGTAGGTCACAGATATTCCGACAAAGCCCGCAGGGAAGGTAAAATTTCTAACCTTCCATGAGAGTCTTGGTATCATGGAACGACCCTATGATGTGGGTCCTATTGGACGATGAGCTCTAGGAGCTCTTGGGGGCTTCGGGGATAGCTTCTCAGAGCTATAAGCAACCACAGGGCTAGGCTTTCTGAACCTTGTTGGTGTGCTTGGGCCCCACCGTTGTGATTATTGAGTTGGTTCACCTCTCATTATCTATGCCCCGTATGCATCCTACCCATTTAGTTCAGGGCTCATGGGAAGTACCTATCATTTGGCCAATGAGGTGGGAAAAGCTAGAGACTAGTAGTAAATACTGATGGCTGAACAGAGATTGTCGTATTCTCTATCTAGGATAGCATGGTCCAACCACTTCATCTGGGATCAAGTATACTGAGGTTTCGGACCTCCAACTAACTTCCGGTCAGGTAAACCAACTTCAGGCTAGTATGAGACTCTTTGTGAGTCCTATATAGGTTTCAGACCTCTAGGCTAAATCTATCAGCCGGGAATGATGTCTTTGTGACTGAATCACTTCTGTTTTGAAATAAAGAGGCCAACAAAGCAAGTTATGACAGGATGATGCACATTTTTTGATTTCACAGGTGGATGGAGTTCTCCCTAGTTGAGGGGGAGTGTTAAATTGGAAAACTAGGTCCAAAATCCATGTTGTGATGCTTAGATGAAGAAACTAATATTTTTATTGGGTTCCACTTTCGGAGAGGTGAAATATTGATCTAAATATCATCTTGATCTGATGAGTAGAACATTTATTTTTAATTTATTTTTAATACTTTCAAAATATGTGCAAGTCGGCCTTAAGGTTTTACACCCCCAGCAAATGTGTCACACACCCTCAGTGATTGATATAAATAGAGTCAATGTTGGAGGAAATTTCACTCATCTCCTCATCACACATATTTCTCTCTCCAATTTTGATTGGTTCGAGCTCCAAGGAGGAAAATCTGCGGTTCACACATGGGAGAAGGATGAAGATTGCTTTTACTACAGCTAGGGTTTTACCGTAGGTTTGAGCAGCATTGAATTTGGTCAACGTATGGTCCAAAGGAGCTAATTTTTGGTACAAAATTCGATTTATGGAGTATGTATACTTTGGCACAAGAATCGAGGCCAAAGGTTGACCGAAGACTAAGCCACGTTGACTTTTACCTGCTGCTGTTATGCGTTGACTTTTCTGGGGTTGACTTTGAGTTGACCGTTTGGCTATTTTGAGGGTTGTTGTGACATATACTGGGCTACATGACCAAGGATACTTTGCTGGTTGAAGCATCCTACTGATTGCTGTAACGGAACAACAAATATATATTTTTCTACCTTGTCTTTTGTTGATCCACTGGCATGTTCTATCAACATTTTACTTAATGACTTATGTGATTATTGTCTAGTACTAAAGAGAAAGTAAAGTTGCATCAAGCATAGAACATCTACAAAATTTTACACCCAATCTCTATTCAACTTTTTCAAATCCTGCAAAACTAGTAGCTTGATCAATCCATGATGAAAAATTGAAGTTTCACTATCCTCTGGCCTAGCTTGAAATTTGTGTGACATCTTTCCTAGGCTTCTAAATCTGAAAAATGGAAGGTCTAGAGGCTCCTTACCAGTGAAATGTAGCAAGAGTCTGAAATGATACTGATAAAACATATGAAACCTCCCTTCAGAATTGAATTATTTTTGAATTACAAGTACTTTAGAGTAGTTTTATTTAAGGAAACTCCTTGGGATCCCAGATGTCATATCTACTCCAATGTTTTCAGGTTTCATGAATTCATCACAGTTCTATAATTTGTATTTAGTTGCCTTAAACCACTCTTTTTCCATCCTCAGAATCTCTGTAGCTTGGGAAATTATTTCAAGAGACACCACAAAGCTTAGCACACCCACCTTTGATGTAGTGCCCACAAAATTCATTGCAAATTCCTTTGAAACTTGGGCATGAAAAGCTTGTAATATCTGGCAGAACCTCATGTAACTAGCACTGGTGAAGGCCTCTACAAAGCTAGGATCCTTGTTGAAAACTTTTAAATACATGGGCTCATACCTGACAACTGAGCCCCCTTTATTAGTATTCTTCTGTATGGCCATCTCTCTTAATATTGTGTTGTCCTCCTTGATTGTATGACACTTGAAAAGAAGGAATTTGCAAAGCAAGGAGCTTGAAAACAAATTTGGAGCTTTCTAAAGGTGATGACTACAACTATACTCAGAAGTAAGAGGGAAAGATGACAGACATCAGCTCTCAAGGATGAATTTAAAAGGTAAGTTTCAAATATGAGAGGGATAAAGACAAATGAGAGAGGTTAAGTGAAATGATGAATGAAAAATGATGATCACAGATGTTGCATGATTCCATATAATTGATCATGTGACCTCAGATTGACCCCTAACCACTTAAAACAAGACACCTCACCCTTTTATTTACCGATGCAAAAAAACATGATTTCGTAGCGCTTTCCATTATAATTTTGGTAGATTCGCTATGGACTGGTCAGGTGAGTCCATAGTGAAAACAACCTGTTTTCCATTAATTTCGTTGCGGACTCAGGAAAAAATAGATAGGTGGATAAAACCGAAATTTGAACCAATGTATGGAGATTTTTGGTATATTTTTATGGATTGACCATGATGACATGACAAGGGGGACTCTTCAGACATAGGATTATGATCAATTCATAGATTCTTATCAATTTCATTAATTAACTTGCCTTGAAATTAATTTGAAAAAACAATAAAACCTACGCTAAATGACTTTCCTAATCAAAAATGAAATTTTATTGGTGATAAAACATTTTGACTACCTCCTTCAGAAAGATTCAGGCTATATCTATTTCTTTATGAATAGATTGGAAAATTATAAAGTGAGCCACCTTAATTGTGGGAAACATAGTTCCCTTCATGCTCATTCAGCTTCGTGGTTTCACAAAAGATCACATGCCCTTTCTATATCAAGAATCCTCAAATTCCTTCCTTACAAGCATCCATGAAAACAAAAAATTCCTTTTTAGGGTAAGTTATTTGTAACATAGGTGAAGAGGTGAGTAAACTCTTTATTTGTTCCAAACTAGATGCACATTCAAGATTCCACTAAAATTTAAGTTCTTTTCTCTACAACATAGTGATGGGATGCCAAATTTTTGAGAATTTTTGAATGAATATTCAATAGTAACTAGGAAACCCCATAAATGATCTAACCTCTACCACATTTGAGGTGCAATCTAATCCATTATTAATTTTATAGTCCCTGGGTCCATATCCACTCCTTCCTTTGAGATTACATGACTGAAGTAGTGAAATTTTGTTTGTAAAAACTCATACTTGCTGAGCTTGGAATATAATCTATGTTCTCTAAGAACTTGTAGCATAGCCCTTACCAGAATTACCAGCATGAGTTTATCCAAGCATGACATGGGAAAATTTTTTATAAGGCACATAAAGCTGGTTGGAGCATTTATAAGCTTGAATAGAACAAATTTGAGTTCATAGTGGCCATACCTCATTCTGAATGTAGTCTCGTGAATTTCCTCCTCCTTTATTTTGACCTAATGGTACCCTAACCTTAAATTGATCTTGGAAAACCCGAAAACCCCTTTAAAGTGATAAATCATATCATCAATCCTGGGAAATGGGTACACATTCTTCACAGTTACCTTATTTAACTGCCTATAATTGATACAAAGATATAATTATCCATCCTTTTTCTTAAAAAATAGTCCAAGGAATCCCCATGGTGATACACTAAGCTGAATATATTTTTTTTCCATCATCTTTTCAGCTGTAATTTTAGTTCAACAGGCCTAGGTGTGCTCAAATGATATGGGGATTTCACTGTTGGAACTATTATTGGAATAAATATGATTATGAACACAAATGTATTTTCTTGTTGGAGTTACTAGAAATTCCTTTGGAAATACATTGTTGTGTTGCCTCAAAAATAGATAATTCGAAAAAGGATTTGTGTTGGTCTCTTTTTCCTCTCTAATTTAGATGGTGTAAAGGGCACAACCCTTCCTACTACAATGCTTCGCCTACATCATTGAGGTCATTTTGAGTGCTATAGATATTTTTAAACGTTACAACATAATTTAGTCACCTTCATTGTTGATACATTCCAACGCTTTGTGATAGAAATATACCTTGTTCCTATGGGATGCCAACCAATCCATACCTATAAGGACATCATTTGATCCTAAAGGTAATGTATTTTATTTAACTATTATATTGATGCTCCCAAGTTGTATAGAGAAATACTCAACCATATATGTTATTCTTCTCTTTGTTCGAGTGGCTAGATAAATAAGCCATTATTTCTCATGGAATGTCTTTGGAAAATAACATTTTTCCACAATCATAGGACTAATATAACTTAAATTGGATATCGATTAAAAATTGTAGTAGAGATATTTTGACTATACCTTCCATTTTAATGATCATTGCTTGTTGGTATACAAATTTATTATCTAATGCTGTGTATATTCTAATAATACTCTAGGAAACATCATTCATAGTGGATTCCTCATATATGATTTTCATATTCATATAAGTCTTCTCCAGCTTGGGGAAATATTTCCTTAGATGGTTTTCTCCACACTCCTAGCACTTCTGGTCTCCTTTCATCTTCTCATTCCTTGATTTCTAGGGCTCATTTATGCTCACAGTGGATTTATGTTGATGCTCATTTTTGGTGGACCTATTAAACCTTACACCCTTTCCTTTCACACCTTTCTTATTCCACTAATCTTAGGTCTTAATATTATGCTTATTGTTGGGTGTGTGTTATATACTTTCTAGGACTAGCTCCACATGTTATATTAGGTGGGCATACCTACCTATGGTTTTGTGCATGGGTTTTTCACATGGTTTTGGGCATGATGGTTTTATGTCCATTGTATTTTGTAGATCTGGTCATGGGAACTACAATTATATTCTAATCCAGGCTTAATGGATTGGGGTTATGGATTCTTCAACATGTATACATATGTATTGTAACATTTAAAGTAATATAATGAAAAGTCAATCTAGTAGTCATGGATTTTGGATCCATGGGAAATCTCTGTGCATATGTGTTTCATGTTTATCTTCTCACCATTATTTGTTTTCTATTTTTTAAGAATTCGTTTGTAGGTAATTTATGTACAGGGTTAAAACATACACTTAGATTATTCACAATAGACTAGCCTTTTCTTCTAGATAACCTCCTCTATAGCCTTAGGGTCATTGAACTATTTGGTCTTAGTATACTTGTGGAAATCCACTCACATACCTATGGACCTTTGTCTCTCATCCTTAATGTAAGGTATATAACTTAGTAGCTCTAATAATTTTTTGTTATATTCATCAGGTGTCATCTTCCCCAGCGTATGATCATGGAACTCCTTAGCTTTGTTGACATAATATTTATCGGATAGGTACTTTTCTCAGAAGTAATTTTCAATTTTTTTCCAAGTTAGCTCCTCTCTAATTCCTTTTATGTTCTTGAGATCCTCCCACCATATATCAACTTTTTCCTTTAAGCGAAAGATAGCTACCATATCCTTCATGTTCTAAGTATAGTCATGCAACTTGAAGTACTTTTTTATTCCCATCATAGAAGCCTCTATATATTTTGTTTTCTTTACCTCTCTATTAATGTTTGGGGGTTCTCCTTTCTTAAATTATTATTGCATGGGAGTCTTTATACTCTTCCTTTGATAATGGTATCTCACATCATTGTCTAATGGTTGGATAAGAATGCTTAATTCTATTTTTGGATAGATAAGGAAATTTTGTCCTCCTTTTGTGTGTATTATCCTCTTTCTTGATTTAATTCCTTCTACTTTATTATCATTCCATTTGCACTTGTATATTTCTGATGGGATATCATTAGGATTGTTGTTGTCCTAATTCCTAGTACAAATTTCCTGTTATACTTGTATTTTTAATTATGATAGTCTTTGAAAAAATATGGACTTTACTTTTTCTTGATCTCTAAAAATATTTTGAGTTTCTACCTTCTAGCTTCTTATTTCATCTCTTAGACTTATAATAGTGTCTATTAATTAAATAATGTCCTCCTAATTCGTATTACAAACTAATTCTTCTTCAATTCCTTGCTAGGTGTTGTTCATACAATGTTGTTCAGCTCGACTGCTCATCCTTTATTTTCTTTGTTGAGCCTTGGTACCTATAAATATTATTTTACACACATGCCAATATTAGCCACCAATAAAGAACATCCAATTGACACAATAATTTGCAACCAAAATGTATACCAATCAACCGTATAGCATATACATGTGAGTTTGTTCAGGTCCAGTGTCTAAAAAAATGGATCTTATACCATTTTGTAACACATCCCCTTATAATACCTAGATCATACTAAGAAATAAGAGGGGTAGTTACTATGCTAACATGAGATTTAAGGTAGTGTTATGGAAATGGGGTCTAAAAATTTCAATGTTTTTGAACTTACTTAAACCTTCAAATCGATGACATCATTATTTTCTTCTCATCGAAATGATTCTAGTGATTCCCACAAGGTCTGCTTTTCATTCCCACGTGGCTATATGAGTTAGCCTCCTCATCGCTACTTGGAAACATGATATTAACTGCCAACCCATTCATATTAGCCAGGTATAACTCGGCATGGGTTCATACGCCCCCACACACATATAAGAACCATCATAGGGTAAAAAAATATCTTAGCGAGAACTCCTTCTCAATGGAAACTTACCTTGGAGAAAACCTTTCTCAACAAAAAATTTATTTCGACGAGAACTCACCTCGATGGAAATACAGGTGCATAAAAATACTTCTTGGTGAAATGTCTTTCTCAGTGAGAACTCAACTTGATGGAAACCCATCTTATATAAATCCTTTCTCGATGGGAACTCTCTCAGAAAAAAATGCCTTCTCGATGAAAAATCTATCTTGTTGAAAACTTACCCTAGTAGAAACTCTCTCAGATAAAATTATCTTGACAGACACTGAGATTGAGATTCTGAGATATCGGTCACCGAAAATATAGGAGTATGAAATGGAGTTTATAAGTTTTGATGACTAATGATAGTGTGGTCACACCTATTATCAAGTACACACTCATACCATCTAACAGAACGGTAAAATCATCCAAGAGTCATCCAACTTTCTTAATTACTCCTATGCTTAGGTTTTCCATTCTTGCATTTTTGAAAGTTTTCAAGACTTTTATGTGTGTTTAATTATAAAGTCCCAGGCCTGCCCCAAGGGCCTTAGCTGATACAGAGGCATGGATGGTCTAATATTCTATCCTTCTTGAGCTTATTATGGCTTTGGCCAATCTCAACTAGTGACATGAAAACTAGGTTAGTGCATATATATATATATAATGGGACAATGATTATCCCTCCTAATATTCTTATTTAAATGCCTTGGACTAAGATGACCTAGGCAATACATAAGTACACACACACATATATATGTGTATGTATGTATGTATGTGTATGTATACATCTATGTATATGTATGTATGCATGTATGTATATGAGGTGCTCAAAATTATGGTCAAAAATGAAATTTTTGGGAATGGTGTGGAACCTGAATGACCACGTAGATCTCGTCGTTCTGAATCTGACACAACTTGTTTCATAGAAAACCGACAGTGTATGATCCCATAAACACATTGTATCCACTTTGTCAAACACTCAAATTTTTGAAAAACAAATGAAGGGAAAATCTAGTGAGTTTTCCGTATTGCTAATTGGGCATGCACATGTGGCAAGTTGACTGGTTAAAGGGTATTTTCCTCATTGAATAAGGTGGTGCCAAGTGGCACAATCTCAGTGGTTGGTTGTGGTAGATTCTAATTGGTTTATAGGTGGCTAATCACTAGGGGCCACCACATGGCAACCTGAGGGCCACCAAAATTTTGTATGGAAGTCTGAAAAAAGGTGTCATGGATTGAATCAACGACCTCCGAGAAACCAACCATATTACATAACATTGTGCCATCAATTTTTTTCTTAACATGCAATGGTTTCATGTTATATATAAATTTTAATGGTTTTATGTTTGGGGGTCAGAGTCGGGGTCTAGCACCAAACCTGGTCACTACACCCTAGTGGGCTAGGGGTTATTCCAAGGGTAGGCTAGCCACACACCCCCCACCATTGTTCCTTAACGATTAAAATTAAACCATCCGCTGACAGCACCAAGTGTCCACCCAAGCCATGAATACTGAGGTCTATTAGACTGCGTGGAGTTTCAATATTGCACTGGAGTTTTGCGGGCGGGAGTTAAGGTCCGATCCATCAACCATATGGTCCTAATGTGGGCCTCCACATGGATAGAATTTTTGGATTGAAGGCCTTAGTGGAAAAATTAGCACCCCGACAAGTTCACCCAGAAATTGGGCAATTTGGCTCTCACTTAGTGAATTTGGGGAGGCCATAAATAAGTCAGTTTTTTACCAAATTTGAAGCATAAAGAGGCTATATAGAAATTTTTTGATATTTTGGAGCCATTGGAGCTGGTTTCAGAGATTTTTTAGCATTTTAAATGAATGTATTGACACTTTTGAGCATAATTCAAGAGGTCCAAGCCATTGGAGGCTGGACCAAGGATACGTAGCCCAAGAAGGGTGAACTCCTTCATCAAGTGTTGTTGTGTTTTCATGTCTGGTATATGTTGTTGCTCAGTGGTTTTTTTATGTTAATATGCTCAAGAAATTCACATAAAAACACATAAAAAAACTCATGGTTTATTTGAAATTTACCTCATAATCCTCAAGCACTTTGTTTATATTTTGATTTGTAATTTAGCACAACAAACACTAATGTTCCCATTTAGATCATTTTTGTAGCATAACACTAGGTTTACTTGTGCAAGGGGTATTTAATTGGTTTTCAAGTGTTTAAATTCTTACAAGGTTGAAGCTCAAAAGAGGAGAAGGAAAGCTTGTAGATGCAGGTTTTCAAGTTGGAGCAGGGAGAATGAGGGCACAGTTGCCATAATCTCCACTGCAAGATTCACCTCTTGTTGTACCGGAGGATTTTGCAAGCATGTATCATCAAGGAGGAAATGATAAAATGACATAGGATGAGAAGGATTTTAGGAAGGATTTCTTTGACATCGTAGAGATGGTGAAAGTCCTCTATGAAGAGAGGAATGCAAGGTTTCAAGGTGAGAGCTCCAGGCCTCCAAGAGGAGACGGTTCTCCAATAGGATGAGGTAATGGAAATGGTGATAAGCCACCATCTACTACACCATCATCCTCACCACCATCTTCACCTTCATCTTCATCCTCTTTCAATACTACAACCCTTACTCATACTCATCAACATACCTCAAAGGGAATTGGTAAAAAACCCCTATTAAAACTTGATATTAAACTTGAGATCCCTATGTATAATGGTGAAGCAAATGTAGAGAAGCTTGAAAATTGGGTTCCTCAGTTCGAGGTCTACTGCAAGATGCAAAACCTTCAAGATGATGATACAAAGATTCAATTAGCTTCCTTGAGACTCGAGGATGCAACACTAGTATGTGTTGTCAAGATAAATCCCCTCTACAGACAGAGGCAGTCTCTATAGCCCTAGAGTGGGTCTAGCAACACGAGATACTTTCTAATGCAAAGTTCTCTTAACTAACATTTACAATGTGACAAGAAAATATATGGAAGTACCTTTTTCCCAATGCTATGTCTAAATCCATTGATGACGACCTTGATCCATGATCCTTTGAGGCTCGCTCCTTGCTAAGGATGGAATGCGAATACTTGTGGATGATCAAAAGGAAAAAAAAAAATAATCCAATACATAATAATCATAAAAATTAGCTATTTAGAAGATCAATGAGAACTAGAATACTTGCATAAAAAGGTGGACAAATATAAAATTCAAACATCAGATCTTTTATTCATAAATATAAAACGAAGAGCTTACAACCTAGGCCTTGATGTTGGAGGCCTCCTTTGGTGAAAATATGAGTCCTTCATTGAAGCTCTAAAGAATTTCTTCTCTCAAAAACTTAGGCATTATCACAATGCGAGGATGCAAAGGGAACGAGAGTTCAGACTAGCCTGACAATGAACAACCAAGCTAAAATTATGAATGAGGGATATGAATTTATAGGAAGGGAGAAGAGGTTGGGAGCCCATTAAAGGCAGAGGAAGGATCAATTTTTAAGGGATAAACCCCCATGGATGAGATAAAAGCTCTAAAATCAGAGAGCTCGACCCTATCATCACCATTTAGCAACCAACTCACCGCCATGAAGCTTATAGAGGTTGAAGCTTCTTCGCCATTTGAGGAAACACTGCCAGAAATGGTTTAGTGTGGTTTCCCAAGAAATAAGCGTGTTGGAAGAACTATGCCAGAACTGTGAGTGTAAAATTAGTATGAGCATGATACCCAGAAAAGCGTTGATCCAAGAAAATAGGAATTTGACTAAGTTTCTTCAGTAATCTTCCAAGGCAGTTTTCTTTGGATATTCAGGGGCTGCCTATAACATATTTCTTAATGGTGGAAACATTTCAAAGGATTTTGCATGGGGAATTTCAGGATCAAGGACAGGAAATGAGATTTGTGAAAAATTAATATGTAATATATGGCCCCTAAAGCATGAAGACAGAACGGTGAGTGATGAATGAAATGATTTATAAACCAAGGAAAATAACACAGAACGCCTTCGAAAAACCTGCCAAATAAAACATATTATAATATATGACATCTCTGGTACGAATATGCCTAACGAAATAATTCTTCACCAAGCAGAAAATAACACATGAAACCTACAAATGGGCGCAACCATACATCTAAAGATATTATAGAAATGGATCCACGGTATGGACACAACCATATGTATAGATAGGATCATGTATACAATCATGAATACTCAATAAATCCCCACAGCCTCAATAAAAAATTAGATGTGACCCAGGGTATTCACCGTGATCTCGATCAATATAATGTACTAATATAGCCATGTGAATATATGTGTTGGCCTCGAACATGGTAGAAACCACTTGATTATCGGTCAATGATGAAAATTGTTAACATGCACGAGATATACCACCAATAATGACGATGGACCTCAATGTAAAACAACACAATCTACAAGCGTAAATGAAGGTGTTGAAAATGAACACTTGTATAATCATTTGATCGAAGGAAAATGATGTGAACCTATCATAGAACACAAAGAACTTGCCAATGACGCATGCAAGATCTAAGGTACTAAGAAGACATTTCTAAATCACCTTCTTGAATAATGAGCTGAAGTCGAGAGGAAGTGATTCATCAAAGTAGGGCCATGATGATTCCCACATCATCGATATGAGACAACATATATCTTCAAGACGATAGAAGTGATTTGGGATTGTAACAAATGAGGTCAGATAAGAAAAGGATGTATGAAAAAAAGGAATTATCTTGAACATATCAGCGACATGCATACGGAGTGTGGAAACATTTGAATCGAATAATATCAGAGGTCATGTTGAAAAAAATTGGTATTCAAAAGAGAGGAAAATGGATTTTCCAAACCCATGTAGGAAAAGTGAAAAATGTAGGATGTCCCCAACCCAACACGAACTGCATATGAGTGTCATGTTCAAGAGCAACAAGCTACCCAAAATACACATAGGATGTTCACTTTCAATTTTCCCCAGTTATTGCTAAGGAGTACCTCTTTATTTTGTATAGCTAGAGTGAAGAGGATAGCATACGTTGAGCATGTAATTTCATTCTTCGAATGAATCCATCGTGTTAATTTTAATGAACCATAGGAAGGAGGAACTCAATCTCATCATTGTGACAATTCTTTCATAGTTTAATCTTTAATGAGTCTAACAAAAGGGTAACTCAGTGAATTTTCATGTTTAAGGAGTTTGAAAAGAGACAGAAAGAAGACTCCACCATGTCCCTTTTCGTAAATTGTCTATTGAATCCAAAAATATAGAAAACAATATTCGATATAACCTCTTGACCATGTTCAATCAAGGTATTCCTTTTTCGTAAATAGAAAATCTCATCCCGAAAAAGGGGTAAACCTATATTGAGATCACATCAATTAATTCATTTTAACAAGTTCGAAATGAAAAGTACTCCGGAATATTTTTATTTTTCGAGAGTCAGAAAAGAGTTTAAAGTTGACTCCAGGGGGTTCCTTTTTCGTAAATGTTTACCGATCTTTCGAAAAATAAATAAAATGCAGTTCATTTACATAGAAAATAAACACCATCAGTGTGAAAGTCCTATTACTACAAAAAAACAACAAAATTCACTGATATCGAGGAAAAATAAATCTATAAAGAGACAAAAGACTAAATTCATTTTTTCCTTTCTATTTTAAGAAGAGCATTTTTTCCATTTTCCCTCTGAAGTTCAAATCAAAGATGCGGCCGATCTAGAGCACCATTCATTGATCTGTCAACATCAGGAAAGAGCTCTAAGCCTCATCTTCATTTTAAGTCCATTAATTTAGAATTTAGTTTTAGAAATAGGGAGATTTGGGGGAGGATTTCAAATCCCAAAATCGTTTGCGACCAACACGATTTCGAGCTATCGGGGCCACGTTGGTTGCGTTTAGCCCATTAGGGTAGCATGCCACTAGTGCCGAATTAATTCAAACAATCGTGTTGGCCACGGGAAGGATTTTTAAACATGAAATACACCCACATCTATGGATAATTTCCAAAATTACTCTGGTGAAAGCTCCTAAAATTCCTTTTAAACATGTTTTTCAGGTGTTTTCCTAAGAGATGTCGATTGAATGGAAAGAATGATGCCATGAGGTGGAAGACCACCAAGCATTGCAAGATAAAAATTGCATAAATTAATTGTGCGATTATGGTTTATTTAAATTATTCAATACATCATGGTTGAGAGCTCAGCTGGAGCTGCTCCAATATTTGATTGGTTTATGGGATGTGGATCGAAAAATATTTGTTATCAAACACCATGACTTAGAATTATATGTTATGGACATCTACTTCATTATTGGTTTTTCTAGGAGAGGTGAGAGAATCCAACTCTCTAGAGCACACGCAGGGGGTGAGAGCACCACCATGCTCAACCAGAGATACTATCACAGGGCTCGAAAAACTGAGAGCGAGAAGGTAGATATTTCATCTATCAGGGTGCTTCCTTTGCGCACAATTCTTCATTGCATAACTAGAGTGGCAGGAGCCCAGGATTTTTATGAGGCAACGGAATCTTAGTTCCAGTACGTGGTGGAATGTTTAGCCCGGACAATTTTTAACTGGTGCGAGGAGTTACTGGCCAATATGAAGAGCCAGCTGAACAAGTGCAAGACAGGACGACTGAAACAATTCGGGTATAGGTCAATCATGGAGACCTTCCTAGAGAGGGTACCATTGTTTTAGTACCAGTGGTTGGATATCCATGACCTAGCCTCAAGGAATCTGAGGCTCATGAGCTGGTGTGATATCATGCCTCGACAAGGTGGAAGCCAACAAATGCATTTCCCGACAGCCTTTTTCACTTTGTTGCATCGTCAACTTATCGTAGTTGAGGACTACACATATGCCGACATCGAACTCAGAGGGGATTTGGATTTACCTATTCCACCAGGGACATAGTGGACTGATGCACGTAATTTTTTTTTAACATTTTGTAATTTTTGAATGTTTTTGTTACTTATTCTGAAACATGGACTTATGATGGTTTTAAATATATGGGTCCCCAAAGAGTGCCTGGTATATCATCGATTGTGCGGAGGGTAGCTTACCAGGGAGAGGACGCTCCTTATGAGGAGGGAGCAGACATAGTAGCTGAGTCATAATGGAACCTGGTTGAAACTACGAGAGGAATTGCAGAGTATATTGCTTTTGATGAGATTCCTCTGTGACTTCAGAGGAATATCGTTGGGGTTCCAGGCAGAATATGTCAGTTACTCTAGCGAGTAATTCAAGTAGTCACCTACTACCATGAGCACCATGTGGGCGGATAGAAACTCTTATATTTTTTTTACTAATGTAGGCTCTATTGTCTTGAGCGTTCCTCATTCAGGTTCAAAGTTTATGGATAAACGAAGAAACCCTCCAACTACTGGCCCTTTCGGTAGTAATCTATTTTCGCATATGAAAGTCTCACCCAAAGCAGTATGGGGGTGCTAGAACCACATTTCTGCATAGTGAGGGAGAAAAAAATGAAGTTATCCTCAACAAAAAACAAATGTGAACTTATACAGATTTGCACAACAATATATATAATATTCACAAAGAATGCACAGTCATTAACAGAATAACACAGTCTTGTTGTTTTCCTTAGCGCAGATGAACAGAATAGAACTAGATCCAGATCTTAACCAATGCAAATATGTAAATAGATCTATTAACTATCAATAACCAGTCATTATCACATTAGATATCTTTCCGCAATAATTGATAAGTAAGACATATAATGCGATCTTTATGTTGGGTGTGGAGCTTGATTATTTTCTTTATTTAGATGTATCACTGCGTTGGACCCCTATTATTAACAGGGTAGCAATGTTGCCCATCCTTTAAATGCTGCCTGAGGGTCTAGTGGGGCAGCTGCGACTTTATGGAGCCCCCCCTGGCAGAGGGGTTTCGGGGGAAACGCCCCCGAAACTAAAAACATATGTAAATTGTCCTTGTAAAATATTGTAGTTTCTAGTCAATCTGGGCCATTCATTAGGCAAATGATATGACGATAGAAGTTATGTTTAATTTAGGGTTTTTTGGCCTAGAAGGAAACCCCTCTATTTTATGAGGGTATTTTATTGTGACTGTGTATTGTATGTGTATTCTGAGAGCGAGAAAAATCAAGGGGGACTATGTGAAAGAGAAGAGGATATTACAACGGATCTGCTGTAGGTTGTGTCTCTTCATTTTGCTGGAAAATATAAAGGAAGGATTAGTTTTTCGGGGTGGACATATCCCAAAGTCGGGGAACCACGTATATCTGTGTCTCTCTTGTATTATATATTTTCTGTGTTTGTGTTTCTGCGTATTTTATGTGTTCCATTGCTCTGTAATGTATACTTTTCTAACACTTGAACATATCATAAAGAGTAAAAAATTCATACGCATAACATAGTAAACTTCAGCCAAAATTTTTCCTTCTATTAGCTTCATATTTTTCAATAAATTTATAAAATTTCCTTTACAAACCATTGTAAAACCATTCGCACACAAAACCAGCAGAGTCTGCACACAACCAGGTCTAGGTCTTCGTGAACACAACCAACAGGAGATTTTCAACCCAACCCAAACAACCCTTACAGACATACAAACTTATCATAACATCAATATCATAAACTTAATTAGAGCTACTTAGCTTAGACACAATATAACTATTTATATACACCTAGCGCGTAGATACTGTTGGAAATACTGAGAGGGGGGGGGGTGAATCAGTATTTCTTTCAATTCTAGCAGTAGTTAATATTTAATTATTATCAGTGTTTGTAAAATGATAGAAACAAACAAGACGAACACAAATGCACACAGTTTTTAAGGTGGAAACCCATTCCGGGACAAAAACCACCTAATGCTTTTCTAATAATTCTTTAATATTCAGCTCCAATTGAAAATAAAGCTCTGACTTCCTAGAATCTAGAAAAGCATTCTTCTCCATCTCCCACTAGATGGACACTCCAATGCCTAAGATTCTTCAATAGTCAACTGAATAGATGCCCCAACACCCAATGAGCTACAACTCACCCTAGCACCACCCTACCACCCTGTAGAAGAATAAAAGAAGAATGGACTCCCGTACCAGGGAAAATGGTCCACTTTAAAATGATATTGAATTATGTAGAAGAAGAAGAAACACTATAACATAACCCCAAATATGACACAACTACCTAATGACTATCCTAGACCACTCAACACTGCCTCTTCAACTCTTAACAGATAGACACTAGTACAATTTGTACAATAATGTATTTACAATGACTTAGTACAATGATACCTTTACAATGATTGTATGCAGTGCTGCCCACTTGAAGACTTCATGTGATGAAATTATTGTTGTTTTTATGTACCTTGGTTTCTACTCTTGTCATGCTACCCTCTGTTTCACCTTGCTTTGCTTTGCTTCCCTAGAAAGTTTGGTCCTTTGCATCCCTTGACAGCACATGATCTAGCTTTTTCTTTGCCTTCTAGGAGATCGATATTGAATCTGGTGTATCTTTGTTATTTCAGATCCCCAATATGTAATTTTGAGTACTGCAGTATTCCTCTGATTCATGTTTCCAATGCCATATTTCTGACCCAATTTTGATTCTTCAAGAGAGAGTTATACCCAATCTCTCACAATGCCCTAATTATGGACTGTTTCAGTAGAGAAAACTTGTACGGCGTGCCACGTGTCCCTGTTTCTTCATTTGGCTCTATAATTGATAGGTCAAAAACTAAATCCTATGCACTATCTACAAAATTTTACATAATTCAAATCCGATACTCAGAGGGTGAGTTATGACGATTTTCCCAAGGTCACTTCTTTGAGATGAATTTCAGGAGCCTACAAAAACACTGATGTCTACAGATCATATCTCTGCCAATATTGCACAACTTGATCTGAAATTTTCACAAAAGCTTCCTCAGGATTTCTTATTCACCTCATAAAAATTTCAGCTTCTGAAACTTTGTAGAGAAATATTTAGAGCAAAAATGCCACGATGACCTGTTTTGAGATGGCGAAATCCCTTGCATGAGGAAGATATGAGGATCACAATTTATATAAATGCTTAGGTTGAGAGGGGCTTCAACAAGCGAAGGTGGAAGGGATTTTAGGAGATTAAAAAATATTAATTATGACTTTTCAATGATCCATGCCACAACCCCATGGCGTTTTAGCCCACTAACTGGGGGTACAAACTTCAAACCTGAATATCTCTCAAACCATGAAGAATTACATGGCATGCCATTTATCAACGGAAACATCTCGACAAGTAGAAACTATCAAAATAATTATTGACCCAGAATATACTAATTTGGTAGGTCAAAATTCCCATGCAATATTGGGTTAGCCCCTGGTGCTGCTTGGGTTGACATCAATGAAAACCGCTGATCAACAATCTCCCCCTTTGGCATTGATGGCAACACAAGTACTCCCCCTGTGATCATGACACCTCTTCCTACAACATTCTCTCCCCCTTTGACATCAATGGCAAAGGGTAACTCCCACTAACACACAACCATCCTGTGGACCTGTACTCACTTCCACTCCCCCTTTATATTCTGAATAAGGAAAATCTAATGAGAACTTGGGAGAATCCCAAGCTTCTGGTGAAGATATTCCAATGCTTCACAAGTACTCTCACGATCATCAACACTTCCTTCCCAATCTACATCTGTAAAGGAATAAATAATGAGATTGCTACCCTTGGGATACCACAGTTCATATTCTTTTGTTCCCTTTAGATATCGAAGAATGATTTTGATGGTAATAATATGTGATTCTTTTGTTGTTGCTTGGAATCTTGATACTTGTCCAACTACTTGCATAACATCTGGCTGGGAGGCTGTTACATATAGAAGACTACCAATCATAGATCTGTACAACCTTTGATCCACATCCTTAGATGAGTCGTCTATGCTCAATTTGCAACCTATTACCCTTGGAGTAAGGATGGATTTGCAATCTTCCATTTTAAATTTCTTGAGCATTTCCTTGATGTACTTGGCTTGACATATAAATATTCCTTTCTCTTGCTGAGCTATTTGAAGCCCTAAGAAGTATGTCAGCTCACCAAGTAAAGACATCTCGAAATCACTTTGCACCTTTGTAGCAAACTTCTTACTTAGTCGATCATCATTGCTACCAATTATTATATTGTCCTCTTTAGCTATTAGACATGCTTTAGTTGCTTCATCCCGAACATATATGTCATTTGGAGCTTGACTTGCTGTAGCCACAATTTCACCATACACGCCTTTCTTGATTTCACATTTTTTGGAGTTGAATAGTATTGTGTGTCCTTGATCACACATTTTTCCAACACTGAGCATATTGTGATTCATGTTTTCAACCAATAGAATATTCTTGGCTAGAGCATCTTTTCTTCCGAGAGTGACAGTACCTGATCCTATAACATTTGAAGATCCATAATTTCCAAAGGACACGGTTTCATCCTTCTTCTCTGTCACAGATACAAATTTATTTCTATCTCTAGTCATATGCGTTGAGAAACCACTATCAACATACCACACATCTTTGTTGTTTTGAGCCTTAAGAGCGAGAGCACAATTATCTATCTTCTTCTTCTTCCATGTTCATTTGTTCTGTGGCTTCGAAGATTCTTCTGGAGGATTTTCAAGTTTGAAGTCTTTGGCTATGTGTTCAAAGTTTTGACATTTGTAACATTCAATATTATTTCTTAAATTTTCAAATATATTGATGTTTTGCTGAGACCTTGGAGGTTCATATTTGACAGATCTCCTGGAATTGTATTCATTCCTAGGGTACGCGTGACATTCTACAACTTTATGACCAAATTTTCCACATGAATAATAGTAGCCATAAAAAATATGTTGGTACCTGGATGGAAATTTTCGTCGAGGAATTGTCTTCCAAGGCTGTTCTTACGAATCTTTTCCAATGAAGTCAATATGCATGTCATATCTCATAGGTTCATCGTATTTTGTTGTAGAAGGTCATGCTTCTTCTTCTTTGTAACCGATTCCAGTTCTATCATTGTAAGATCATTGATTGTTGATGACTTCTTCCAATGCCCTTGAGCTGTTGGCATAGTTTTGGATAGTTTTTCCTTTCTTCACTTCCCCACGTAGTGAGACTACTTCGGCTTCTAATTCTTCCCTTTCTTGGTTGCTTTCTTCCAACTTCTTTTGAAGTGAATCTTCAATGAATTTTTGTTCTTTAACTTCAATTTTGAGAACTTGAACTTGTTCTCCATGAGTATTCGAATGGATCTTCTCCACCTTAAGATCTTTTATAATCTTGATTGCTTCATTATAAAATTATTCTATGGTTAATCCTTCTTATTCGTTGCTTGATACCTCTTATTTATTGTGCTTGCATTTATTGTGCTTGGCCATAAACAATACTCTCTCATTGGCTTCTTCTTTGCTGTCACTTTCTTCATCGGATGATGAGCTATATCTTTAGAGAGAAAGTCCCTTTTGGATCCTTTCTTTTTTCCTTACTTGTTGAATTTCTTAAAGCCTTTCTTTCCTTTTGATTTGCCATCACTTTTGTTCAGACATTTTTCTGCGAAATGCTCAAACTCACCACAACCGAAACATATCAATGGAATTTTACCTTTGAATTTTCCCTTACCGATTTTTAGTTTTCTCGTAAAGTAAGCATATTATTCATCTGAAAGACCTTCTCCATCATCTCCCTTTTCTTCACACTTGCAGCTGCATGTCATTTCAATTGAAGGTTGTTTGTTCTTATTGGTTTTCTTAGATGCAACAAACATAGTTTCTATATTTTAAGTACCCTCTTCTTCATCAAGTCTCATTTCATATGTTATGAGAACTCCATGTAATTCCTCTTTGCTGAGTTTTTCCAGATTTTCACTGTATTCTAAGACCGATAACTTTGGGTTGAATCTCCCTGGTAACATTCTAAGAATATTTCGTATAATATTCTTCTCATCAACTGGATATCCCAATCCTTCCAGAGTATTGGTTATTTCATCAACGTATTGGAAGTATGCAGCAATGTTGCAATCTTTTTTCATTCTGAGTTGCTCAAATTTTTCTCTATAGATTTTAAGCTTTGCTTCTTTGAAATTTGGGTCACCTGCATATATATTCTCAAGCTTGTCCCATACAATTTTGGTGGTTTTACAACCCAACACCTTATGATAATCAGACTCAATAAGTCCACTGATAATAATATTCTTTGCTTTTGCATCATTTACCAAATTCTTCTTACCTTGTTCATCCATGGTTGATGTAAATCCATTTTGAACAGTGTCCCATACTTCATAACCTTGCACCAAGAGATAGACCTCCATTCTTCCTTTGCAGAGTTCTTAATTATTCTCATTTAATAGAGGTACACCATTCTTGGTATGCTCCATGACCTCCTTCCAGCTGTTAAACTTCTTTTGAAGGAACCAAGCTCTGATACCAATTGAAATGCAGGGGGGGGGTGAATCAATATTCCTTTCAATTAGAGCATTAGTTAATCTTAAATTATTATCAATGTTTATACAATGATAGCGACAAACAAAAGGAACACAAATACACACAGTTTTAAGGTGGAAACCCACTCCGGGACAAAAACCACCTAATGCTTTTCTAATAATTCTTTAATATTCAACTCCAATTGAAAATAAAGCTCCAACTTCCTAGAATCTAGAAAGCATTCTTCTCCAGCTCCCACTAGATGGACGCTCCAATGCCCGAGATTCTTCAGTAGTAAATTGAATGGATGCCCCAACACCCAATGAGCTACAACTCACCCTAGCACCACCCTACCACCCTATAGAAGAATAAAAGAAGAATGGACTCTCGTACCAGGGAAAATGGTCCACTTTACAATGATATAGAATGATGTAGAAGAATAAGACACACTAGAACATAACCCAAACTATGAAAAAACCACCTAATGATGATCCTAGACCACCCAACACTGCCTCTTCAACTCTTGGCAGATAGGCACTAGTGCAATTTGTACAATAATGTATTTACAATGACTTAGTACAATGATATCTTTACAATGATTGTATACAGTGCTACCCACTTGAAGACTTCATGTGATGAAACTATTGTTGTTGTTATGTATCTTTATTTCTGCTCTTGTCATGATACCCTTTACTGCACCTTGCTTTTCTTTGCTTCCCTAGAAAGTCTGGTCCTTTGCAGCCCTTGACAACACATGATCTAGCTTTTTGTTTGCCTTCTAGGAGCTCGATATTGAATCTAGTGTATCTCTATTATTTTAGATCCCCAATATCTAATTTTTGGTACTATAGTACTCATCTGAGTCATCCTTCCAATACCATAGGCCTGACCCAATCTGGATGATTCGAGACAAAGTTATACCCAATCTCTCACAATGCCCTAATTATGGACTGTTTCAGCAGAGAGAACTTGTACAGAATGCCACGTGTCACTGTTTCTTCATTTGGCTTTGAAATTGATAGATCAAAAACTAAATACTGTGCACTATCTGCCACTTTTTACATAATTCTAATTCGATACTTAGAGAGAGATTTATGACGATTTTCCCAAGGTCACTTCTTTGAGATGAATTTCAGGAGCCTACAACAACACTGACTTCCACTGATCATATCTCCGAAAATTTTGTGCCCCTTGATCTGAAATTTTCATAGTATCTTCCTCAGGATTTCAGCTTCCATTCAGAATAATTTCAGCTTATGAACCTTCATAGAAAAACAGTTAGAGCGAAAATTCGACGATGACCTGTTTCAAATGGAGAAATCCCTTGCATGAGGAGGATGTGAGGATCACAATTTATATAAATGCTTAGGTTGAGAGGGGCTTCAACAAGTGAAAGTGGGAGGGATTTTAGGAGCTTAAAAACTATTAATTATGACTTTTCAATAACCCATGCCACAACCCCATGGGGTTTTAGCCACTAACTAGGTGTACAAACTTCAAACATAAATATCTCTTAAATTGTGAAGAATTACATGGCGTGCCAAGCTAAAACTTTCTTCAACAACACAATTTGTGCTTAGAGTTGGGATGTGTTGGAGGGTGAAGTAGTCGAGGATGGTATTGGGTATTTTCGAAGGTTTTTTTTCAGTGGAGGAAGGTTTCCTTCAATTGCTAGGCTCGCGAAGAAGCCCCTTAGGCTTTATTGACATATTGGCACTAGGCCAAGGTGATTTTATTCCCTACAACGTAGTTTCAGTATGGATCTACATTATTTTAGGGAGGAGTTGTGGGGGTGGCTAAACTATATGATATGGGAGGTGATTTCTTCAGTGGAGGGGACAACCTTTCATTCAGAGGATCTATTGGAGGATAGCTCCAAGTTATATTTGTATTTTTGTATATTTTCTAGATACCTTCTTGGGTTGTCTTGTAAAGGTGATATAGTGCCTAGATCTGTTGTTATAACATATTTTGAGGCATATATCAGTATTTTTATCATTGTATGATCTCCAAATGTAGTTATGCATGTTATGAATGTGATGTAGGAGCTCTCGGACATTTTTTTAGTAGCAACAACTCACTTTTTCGAGTGATTATTCATGGGAGGCTTTTTTTCTTTTATTGTATGATTTGTGCCTCAATGTATTATGTGTATTTGTTGCTGATTTTCTGAATAAAGTGGTTCCATATTGGTATCCTATGTTTATGCATTGATATACACTGTTATTTCCATTATTGTGTTCAAATATTGCTGATTTCCCATTTGGGAATATTACAGCGGTACTTTTGCACTTCAAGATGGTTGATGAGAGACATATTATCTCCCATTATTATGATGGATCCTTCTTGATGATCACTTCACAGCTCAATGAGAAGATTTTTCCTTCAGTATAATTGGATTGTTATGGATTAAACATTGTCAGTGACGAGTGGTCTTCATATGGAGATCTCAAGGATGCTGTACTTCAACATCCCATGAAGTGTAGAGATATCGATTTGATTTGGGATGATGGTATTCTCCATTAGAGGAATACCCATGTAGAGCATGATAGTAGACACTCACCATTGGTTGGATGGGTGATGTTTATGAGCAAGAGGTTGGTGTGCCACTTGCAAATCTATGTCACAGGGCAGCAGGAGGCAAGGTTGCGGTGACTATTCTTGAAATAGTTCGGCCATCATGTAACATATCCTATCTTTAAGGGTGTTTTAGTAGTTGGGACATGGCCTAAAACTTTCATGACACTTGCATCACATGGAAAATAGGAATTTGGTTGCATTGGGGTGATGTGGCATCTATCATGTCAATAATCATGTTTTCACCCCATCGTCTATATGATGGAGGTGTAAGGAGGCAGCAAGATCTATTGTTGATCTAGTTACTTTTGGGAGAGTATGGGCTGATTTTCTCCCATAATTTGCACTACGATTCATAACTGGTGGGTGGAGACATCTACTACCAAGATATGATGTTCTTGACTTGGACCTCCAAGAAAAAGAAGAAGGGTTGGCATGCAACACATGGGGATTTTCTCTCTAATCACACTGATTTCATGAGGACATACCGTACTATCATAGAGAGATTCACTTGGAAAGGGATCAAAGAGGAGATGCACCATCACATGAGGAGATGCATGGATTATCTGGAGGAGGGACATAAATCTTTGATAGATTTAACATAACCACTTCCTTCCTCATTGGGGATGAGAAGAGGTTCATCTATGAGCCACTTCACCAACTTGTTCAAGGAACATGGTAAGGATTGTGTTTATGTGCATTATGGTTCACTTACTATGTGCTTGTATTTCTTTGCCATCCATGTATAGATTAATTCTCCTAGATGGGGTATTCTTTCTTATAGACCTCATGATCCATTTTGGGGCACAAGCAATGATGGTGATGGCCACTTCCTAGGAGATGTTGGGGAGGTGATATATTTTTCAGAATGTGCTCAATGTGCACCTCACATCATACACCTTCTCCAAGCATGTGAGAGGATTGGGGCAGCAAGAAAGTGGTTGGGAAACCACTCATCATATCCTATTCTGAGGTAGCTTGGAGTAAAACTACGCTGGTTGCAGTTAAGGGATCATTATCCCTCTCCAGTTTTATATATGGTAGCCAATATAACTCTAATTATGATCCCATATGTTGATGATGTTCTTATCATTATTGTGGGCATGGTTGGAGAGATGAAAAATGGATTGGATGTTCTTATTAGAGATTATATTCTCCACATTACTTATGTTTCATATTTCAGGGACAACATTGGACCATCCATGATTGCTACATTGGATCTCTTGTTTCCTTATGGGATGAACCATTTGGGTAACTCGAGCACTCAGAAGGTGCCTCTCATGAGTAGATGGGAGGATTTTTTCTATGACTTACCATTCTAGAGGGTGATTCATTTTTTATGGATGATAGCTTGGAGATTGGAGCTCCATATGGGAATGAAGGTTCCCCACATTTTTCAATTTTGTCCTTGAAGTCTCTTGGGGACAAGAAACACTTGGGAGGGGAGGATTGTAATATTGCTAAATTAGCACACAGCTAATTGGAATATCAAATTTTTATTTTTCTTCTTAATTTAAAGAATAAGAGGGTATGGATACCCATAAATCTCCTTAGTAGGAATAAAGACACTCCTAATGTGAATGGAGGTCATACAAAAGCTAGATTGAAGACCCTTATGTGTGAAAAGGGGTTGAAGCATGAATATTGGGTCAAGATTAACAAAATCAAACACCACTAGTATGGAAGGAGTGGCATTCATTGTGGGACAACGTAGTTTTGGAGGGAGACTCCATGCATGGAAGTAGTGGCTTTAAGGAGTGGGGCCCAAGGTGAGGAAGCTCACCGAGAATATAAGGAAGGGGATGGAAGCCATTGTGAGCATGATTGGATTACTATTTTGTTTATGGTATGGTAAGACTTGAGGCTCTCTTTAGTTGTTTAGCTAAGATTGTAGTGTTGTTTAGCACAGGGTGTTCCCGAGCGGGAATCCCACATTCATCGTCGAGGGGCTTCGAGTGCCTACTCAGGAGAAGTATTTGCGCTACATTTCTACATTCTAGCATTTGGCCAAGCTACAAATTTCTTCAACAATGCAACCTCTTCTTAGAGTTGTGATGTGTTGCAGGGTGCAACAGTGGAGGATGGTATTGGGTATTTTATAAGATAGATTTTCAGTGGAGGAAGGTTTCCTTCCATTGGGAGGCTAGTAAAGAATCCCCTTGGGATTTATTGACATATTTGACACCAGGCCAAAGTGATTTTATCCCCTACAACATAGTTTTGGTCTAGATCTGTGTTATTTTAGGGAGGAGTTGCAGGGGTGGTTGCAGTATATGATTTGGGAGGTGATTTCTTTAGTGGAGGGGACAACCTTTCATCTAGAGGATCTATTGGAGGAGAGATACATAATTCTATATTAGCTTCAACCATATCTTCTCATTATTTTGTTTCAGAAAATATTCATCCCTAGGGCTGCAACTCATATTTGTATTTTTGTATATTTT
Source organism: Pinus albicaulis (assembly GCA_034641835.2). NCBI lineage: Eukaryota > Viridiplantae > Streptophyta > Pinopsida > Pinales > Pinaceae > Pinus > Pinus albicaulis. The sequence goes on along the minus strand of CM076577.1, from coordinate 1,451,212,331 downwards.
CTAGAGACCCTCTTGGGTTGTCTTGGAAAGGTGATATAGTGCCTAGATATGTTGGTCTAACATATTTTTAGGCATATATTAGTATTTTTATCATTTTATGATCTCCAACTCTAGTTATGCATGTTATTACTATGCTGTAGCAGCTCTCCGACATTTTGTTTAGTAGCAGTAGCTCACTTTTTAGAGTGATTATTCATGGGAGGCTTGTTTTCTCCTATTGTATGATTTGTGCCTCAATGTATTATGTGTATTTGTTACTAAGTTTCTAAATAAATTGGTTCCCTATTGGTCTCCTATATTTATGAATTGATTTACACAACTATTTCCATTATTGTGTCCAAATATTGCTGCTTTCCCATTTGGGAATATTACATCCTTAGTCTTGGCCTGAAGCGTTTTGACAAAAGTTTGGAGAGGGAGCACTAACTCAAGACTTTGCGCACTACACTCTGTGCTTGTTGAACAATATTTTCTCTAGTAGGCCCCTCAACGACCATCTCTATGCCACACTGGGTCTGTTGAATGATTTTCAAAGTGTTGTCCAGCATTTGTAATAATTGAAGTGTTTCTTATGCCCATGGTTGCATGCGCTCCTTTAGTACGTGTTCCTTCCGGCCCAAGCATACAATCTCTGTTTCAAATTTTCAACGCTCTTGCAGACAAGCGAGGTGCTGTGTAAGGACCAATGTAGGTGCCACCATCCTAATTTCTTCGAACTGCTACTCCTTCTCATGGACTGCAGCGTGCAGCTACTACACTACCAGATCACTTTGGACAAAGGTCCAAACATCCATGGTCTCATTCAATAAACTATCACACTGGGTGAACACAGTAGAAATATTTTCCCTTGCCTATTTTACTTCCACTTCTCTTTGTGTGTGAACCTCTGGTGGTGTCTCCGACTGCAATTTTGTTTGGAGGTCCGCAATATAATACTCAAACTCTGTTTAGATTGTTTGCACCTCCACTGGCGATGCTTTCACCACAACAACCAATCCTTATAACTTTTCAGTGGGTGCAGTTGTGGCTAGGATGTTGAAGTCCAACAAGAAATTGTAGCACCTACGCTAGTGTGGGACCAATAGGTCCTAGCAGTACCTACACTAGTGTGAGCTAAATTTAGTGCAGTGTCTAATTTAATTTTCCCTTAATTAAATTGGAAAGTAAAATGTAATCTTATCTCATGATCACTTGTAAGAGTTAACTGAGTGTGATAAACTCATTTAGATCATGTATTTTGAGTGGAGGGTAGCTAGTGAGGCATGTAGGGTAATTATAGTTGTAATAGAGCTTGAACTGTAGTTCATGCATTAGTGAATGCATGGGAAATTAGTTAACTCAATCTACGTGACTTAAAGTCAATTTATCTAGTTGTAACTGATTGTTTCACTAGTGAGAGATCAAGTGAATTAAGTATTATTTAATTCAAAATCAGTGATATAACATGCAACTAATGATTTACTATTATTAGCTGCATGCATGTGAGTTCCAGTGGAGACCTAGTTGAGACAAAGGTGAAAGGGATGTTAACTATCAGTTGTAGGATTATTGGGTTGCACACATGCAACCAAACACACATTTTGTCGATCATGATCCTTGGGCAGTTTGGGAAGGTCAAAATTCCTAAAGAATAGGGATTGCATTCATCTGGAATTGTGCAGGCAAGGCAGGTTGTTGAGAGGTTGATAATTGGCTAAGGTTTAGTGATTTTTTTTCCAGGAAAGTGTGAGACAATTAGCTCAGTGCTGGGACTATTGTGAGATGATGTCATTGTCATTTTTTCATGTTTCCATGCTGAATATAAAATAGAATATAGTGGGTTTTTGAGCAACAAGCTTTCCCCGAGAAATTATCTTTGTTGTGGTTTGATTTTATTCTTTCTTTTCTTCATGTGATTGGTGATTGTGTTTAATTTCCACAATTGAAGCGATTTAGTATATATATTTAGTACATTGTTATATCAGATTGAATCCATTGATATACACATGTTTGTATAATTTATTCATGGTATTATAGCACAGGAAATCACTATAGTGGAGGAGAAGTTGAGTTTGTGACTGAATAGAATTCAAATTTTCATAAGACATTCTTGGTGCTACATGCGATCCAAGATCAAAATGGCTTTCAATGGCTTGATATCGGAGTATGCATGCGAGGGAAACTCTAACTATATTTATTTGAAATACATGTTGGAGGAAATAATGGAGGACAATGGTTTAAAAGAATTCATTGACAATGATGTTCCCAAACCCGTTGTAACATATGCTGCAAATCTTGATGCTTGGTAAAATAAATTTGCAAAGGTGAGGAGGATCTTATTGGAGGGAGTATGACACCACATTGTCTCAACTATGCATGGAAAAGAAACACCATATGCAGTGTGGAAAAATTTGACAAATCTATTTCAAATCCATAATGACCATAGGAAATTGGCACTGAAGTATAAATTCAGGAAGATCAAAATGGAAAAAGTTGACTCCATGCCAAAATATTTAACAAGGTTTGTCCAATGTCAGGATGATCTTGGGAGCACTGGAATTACTTTCACTGATGATTATTTGGTGAGCCAAGCTCTTCTATGAATTCCCAAGAGTTGTCATAGTTATTAGGACTCTATCAATGGAAGCGAAAAGCTACCAGATTGGGAATGACTTTTGTCGGATTTGGAGAAATTAGAATTCAAACAGAATACCAGAGATCGATATTCATCTAAGAATGAAGATGAAGAATATTATTCTTTGGCTTCCAAGGTGAAGAAGGGGAAAAGAAATAAATTCCATTCCAAATCTGAGTCCGGTAAATATGGCAAGAAGAGGGACATGTCCAAAGTGAAGTGCTTTCATTGTTAGGAGCATGGAAATTATACCACTAATTTTCCAAAAAAGAAGAAGAAAAAGAAGGCTTCAGGATCTGCAACTAGTGAGGCTTTGGCCTCGCAATTTCAGCTTGAATTCTTTCTCCTTGCATGCATGGTTTCAATTGCAATGGGATTGGTGTGGTACTTGGATAGTGGTGCTTTCTTTCACATGATGGGAGACAAGGAACTTTTCAGTAGCTTGGAGGAGAAGGACCTCTAGATGCATATCTAAATTTGTGATGACGGGTGGGATAGTGCTAATGATATTGGTACAACTACCTTCCATAGATATTCAGGTAAACCCTTTCAATTAAAATATGTAATGCATGTACCAAGCTTGAAGAAAAATTTAGTCTCAATTGCAATGTTGGAGGATAGAGGCTATGATGTTGTTTTCAGTGAGGGAAAATGTTTCCTGCGACAAAAAACAATAAGAAAAGGCAAGAATATTGGGATTCGAGTTAAGAATATCCATAAACATGATGTACATGGCTGCACAACATTGATGGGTAAGGCAGACAAAGTCGTGAGCCAAGATGAGGGTGAGTTATGGCACGGGAGATTGGGCCATCTTCACCATGGAGCCTTGAAGGTCATGAAACATATTTCTATGAGTCTTCCCAAGGGTACACTTGCACAGTCAGACACATGCATGGGATGTACTATGGGGAAGTATGCAAAGGCCACTTTTCATGAGAAGGAGAACTGAGCTTCAGAAATGCTTGAGAGATTTCACTCTGATGTGTGTGGACCATTCTCTACTGCTTCAACAACAAAGCATAAGTGATATGTGATATTTTTTGATGAATTTTATTGGAAGTGTTGGATCTACTTCATGCAGAACTAAGATCATATGTTCTCAAATTTTCTTGAGTTAAAAGCACTGATGGAGAAATACATGGGGAAGAAAGTGAGGGCTCTTAGGAGCGACAATGGTGGTGAGTACATCTCAAATGAATTCAAGAACTTCTACAACAAAGAAGGAATCCATAGAGAACTGATAACGGCTCATAACCCACAACAGAATGGGGTCATAGAAAGAAATAATAGAACAATTTTGGGTGAAGCATGAGTGATGTTGCATGATCAGGGCCTACCGTTGCATATGTGGGCAGAGGCATGCAACACAACGGTATTTGTGCAAAACCATTGTCCTCATAGGATACTTGGTATGAGTACACCAGAAGAGGATTTTACTAGTAAGAAACCTGATGTTTCACATTTTAATATTTTTGGCTCATCGGTTTATGTGCATGTGACCAAAGACGCCATGAAGAAGTTGGAACTAACAACTAAAATTGGGATATTTGTGGGGTATACTGAAACTCCCCACAACTATCGGGTGTATTTTCCTAACAACAGAATTACTATTTTGCGACAAGATATAAAATTTTATGAGGAGAAAGCCATGTGATTGTCCCTCGAGAGGGAGCTAGATTTGCATGCCGAGGAGGAACTCTTGCTTCCAAAGGATGAGCCTCAAGATGTGGAGTAGCCATGTGTGTAGGATCATGTAGTGGTAGAAAACACTCATGTAAAGCCATCAACCGGCAATGGTAGAAGGCGCACCACAAAAGTTGATAGATTGAGACAAAATGCAACAGAGAATCTAGGAGCTACTACTTCACTGCACGTACATAGATAATCTCTAGACAGTTTTACTTGATACATGGCTCTTATGAGAAAGTGTATTGTGACAGGACCATATTTATTTCAGGAGGTAGTGCAACAACCAATTTGGGTTGATCCTATGGTTGAGAAGTATGACTCCATCGTTAAGAATAGTGCATGAGAAGTGGTCCCAAGACTGGTCGGAAAATCAGTGGTTGGACCTAGATGGATCTGTAAGGTGAATCAAGCTGCTGATGGGAGTATGGAGAAGTACAAGGGTAGATTTGTAGCCCAGGGATTCTCACAAGTTGAGGAGATTGGCCCCATGAAGTGTAGAGATATCGATTTGATTTGGGATGATGGTATTCTTCATTGGAGGAATACCCATGTAGAGCATGATAGTAGACACTCGCCATTGGTTGTATGGGTGATGTTTATGAGCAAGAGGTTGGTGCGCCACTTGCAAATCTATGTCACAGGGCAGCAGGAGGCAAGGTTGCGGTGACTATTCTTGAAATAGTTCGGCCATCATGTAACATATCCTATCTTTAAGGGTTTTTTAGTAGTTGCGACATGGCCTAAAACTTTCATGACACTTGCATCACATGGAAAATAGGAATTTGGTTGCATTGGGGTGATGTGGCATGTATCATGTCAATAATCATGTTTTCACCCCATGGTCTGTATGATGGAGGTGTAAGGAGGCAGCAAGATCTATTGTTGATCTAGTTACTTGTGGGAGAGTATGGGCTGATTTTCTCCCATAATTTGCACTACGATTCATAACTGGTGGGTGGAGACATCTACTACCAAGATATCATGTTCTTGACTTGGACCTCCAAGAAAAAGAAGAAGGGTTGGCATGCAACACATGGGGATTTTCTCTCTAATCACACTGATTTCATGAGGACATACCGTACTATCATAGAGAGATTCACTTGGAAAGGGATCAAAGAGGAGATGCACCATCACATGAGGAGATGCATGGATTATCTGGAGGAGGGACATAATCTTTGATAGATTTAACATAACCACTTCTTTCCTCATTGGGGATGAGAAGAGGTTCATCTATGAGCCACTTCACCAACTTGTTCAAGGTACATGGTAAGGATTGTGTTTATGTGCATTATGGTTCACTTACTATGTTCTTGTATTTCTTTGCCATCCATGTATAGATTAATTCTCCTAGATGGGGTATTCTTTCTTATAGACCTCATGATCCATTTTGGGGCACAAGCAATGATGGTGATGGCCACTTCCTAGGAGATGTTGGGGAGGTGATATATTTTTCAGAATGTGCTCAATGTGCACCTCACATCATACACCTTCTCCAGGCATGTGAGAGGATTGGGGCAGCAAGAAAGTGGTTGGGAAACCACTCGTCATATCCTATTCTAAGGTAGCTTGGAGTAAAAATATGCTGGTTGCAGTTAAGGGATCATTATCCCTCTCCAGTTTTATATATGGTAGCCAATATAACTCTAATTATGATCCCATATGTTGATGATGTTCTTATCATTATTGTGGGCATGGTTGGAGAGATGAAAAATGGATTGGATGTTCTTATTAGAGATGATATTCTCCACATTACTTATGTTTCATATTTCAGGGACAACATTGGACCATCCATGATTACTACATTGGATCTCTTGTTTCCTTATGGGATGAACCATTTGGGTAACTCGAGCACTCAGAAGGTGCCTCTCATGAGTAGATGGGAGGATTTTTTCTATGACTTACCATTCTAGAGGGTGATTCATTTTTTATGGATGATAGCTTGGAGATTGGAGCTCCATATGGGAATGAAGGTTCCCCACATTTTTCAATTTTGTCCTTGAAGTCTCTTGGGGATAAGAAACACTTGGGAGGGGAGGATTGTAATATTGCTAAATTAGCACACAGCTAATTGGAATATCAAATTTTTATTTTGCTTTTTAATTTAAAGAATAAGAGGGTATGGATACCCATAAATCTCCTTAGTAGGAATAAAGACACTCCTAATGTGAATGGAGGTCATCCAAAAGCTAGATTGAAGACCCTTATGTGTGAAAAGGGGTTGGAGCATGAATATTGGGTCAATATTGACGAAATCAAACACCACTAGTATGGAAGGAGTGGCATTCATTGTGGGACAGCGTAGTTTTGGAGGGAGACTCCATGCATGGAAGTAGTGGCTTTAAGGAGTGGGGCCCAAGGTGAGGAAGCTCACCGAGAATATAAGGAAGGGGATGGAAGCCATTGTGAGCATGATTGGATTACTATTTTGTTTATGGTATGGTAAGACTTGAGGCTCTCTTCAGCTGTTTAGCTAAGATTGTAGTGTTGTTTAGCACAGGGTGTTCCCGAGCGGGAATCCCACATTCATCCTCGAGGGGTTTCGAGTGCCTACTCAGGAGAAGTATTTGCGCTACATTTCCACATTCTAGCATTTGGCCAAGATACAACTTTCTTCAACAACGCAACCTCTTCTTAGTGTTGTGATGTGTTGCAGGGTGTAACAGTGGAGGATGGTATTGGGTATTTTATAAGATAGATTTTCAGTGGAGGAAGGTTTCCTTCCATTCGGAGGCTAGTAAAGAATCCCCTTGGGATTTATTGACATATTTGGCACCAGGCCAAAGTGATTTTATCCCCTACAACATAGTTTTGGTCTAGTTCTGTGTTATTTTAGGGAGGAGTTGCAGGGGTGGTTGCAGTATATGATTTGGGAGGTGATTTCTTCTGTGGAGGGGACAACCTTTCATCTAGAGGATCTATTGGAGGAGAGATACATAATTCTATATTAGCTTCAACCATATCTTCTCATTATTTTGTTTCAGAAAATATTCATCCCTAGGGCTGCAACTCATATTTGTATTTTTGTATATTTTCTATAGACCCTCTTGGGTTGTCTTGGAAAGGTGATATAGTGCCTAGATATGTTGGTCTAACATATTTTTAGGCATATATTAGTATTTTTATCATTTTATGATCTCCAACTCTAGTTATGCATGTTATTACTATGCTGTAGCAGCTCTCCGACATTTTGTTTAGTAGCAGTAGCTCACTTTTTAGAGTGATTATTCATGGGAGGCTTGTTTTCTCCTATTGTATGATTTGTGCCTCAATGTATTATGTGTATTTGTTACTAATTTTCTAAATAAATTGGTTCCATATTGGTCTCCTATATTTATGCATTGATTTACACAACTATTTCCATTATTGTGTCCAAATATTGCTGCTTTCCCATTTGGGAATATTACATCCTTAGTCTTGGCCTGAAGCGTTTTGACAAAAGTTTGGAGAGGGAGCACTAACTCAAGTCTTTGCGCACTACACTCTGTGCTTGTTGAACAATATTTTCTCTAGTAGGCCCCTCAACGACCATCTCTATGCCACACTGGGTCTGTTGAATGATTTTCAAAGTGTTTTCCAGCATTTGTAATAATTGAAGTGTTTCTTATGCCCATGGTTGCATGCGCTCCTTTAGTACGTGTTCCTTCCGGCCCAAGCATACAATCTCTGTTTCAAATTTTCAACGCTCTTGCAGACAAGCGAGGTGCTATGTAAGGACCAATGTAGGTGCCACCATCCTAATTTCTTCGAACTGCTACTCCTTCTCATGGACTGCAGCGTGCAGCTACTACACTACCAGATCACTTTGGACAAAGGTCCAAACATCCATGGTCTCATTCAATAAACTATCACACTGGGTGAACACAGTAGAAATATTTTCCCTTGCCTATTTTACTTCCACTTCTCTTTGTGTGTGAACCTCTGGTGGTGTCTCCGACTGCAATTTTGTTTGGAGGTCCGCAATATAATACTCAAACTCTGTTTAGATTGTTTGCACCTCCACCTGCGATGCTTTCACCACAACAACCAATCCTTATAACTTTTCAGTGGGCGCAGTTGTGGCTAGGATGTTGAAGTCCAACAAGAAATTGTATCACCTACGCTAGTGTGGGACCAATAGGTCCTAGCAGTACCTACACTAGTGTGAGCTAAATTTAGTGCAGTGTCTAATTTAATTTTCCCTTAATTAAATTGGAAAATAAAATGTAATCTTATCTCATGATCACTTGTAAGAGTTAACTGAGTGTGATAAACTCATTTAGATCATGTATTTTGAGTGGAGGGTAGTTAGTGAGGCATGTAGGGTAATTATAGTTGTAATAGAGCTTGAATTGTAGTTCATGCATTAGTGAATGCATGGGAAATTAGTTAACTCAATCTACGTGACTTAAAGTCAATTTATCTAGTTGTAACTGATTGTTTCACTAGTGAGAGATCAAGTGAATTAAGTATTATTTAATTCAAAATCAGTGATCTAACATGCAACTAATGATTTACTATTATTAGCTGCATGCATGTGAGTTCCAGTGGAGACCTAGTTGAGACAAAGGTGAAAGGGATGTTAACTATCAGTTGTAGGATTATTGGGTTGCACACATGCAACCAAACACACATTTTGTCGATCATGATCCTTGGGCAGTTTGGGAAAGTCAAAATTCCTAAAGAATAGGGATTGCATTCATCTGGAATTGTGCAGGCAAGGCAGGTTGTTGAGAGGTTGATAATTGGCTAAGGTTTAGTGAGTTTTTTTCCAGGAAAGTGTGAGACAATTAGCTCAGTGCTGGGACTATTGTGAGATGATGTCATTGTCATTTTTTCATGTTTCCATGTTGAATATAAAATAGAATATAGTGGGTTTTTGAGCAAAAAGCTTTCCCCGAGAAATTATCTTTGTTGTGGTTTGATTTGATTCTTTCTTTTCTTCATGTGATTGGTGATTGTGTTTAATTTCCACAATTGAAGCGATTTAGTATATATATTTAGTACATTGTTATATCAGATTGAATCCATTGATATACACATGTTTGTATAATTTATTCATGGTATTATAGCACAAGAAATCACTATAGTGGAGGAGAAGTTGAGTTTGTGACTGAATAGAATTCAAATTTTCATAAGACATTCTTGGTGCTACATGCGATCTAGGATCAAAATGGCTTTCAATGGCTTGATATCGGAGAATTCATGCGAGGGAAACTCTAACTATATTTATTAGAAATACATGATGGAGGAAATAATGGAGGACAATGGGTTGAAAGAATTCATTGACAATGATGTTCCCAAACCCGTTGTAACATATGCTGCAAATCTTGATGCTTGGTAAAAGAAATTTGCAAAGGTGAGGAGGATCTTATTGGAGGGAGTATGACACCACATTGTCTCAAGTATGCATGGAAAAGAAACACCATATGCAATGTGGAAAAATTTGACAAATATATTTCAAACCCATAATGACCATAGGAAATTGGCACTGAAGTATAAATTCAGGAAGATCAAAATGGAAAAAGTTGACTCCATGCCAAAATATTTAACAAGGTTTGTCCAATGTTAGGATGATCTTGGGAGCATTGGAATTACTTTCACTGATGATGATTTGGTGAGCCTAGCTCTTCTATGAATTCCCAAGAGTTGTCATAGTTATTAGGACTCTATCAATGGAAGCGAAAAGCTACCAGATTGGGAATGACTTTGGTCGGATTTGGAGAAATTAGAATTCAAACGAAATACCAGAGATAGATCTTCATCTAAGAATGAAGATGAAGAATATTATTCTTTGGCTTCCAAGGTGAAGAAGGGGAAAAGAAATAAATTCCATTCCAAATCTGAGTCCGGTAAATATGGCAAGAAGAGGGACATGTCCAAAGTGAAGTGTTTTCATTGTTAGGAGCATGGAAATTATGCCACTAATTTTCCAAAAAAGAAGAAGAAAAAGAAGGCTTCAGGATCTGCAACTGGTGAGGCTTTGGCCTCGCAATTTCAGCTTGAATTCTTTCTCCTTGCATGCATGGTTTCAATTGCAATGGGATTGGTGTGGTACTTGGATAGTGGTGATTCCTTTCACATGATGGGAGACAAGGAACTTTTCAGTAGCTTGGAGGAGAAGGACCTCCAGATGCATATCTAAATTGGTGATGATGGGTGGGATAGTGCTAATGATATTGGTACAATTACCTTCCATAGATATTCAGGTAAACCCTTTCAATTAAAATATGTAATGCATGTACCAAGCTTGAAGAAAAATTTAGTCTCAATTGCAATGTTGGAGGATAGAGGCTATGATGTTGTTTTCAGTGAGGGAAAATGTTTCCTGTGACAAAAAACAATATGAAAAGGCAATAATATTGGGATTCGAGTTAAGAATATCCATAAACATGATGTACATGGCTGCACAACATTGATGGGTAAGGCAGACAAAGTCGTGAGCCAGGATGAGGGTGAGTTATGGCACGGGAGATTGGGCCATCTTCACCATGGAGCCTTGAAGGTCATGCAACATATTTCTACGAGTCTTCCCAAGGGTACACTGGCACAGTCAGACACATGCATGGGATGTACTATGGGGAAGTATGCAAAGGCCACTTTTCATGAGAAGGAGAACTGAGCTTCAGAAATGCTTGAGAGATTTCACTCTGATGTGTGTGGACCATTCTCTACTGCTTCGACAACAAAGCATAAGTGATATGTGATATTTTTTGATGAGTTTTCTTGAAAGTGTTAGATCTACTTCATGCAGAACTAAGATCATATGTTCTCAAATTTTCTTGAGTTAAAAGCACTGATGGAGAAATACACGGGGAAGAAAGTGAGGGCTCTTAGGAGCGACAATGGTGGTGAGTACATCTCAAATGAATTCAAGAACTTCTACAACAAAGAAGGAATCCATAGAGAAATGATAACGGCTCATAACCCACAACAGAATGGGGTCATAGAAAGAAATAATAGAAAAATTTTGGGTGAAGCATGAGCGATGTTGCATGATCAGGGCCTACCGTTGCATATGTGGGCAGAGGCATGAAACACAATGGTATTTGTGCAAAACCATTGTCCTCATAGGATACTTGGTATGAGTACACCAGAAGAGGATTTTACTAGTAAGAAACCTGATGTTTCACATTTTAATATTTTTGGCTTATCGGTTTATGTGCATGTGACCAAAGACGCCATGAAGAAGTTGGAACTAACAACTAAAATTGGGATATTTGTGGGGTATAATGAAACTCCCCACAACTATCGGGTGTATTTTCCTAACAACAGAATTACTATTTTGCGACAAGATATAAAATTTTATGAGGAGAAAGCCATGTGATTGTCCCTCGAGAGGGAGCTATATTTGCATGCCGAGGAGGAACTCTTGCTTCCAAAGGATGAGCCTCAAGATGTGGAGTAGCCATGTGTGTAGGGTCATGTAGTGGCAGAAAACACTCATGTAAAGCCATCAACCGGAAATGGTAGAAGGCGCACCACAAAAGTTGATAGATTGAGACAAAATGCAACAGAGAATCTAGGAGCTACTACTTCACTGCACGTACATAGATAATCTCTAGACAGGTTTACTTGATACATGGCTCTTATGAGCAAGTGTATTGTGACAGGACCATATTTATTTCAGGAGGTAGTGCAACAACCAATTTGGGTTGATCCTATTGTTGAGAAGTATGACTCCATCGTTAAGAATAGTGCATGAGAAGTGGTCCCAAGACTGGTCGGAAAATCAGTGGTTGGACCTAGATGGATCTGTAAGGTGAATCAAGCTGCTGATTGGAATATGGAGAAGTACAAGGGTAGATTTGTAGCCCAGGGATTCTCACAAGTTGAGGAGATTGGCTATGATGAGACTTTCACATCAGTCACGAGATACTCGTTCATTAGATATATCCTTACACTCGTAGCGCAAATGCGGTGGTGCATTCATTAGATGGATGTGTAAATTGTGTTTCTCAATTGATTTATTGATGAAGAAGTGTACATAGAGTAGTCATAAGGTTTAAAAATCTTTGACAGTGAGTCGCATGTGTTTTGAATCAAGAGAACAATGTATGGGCTGAAGCAAGCACCTCGTGCTTGGTACACTCAGATTGACAACTATTTCACCGGGTTAGGCTTCACCAAAAGTGAAGTTAATGAAAACCTGTACCAGATTGTGGTTTATGGTAAGCTCTTGATTACCGTATTTTATTTTGATGATCTAATTTTGACAGGTGATGAACAACTAATAAACTGATGGAAGGAGGATCTTGCAAGGGAGTTCAAAATCAAGGACATGTGAATCCTTCACTATTTTCTTAGTTTGGAAATATGGCAGCGAGATGGTAAATTTTTTGTTTCCCAAGGCAAGTATGCCAAAGAGATACTGGGTAAGTTTCACATGGAGAGTTGTAAACCCATGGACACTCCTCTTCTAGGAAATTGGAGGAAAGAGGATGCTACTTCTGGAGAAGTAGTGGATGCTACTGTCTATAGGCAGCTAGTGGCTTCACTAATGTACTTAGTGAAAACCAAACCAGACATTTCATATGTAGTTAACCAGATGTGTCAAGATATGGTTAACTCAACCAAGATATTTTGGAAGGTAGGGAAACATGTCTTGAGATATCTCAGGTCCACTACAGAGTATGGATTATGGAATAGATGGACAGTGGGAGTAAAGCTTCAAGGCTTCACTGATTCATATTAGGTAGGTATTCCATCAGACAGAAAGAGCACATCAGGAGGGATCCTCGTCATAGGATCAATAACAGTTTCCTGATACAGCGGGAAGAAGCGATCTGTGGCACTCAGTTCAGCCAAGGAAAAGTACATGGTAGCAAGTCAAGCTGCATGTGAGGCCATCTAGATGAGAAAGATCCTAGTTGGTTTGTTTGGTACTCATATGGATCCGACAGTGATACATTGTGATAACTAGAGTTTCATTAAACTCCCAGTTAATCTGGCATTTCATGATAAGTCCAAGCACATAGAAATTTGGTACCAACACCTCAGAGATTGTGTTCAGAGGTGCATAATTCTACTTCAGTACATTCCCACATAAGATCAGGATGTAGATATTCTGATGAAGGCACTCACCAGGAGAAAATTGGAATACCATAGAGGTATGATCATGGTGGCAGATAATCCATTTATTGTTGAGAGGGAGTGTTGAATTCCAACAAGAATTTTCAGCACCTACACTAGTGTGGGACGAATAGGTCCTAGCATCACCTACAGTACTAACTAGTGTGAGCTAAATTTAGTGCAATGTCTAATTTAATTTTCCCTTAATTAAATTGGAAAATGAAATGTAATATTATATCATGATCACTTGTAATAGTTAACTGAGTGCGATAAAATTAGTTATCTCATGTATTTTGAGTTGAGGGCAGTGGGTGAGGCATGCATATTAATTCTAGTTCTAATAGAGTTCGAATTGCAGTTGGTGCATTATTAATGCAGGATAAATAAGTTAACTCAATCTAGGTGAGTTAAAGTCAGTTGAGCTAGTTGTAACTGATTGTTGCACTAGTGAGAGATCAAGTGAATTAAATATTATTTAATTCACAATGAGTGATCTAACATGCAACTGATGATTTACTATTATTATCTACATGCATGTCAGTTCGAGTGGAGACTAGTTGAGACAAAGGTGAAATGGATGTTAACTATCATTTGTAGGATTATTGGGTTGCATACATGCAACTAGACACACATTGGATTGACCATGATCCTTGCACAGTTTAGGAAGGCCAAAATTCCTAAAGAATAGGGATTTCATTCATCGGGAATCACACAAGAAAGACAGGATTTTTAGAGGCTAAGAATTGGCTAAGTGTTAGTCAGTCTTTGTCCAGGACAACTTGAGACAATTAGGTGAGTGTTGGAGACTCTTGTGAGAACTGAACTTCGATGTTTTTCCAGTGATCCTTAGTCACAAACGTGACAATTTTGGCTATCTCATTTAAGTCATCCTCTGTTAGTGTCAGTACCTCCTACCTAACCTTCTTGGACCCTTTTTGCTTCTTTCAAAATCTTCTAGCATCCTGAGAGCCGCACTTAGTGCCTTGGATGTGGCAAGTTCACCTATCTCCTTAGGTGCATAACCATTTTTTTCAAGCACTGTTGTTGTGTCGATATTCTCTCCAATTGTAGTAGGGTTGGCTTCCTTTTCTGTTACTTTCTCTGTGAACTTCTCTGTGACTGTCTCTGGAACTATCTATTTAGGTTTATGAGTGGCTTTCTACATTGATTTTCAATTCAGGGTGCGCTACTTCGTCGAGGTAGGTGGTTTTAACCAGGCTGACGGCCATTTTGTTGTCACACTAACTAGATAATCCTTGGTCACCAAATATGGCAGCTCGTACCATACTCCCTCTACAATTCCTTTTAACGGATATGAATATTATGAAATGTAGCCTTGAAATCCATGATCATCTTGTATTGATCATACAAGGTCGGTGACAATCACAGCTTCAACTACACTCCCTGGTTCAGTGTAATATTCCCAAATGGGAAAGGTGGCAATATAATGGAGAATGTTGGAATAATAATGCAGATCATCATTTATAAATCAAAAGGCCAATAGGGATACCTTTCATGTTTTATTTCAATAGCAAAATATATGTAAAATATGGCCCATAAGATTCATAACAGGAAATACAAGGCTCCAATGAATAAAATGCCTCAATAAGAGGTGCTGCAACCATATATAAAAGATGGAAAACCCTTAAAGAATTATTTTATTGGCTCTGCAACAACATTATATCATACATCAGATATAGAGCTGATATGTGCTCCAAAATTTAGATCTATATCAGATCCATTCACTATACAAGCTCCTCAATAGAACCCCCTTGGGGTTTTCAGCAAAACACCAAGTACAAGTTGTAGATATGAGATCTAAGACTACAGATCTAATGAAAAATACAGATCTAGAAAGTGTGGTTGATATGATATTATCACTAGAATAACCTCCTCCAATATATCTTCAAAGTGAAGGGCAGATCCCCAACACTAGAAAATCAATTCTCCAAATGGTGTGCTGAACCACCCTGAAACTCCTCCTACGGAAATAACACAAATCTGGGAGTAAAATGCATTGTAGGGATTAAAACAAGGTTGAAATGATGCCAATATCTAAAAATAATCTCCAAAGGCTTCAATATTGTCCTCCAAATGAAGTAGAAACCTCCTCCACTGAAAATGAGCACTGAAATGGCCGAGATCTGAAAGATCTAGCTTCCACTTTCTGCAGCTTGCAAAAACAACCAAACCCTCAACAGGATCTATGTTGTAGTTGAAAGAAGAAGCTTGACCCTAGGCCAAATAGTGGACAATGCAATGCAAACTCTCTCAAGAGCTACTCAATGGGAAGAGGTGGGATTCCCAATCAAGAACACCCAATGATAAACAAAATTCAATCTCAGCTAAATAACAAGAGAAAGATATATGTCTAAATAGACCATATATTCAAAAAATATCATATACATCAACAACCTTCTAATGCTGCCATCCTCTTCCTTTTATAAGTCAAGAACTTGCAAACCCTAAACCACATCCAATGATAACACTCCTTTCACACAAAGCATCTCCATCTAAAACTGCATTATACCTCATTGATGGCCACTCCTTCATGACAGCACTGTATATTTGGTCAAGGTTGACCCAGTCAAAGTGATCTAGCCCCTTTCACACCAAGGGTGCTTCAATTAAGCTACCAAGATTTGTCTCTTTCACATTTTGCATTGATTTATTAATTATTAAGGAGAAATATGGACCTCCTTTTCCCTCTTATTATTTAAACAAATTAGAAAAACAAAAATGAATATTCCAATTAGCTCATGATCAATTGGGAATATTACAGTCCTCCCTTCCCAAATGTTTCTTGTCCTCAAGCAACTAATAAGGTGAATGTTGCAACTCCTTCCTTCATCCATTGGTGACACCAACATGTGATAAGCTTCCTCCATAAGCTAAGTGTTCACCAATCCATCCCTCCATGAATTGCTCCTCCAAAGTTCTCATGAGATGTAAATAATACATCCCATAAGGAGATAATAGCTCCAATTAAACAAACATGCTTTTCCCAATGTTCTCCCTGAAACATGTATAATAAGGTACATGGATAATCTCCATCCCATAGGGCACATACATACCTCCCATCCTCCCTCCATACATTCCCATAAAAAATTAAAAGTGCATCATCAATGTATGGGATCAAAACTACATACATACAAACATAAATTTGTACATATGAAGGTGGGTCATAGTCCCACATGTGGAACCAGCGCACTGCATCTCCCGACTGCATCAAATAATGATGTGGTAAGTGGTTTCCCCACCACTTACTTGTTGTCCAAGTCATCTCACTATGGCTGAAAGTGTGAGATATGTTTTGTGCTTTAGGAATGCACCCACAATGATACAATATCTCCCTTTGATATCCAAGGGAGTGTCCATGCTCAGAAATTTTTGTGGCCCAAAAATGGCCATGAAGTTTGTATGGTATAGTGCTCATCCTTGGAGCTATGGCCTACATAAACATAGTAAAATAATTCATATGTTCATCAAATAAAACAATAGGTACACAATCATGTCTTTCACCAAAGTTCCTCCTTACACAAATGGAGTGGCTCATAGATGTATCTTCTTTCTCACAAGAAGAAATAGATGGTTGAATTAACTCTTTTATAAATTCATGTTTCTATCCCATCTCCACATGGTTCATGCATATTTGAAAATTCTAATGTAGTTCTCCTTCAAAGCCCCTCCAAGTGTAGCTTCTCAGGATGATATTGTAGAATCTCATGGAATATAAGTGGGTGAAAAAGAACTCTTCATAAGCTCTTTGTAGTAACTTCTTGAGCTTGGAGGCTATAGATAAGAATATCCTACCATGATAGTAGATGAATCCTTCTTGGAATAAATAGCCCTCTTCATGTACCTGGTCATCAAGTATCATGCATGTCTGAAGATCCTTGGAATAATCCACCAATAGTTGGGATTTCCAATATGGATCAATCTCCCATACTGATAGCGCTGATGATCTATCAAAAAACAATATTTGTCATATTGATGCTCTGCTCCTTGACATCTCCTTTTCCAAAGGTATATGTTGGAAGGTCATTCCTTCCATGCATCCCCTCCGAGAGCGCATAATCTGAAATGAGAGTGGGTAATGATGATGTTGGGAGAAGATCTCCCTCCTCCTTGAGCCTACCCAAGACTCCCAGCGCTGTCTCATGGTATTCTAATGCTCCCACCCCTCCTGGTTCTATGCTTGGAGAATCGTGTTGTGAGATATCTCTCACCAAATATGAATCAGGTGGCCTCCCATGTGGTTTGCCACTACATAATACTCTCCCATGCAGGAATCTCATAAGCATAATAGATGGGTCTGTAAGGTCCTTACTTCCACTACGCAAATCTATCTCTAATTTCTATGTGGAAGTTGTATGTGAGGGATATGTATGGATGCCTTTGATCATTTGAGTCTTACCACTCTTTTTAGCTACCCATTCCATCTTCAAAGCTTTTGAATCAGTGGTGAATTTCCCCAAAGTAATCAACCATTGAACACCCAATATCACGTTGGTGTCAGGTATGTCAACCACAAAGAAGTGATCAATCAAAGTATAAGTTCCCATAGTGACTAATAAGGATGGGACATAATGCATGCATTGCATTGTTCTATCTCCTGGGACCAAAACAAAGAATCTCTCAAAAGCATCAGTGGGTATTTCCCTCCTTTTCACTAGTTGGGCATCAATAAAATTGTGGGTAGCCCCACTATCAACCAAAATAGAAACCCTCTGGTTCAAGATGGAACCTTGAACTCTTAAGGTAAAGTACTTAGGTACTCCTCTCAAAGATTTAAGAGCCTCTCCAATAGGATAAAATGTTCCATTCCCATGTCCTGATGGTGTTGGTTCTCCTCCTGCAGTGCTAGCGTTGTGACCTCTTGGTTCATCTTCTTCTTCCTCCTCATCATCTGAGAAGACCTCTATGTAATGTGCTTTCACAATTGCATATCTATGTATGTTGGGAAGGTAAATCCTCTCTGCCGACAAAGACAATCCCTCTAGCCCTAGAGTGGGTCTAGCAACAAAGGGGCAATCTAAAGTGTAGGTTCCTAATTAATGAATGGAAAAGACGGGGTAGATTAGCCTACTTGGAATCCAACGTTGTCCTCGTTGTAGTGGTGGTTTCCTCTTGATCTCTGTCTCGACAGGTCACAATTCTTCTGCAACAGTGCTCAGATACCTGCACAAATATCAGCAAACAATAGCAGCATACAAGACAATGATTTCATTCATAATCAACTAACCAGTCAAGGAAGGTTAAGCATATTTCATCAAATAAAAACATTAACACAAGATGAGAACCACACAATAGGCATGTATATATATAAATAGAAGAAAGAGTTACAACCGTAGACTTGACGTCGTAGCCTCCTTTAGTGGGGTTCAGTCGAAGTGCGTCTCAAAGGATCGTTGGGGAATTTGGACGAGGTGAGGACACAAGCCTAAGGTCTCTTGACAAAGGTCTCTTTTCGTTCTATCTTTCTAGCGAAAATTTCAGGAATTCTCTTCAACCTTTCAGCTATAATTTTCAACTAGTGCATCAATGGGAGATAGCTTTATTTATATAGGGAGAGGAGCAGGTTGGGATCCCTACAATGATTGAAGGGAGGCCTCATCCCTTGGGAGGTTTCCCCGAAAGGTGGAAACAAGAGACAAAAGGAGGGGGGCCGTGGTTATTCAGTTGAACCATTCCAGATGACTCGCCCATGAAGTTGTTAAGATAGAAACTTCACCTCTATA
This sequence comes from Pinus albicaulis, assembly GCA_034641835.2. NCBI lineage: Eukaryota > Viridiplantae > Streptophyta > Pinopsida > Pinales > Pinaceae > Pinus > Pinus albicaulis. Next base: position 1,451,193,236 of record CM076577.1, on the reverse strand, counting down.
TTTAAAAAACATTCCATAAACAAGTTGGAACAGGTAGGTCACTGGGACAAAGCGCCAATGGCGGCAGGGCCCAATGTTAATTTTCCTCATTGGTGCGAGGGAATAATGGTATACTAGAGCCAAGGAAAAAACATGTGTTTCTGATGGTCTGTTCAGGAAATTGTCAAAAGGAATGTTGTCCTCATGAAAAGGGATGCAATGATGTTCTTTGCAAGGCACGACAATTTTTATTAGTCATACAAATGATCCTCCAATATGCGGGATGGGGATTACAGGGACAGTGAAAAAACGATGTGTAACAAATGCCCCCTAAAGCATGAGGTCCGAGAGAGAGGGAGGGGTGAATGGTTTATGAGAACACATTCGAACCAAACACCACTATCAGAAGACCTGCAATTACAAAGATAGCTGATATCTCTAATACATGAATATGTGGCATGGGCACAACCATCCATAATAGAGTACACATATAAAATGAGATCTGAGGTATGGGCGCAGACATCTGAGGTAAGATCAAAAAATAGACTCAGGTATGGTCGCAGCCATCCAGTTACAATATTCATGCAATAAGTCATGATAAACCACAATATCCTGCAGCCTGGGTCTTATCATATGAGACCTAGGGTCTTGCACTCCATCTTGACCCGAACAAGTAAAAATTGAAGCATGTGAATGTGTGAGCTGAAGTCGAACATGCAAGAGAATCACATGATCATTACCAGCCAATGAAGAAAGATGTTAACAGGAACGAGAGAAACCACCAATAATGACAATGGCTCTCAAGGTACAACAGGTACAATCCACAGAATGTGAACAGTGATCTATTGTCAAACATCCATAGAATCACTTGATCTAAGGCCAATGATGTGGACCTGTTGTCAAATGCGAAGAACTTTTTTAGGTCCCTATATTACTAGTATAGTCCCCTATTGTTGTTAGTGTAACCCCATTATTGTTATTATTGTACCCATGTAACCCCCATATTGTTATTATTGTGCCCTTAAATTATTATTGTTAGGTCGGCTAGGATTACATTATGGCCCCACTAGGATTACACTTTGGCGCCATGGACTCCTATATATAGAAATGAGGTTTTGTCATTTTTATCATCCAAGAATTGTTCATTTATGTAATGTATTGGAGGTTGCCCCCTCGAAGTGGCTTATTTCTAAGGCATTGATATCTCTTTTCTTCTATTTTTGGAGCTGGCTTCACAACAAACTTGCCATTGAGGCATGCAAGCTCTAAGGTACCAGAAGGGAGTCTCTAGATCAACTTCCTAGATAATGAGCTGAAGTCGACAGGAAGTGACCTGGTCGAAGGAGGGCCATAATGTTTCCCATATCATCGACACGAGACAGAAGAACGTGATGATGATGAATCAGGACCAAAAGAGAATCAAAGGGAGGTTGAAAACTGTAGAGGCAAACTTCTCTTGAACATATCAGTGAGACAACTCTAGATTTGGCAGTATTTGACATTAAGGGATTTGAGGTAATGATTTAGTGGAAAAGAGTAGATGAGAGGTAAAAATAGATTACCCAAACCCATGAAGGCAAAAATGATGAAATGAGATGTCCCCAACCTAGCACGAATGCAGACGAATGTCATGTTCAAGAGCGACATATTGCCAACACAACTTAAAAACTGGTTCCATTTTCCCCCACCATTTTTGGCCAGTACCCAAATTATTTTTGAAAAACAAGCTTGAAGGGGATAGCATATGCTATTGATGTAATTTTTTCCTTCGGAAAAATCCATCCTAATACATTTTACAAGCCCTGGGAAGGAGGAACTCGGGTAATGTCATTGTTGACTGATAAAAGGTGCCTTTTAAAACTCCTAATTATCTCACATTAATCATCAATTCGGGCAAGTCCTCTTTTTTCAAGGGTGTACACAGTAGGTGGCTGCTATTAATTCAAAGATTAATATTTCCTAAATTTTAGTACATATCTTGACAAAAGAATAAATGGAAGCATCTAATAAACTCCAATTATGATGATTAAAAGAAATATCAAGTTCAATCTTGTATTGAAATCAAATCTTATAGAAAACAGTATCATCAGTCGAGAGCACAGTAATAATAACTCACCCCTACTTAGCTGATTCAATCTAAACTATACTAAATCTCTGCAAATCAATTAAGACAGGAAAGATATCACTTATGAGAGTCTAATAGCAATAATCAAACACTTACAAGTGATTAAACCAATGCAATGCGTTGTCTAGATAACTCACGCTTTGATCAAATGATAGCAATACAAATTATAAGTAGAATATATATTATCTCAATAAGAGGAAATAATGAACAACTAAATAAAATAGATTCACAGAAACAAGAAATTATCAAAACAATTAAACACTAGCAGAATCAGAAATATAACATAGGGAAGTAGTTAACTCCACCAAAGGCCGAGCCCTTAGCCACCAACAGGCACTGCTAAGTTACTTTAGATAATGCGAATCAAAACAACAACTTCAATTAATCATCGAACTTCAGTAGCATTACAACGTAATTGCATTCTCCAATGACGCAGTCTATAATTAAGATTAAAATTTGGAATATAACAGAGATTACCCTTTCTTCCTACAATCTTTTCCTTTTATAATCAGAAAGGGTAAAGAGTAAATAGTAAATGCGATCCCTCAGGATCCCCCGATCCTGAGGGATTCGCAACCAATTTCTAACTTTAAGACATATTTTCTATTCCACGCTGATCCCTCTGATTTTCTCTTAGCCTTGTCCGCAACTGACTTGTTCCTTTCTTTACTTTTCGGATTCGGCTGTGCCAACAACAGGGAACAACAATTGTTCCTTTGGTTGCTTTCCTGTGTAAATAAGGATAAGAATTAGTTAAATCGTAATTGCAAATAATTCCTCATTTCTTACCATTATTTCTTAATATATTGGCGCATTAATATATGAAAAACATAATAATTAAGGAGAACGATGATGAAATTAATAGTAAATACATACCCATTTTGTAACCCAACATACTCCCCTAATTACTCTATTTCATGTCCTCATGAAAATAAGTGATTCTGATGGAGTGCAGTTAAAGAGTATGCTGGAGAAGGGGCATCAAAAATTGGTCTGAAACCATGATGTTGAGGTAAGAGTGCAAAAGTGGTCCTTTCCTCTCCTTTGAGCAATTCATAGGTGGCCTGGTAAGCTTCGAGAGGATACCAAATGATGGGGCTACGAAACTGACAGCCTAACCAATAAGGTCCTTCTCTTAAAATGAGGTTGGTATAGGTGATAAAACGGGCTGCAACTGCTTTAAAATTTCTATAATTAAATGGTTCCCTACCCTGCACACTACCAGCAGAGACCATCCACCTAATCTTGGATGCAGTCATAGAACATTCTCAAATGGACTGAAAATAAGATACTCCATTTTGTAAAATCCTTTTATGAATAGGCCCTAAGACTTGAATCACCCCTTTCATTTTCATCAGACTCTTTTTGGTTGGAAAGCATTTGCAAAGGATGCTTGGGTTCACCTCTCACCCAAAGATCCAACCCATGCTCTTGTTTTTGTAAGGCGTTATGAGATTTGAACCATTTAATTTGATTAACCACAAATGAGATAAGGGCCTGGAACTAAATATATCCCATGAAATAGTTGGGGTTCTTTTCCGCTTCATTTTCTAATACAAGATTGTGCAGGTAAAATTCACAAAGAAACCTTTAAACCTTTCCACCATGCTGTTTGCAACAACTTATAAAATCTTCAAACATGTTTAATTCAATTCATTTTCCAGCTCTCACAGCTTTAATTTTCAACAGCAAGTGTTGTTCTAACATAAACAAGGCATAGTTAGTGGTGGGAGCCCTGCATGCCAAGACGTCTATATATAATGAGCAGATGGTGTCTGTCCAAGCTAGGACTGTATCTAATCTCAGCTTGATTTTCTCTATTTTCTCATCTTCTTTTTTATATTTTTCGAAGGTCTCGCTCTCTATCACATTCATTTCCCGAAGCTGCCTCTGCAACACTTGATATTGTTGCCAGAAAATAGTTTCTTGTTCAAGGCGTTCTAATGCGAGCCGAGCCTGTGCTAACTCTTTCTGAAGATTCAGAATAATGGGGTCGTCGTGTGTCATGATGTCTTTAGCTTGTATGATTTTCTGAGTCTCTTTATCATGAGAGGTCCATGCCTCTGTATGAGTAGCTATATCTGCAAAAATTGCATGTTGTTCTTTTTTAATGATGACTGGTTGAATGGGTATGGGCTCAGTTTGAGTCCCTGTAGCCTTCTCTTCATGTGATTATGTTTTCACAGCCGTGTTTGTTGTCTCTAGGGTTTTTTCCGAGACCTTTCCTGCTGTGATTTCCTTTATTTTTCTTCTGAGCCTTTTTAATGTTTTGCATAGCTTCTGTTGTTCTTTCCTAATATTTTTCAATTTGTCTCTATAGTTTTTTGGAGGAGCCACTGTTCTGCTGACAGTCTCATTAATGGTTTCTGCCTCTAAAGAGCCTAGTTTCTCATCCTGGCTTTGTCCTAATAGGACTGTGTCTCCAGATTGAGTATCGCCTTCTCGATGCATCTCTGTATCTACTTCTTCTCCTTGACCTATGTTTTTTGTACTTAGGCCTGCCTGGATATTGTCCACTAGAACCGTGTCACCGGGTTGGTGCACTGCTTCCTGAATGGCTTCTACGTCGACTTCTGCTTCATGGCTTGCATCTTTCAAGGGAGATAGAAATTTGGTATTTCCAGCATTCTCGGGAGATTGGGTTGCTTCTAAATTAATATTGAGTGGGCTTTCAGGCTGCATGTAGTTACTAATGTTGGCCAGGACTTGGGCAGGTTCGAAATCATGCAACAAATCACCTTGGGGGCCCATGATTGGTGTTGATTCGTTTCCTTGTTCATCCCCTGAATGCTCTTCTTCTTCCTCATGATCTGATTCGCGGTTGTCCTGGTCTTGTGACTCTCGCTGCAAGCATTGTTCTCTTACCGAGCTCGATAATTCTATAGGTTGACTGGTATTTCCTTGAGGATTTTCGACCACTCCTAATCTTGACCTCAACCTTGCGGACCGTCTGCACTTTTGAGGTATGATACTGCCTTGAGGATTTTCGGTCACTCCTGATCTTGAACTCAACCTTGCAGACTGTCTATGCTTTTGAGATATGTTCCTTGAAATGGTAGTCCTCTTCCTTTTTTGAACCGGGTTAGGTGCGGGCGGGGCTAAACCTCCTTCTGGAGCTGATATTAAATCATCCCAGCATGATTGTTGCTGGGAAAGGTTATGGCTGACTATTAGCCTAATCAGACAGTGGTGGCTTACTACGGTTTCTATGTGTTGGGACCGTCTTAGCCTCTCAGTGATGTCATGAAGTAAAGAGTTTAATAACGAAGGTAAATTAACAGAGCATTTTTGTTTTAGAACTGCTAAAAGTTTTAGTTGACACGGCCTTACTGCATCATGTAATGTAGTTCTGCATGATTTTTGCTAGCTCTCCCCATGGTTCTCTGAGAGACGATCGTTGAACTCCCTTGCCCTTTTTGACCAGATCCTGTCCTTCGTCTCTGAAAACCTCGATAGCGTCCTACAGCTTCACCTGCTTCCCAGTCCACACAGGTCCTTCTACTGGTAACCTGCATGCTTCCACTATCACCATGTTTGATATAGTGATTTGCCTGCCCCTTACCATATATTTTCCATTCTGTAAATTTTGTAAGAACTTGATGGAAATTTCCTCGTTGGGTGGTTGAAATCTCATAAATAATTTTATCCACCCAGTTTGAGCTAAAATTTCCCTAACTGCATCAGAAATAGCCAGTATTAGTGGTTCTCTGCGTACTTCTCTTCCTCCCATAGTCCTGTAAGTTTGTAAATGATATGTTTTAGCAAAAACCACAGCGACGCACAGAGATGAGTAATGGAACAACAAATGGTTATGTGATATTTTATAAATATAAATACCATTATTAAGGCTGTTATCATACCACATGCTCTACGATCATGGAATGTCATATTATTTGGCAAAATCAAATGATAGAAGGACAATGCTCTCATAAGTACACAGGAGGTCCCTGCCCCCTTTAAAATGATAGGTCGTCCTCGACCAAATGAATGAACGGATAAGGCATTGGTGGAAAAGTACAGAGGTAATGGATTTCACATTAATGACAAGATCATAAAGGGTATTGGAGGAGTGAAATCAAGGCTTGTACCATGAATTATAAGTAAATGATAAGTTGTTGTGATGTGATGTAATAAAGATAAAATGAATAGCATGCGCAAGAACACAAGAAATAATACTTTTAGTGCCATTATTCCACATAAAATATTGTGATTGATAAAAAAAATATCCATGCATAAAGATTCAAGGTATGTTAGGACCATAATCTCTCCATAGAAAATATGATAAGAAGAGGGTATTATAATAATTATTGATGTAAAATAAAGCTTCAATACCGTCAGTAGAGCTTCTACTACTCGCAGGCATCCATAGCCTCGTCAGAGTTGCTTTTTAACCCTTGGGAACCATGGTCCTCTATGTATAATTGGGGAAGTATCTTATGATGTCCATAGTAGAGACCAATGTGCTAGTTTGGTGACCAGGTGAACACATTTCCATTCACTCGAAAGTAGTGAAAGTGGTCAGGCCTGCTCCTGATGAGACCTCCTATTTCCAAGGATTTTTTATTTCATCCATTGGATTATATCCCTGGTGCGGTGGCCATAGTGGGAATGTCACTTCGCTCTTTCTTATGATCATGGTAGGCTGGCTCATGATGAGACCCCATATCCTCCATATATGGAAAAAAAATAATAAAATAATTAGCAAATATATATATATATATATATATATATATATATATATATATATATATATATATATATATATATATATATAGATATATAGATATATATTTTAAGTCCCCATTTTATACATAGAGGGTGGCTCATCACTCCTTAAGAGTAGGGATGGCGGAAGCAGTTTGTCATATCAATATAAATAATATATACATAATCTAATTAATAATATATAGAGAGAGTTATTATAGACAAGGGAGAACCAGCATGGTACAGATAATAAATCGGTTTGATTTATAGTGGAAATGAGGACAGTAAAGTGACATAGATAACTGTGTCTTTTTCTTTTTATGAATCATCACAAATAAATCTTGTTAAAGATGATAATATTCAAAAATATTTTCCTGTTCCACTATACCTCCATACGTATTTTACTTTTCATGTCATTAAGAGGATCATACAAAGTGAAACTGGGGTGGGATAGGGATGATTAGGTAGGAAATAGGATGTTCTCAAAAATATTCACAAAGTGCTTGTTCTTTGAAAGAAAATAGAAAAAGAAAAATTCACACAAAAAGTGTTGTTCCTTAAAGGGAACAACAGTTGTTCCCTGTAAGGAACAACAAATAAAGTTACACTCAAAAAATTGTTGTTCCATAGAGGGAAAAACAACTATTCCCTGTAGGGAACAAAAAAACAAAATTCACACGAAAAATTGTTGTTCCTTTCAGGGAATAGCAGTTGTTTCCTGTAAGAAACAACAAGGAAAAATACACACAAAAATTGTTTTTCATTATAGGGAACAGTATTTGTTCCCTGTAGGGGAATAACAAGGCAAAATACATGCAGAAATTGCTAATCAAAACTAGTGTGCAATCTATAATTAAGAAAATCCAAAAAAAAAAATAGAAAGGCAAAGTGAAGTACAGGTTTCAAAAAAAAAGGTACATTTCTTCATTTAACTGGCGCTATGGAAGGATTTCCCTTCTCAGCAAGAATTTTCATTCTGGAATCTTCCTGTAGCTGTTGGAAAAAGTATTCCCTTGTAAGCGATTTGTGATAGAGGCATACTCGATGTCCGTTTGCTTTAAAAGAGTGGCCAGACCCATCAATGGTGGTTAATGTAAGAGTGCCATTATCATGCACCTCTTGTATCTCATAAGGGCCTAACCATCTGGTCTGAAGTTTGCCCAGGAAATCCTGGAACCTAGAATCATACAAAAGTGCCCAATCACCTTCATGGAAGATCTTCTTCTTGGTGAGGGCATCATGCCATTTCACTCTTTGTTTTTGAATGAGTGCAGTATTTTGTAGAGCTAAAAGCCAAATTTCATCTAATTCATTTATTTGTTGGAATCTGTTAATATGGACTTCAGTTAAATCCAGTCCCACTTCTTGGGCTATCCTTAGTGTTTGTAACTCAAATTCTATGTGAAAGATAGGCTCCTTACCAAATACCAGTTTATATGGGGAGTATCCAGTAGTATTCCTTCAAGTTGTACGATATGTCCACAAGGCTTCTAGCAGTAAAATAGCCCAATCTCTTCTGTGTGATTAGATCATTTTTGTTAAAATAGCTTCAATTAATTTATTGGTGCTTTCTACCTACCCATTTGCTTGCGGGTGATATGGAGAGGTAATTTTGTGAATGACATGATGATTTTTCAGTGTGGCAGCAACCTTGTGGCCCACAAATTGCGATCCTACATCAGTGATTACTTATCAAGGTAACCCATATTGTACAAAAATTTCAAAAATAAAGTGTATCATGGTTTCCTCTTTGGCTCTAGGTAATGCTACCGCTTCCACCCACTTAGTTACATATTCTGTTGTAACCAATATATATGATTTTTGATTGGATGATGGGTTAATTGGCCCAAAAAGATCTAGCACCCACCGATCAAAAGGTTCTATGACCTACTGTGGATGCAGGGGAATCTCATCAGATTGGCCAGGACGACCCATCCTTTGACAGCTATCGCAGGCCTGAAAAAATTTCTTAGCATCCTTAAAGATCGTGGGCCAATAGTAGCCCATTTGTAAAATTTTATGTCCAATTTGGCGGTCTGCAAAATTCCCACCGCATGGTCCAGCATGGCAGGATTTTAAGATGTCATAAATTTCAACTTCCCTGATACACTTGCAGATGTGCATATCGGCCCCTGTATGAAAAGGACATCCTCCAATCCAGGAGAACTAGGTGTAGCGCTCTACTATAGATTTGCTTTCTCTGGGTGTCTGATGTTTAGGTCGTTTTCCCACTGCTAAAAAATTTTCCACATTTGCATACCATGGTTTTTTTATGGTGACAGCAAAGAGGTGCTCATCTGGAAACTGATCTTCTACTACTAATGCATCATCTATTCTTGGCACTCGGGAAATGAAATCAACCACAAGGTTTTCTTTCCCCGGTCAATCCCTGATAGTTATGTCAAATTCCTACAAAAGTAGCAACCAACTTGTCACTCTTCCATTTGTAATAGGTTTATTAGCTAAGTATTTAATATAAGATTGATCCGTAAGGAGAATTATAGGGTATCCAGTTATATATTTTCTGAATTTGTTAATGGCATAAATAACAGCAAAAAACTCCTTCTCTGTTACTGTGTAATTCAACTTAGCAGGGGTTAATTTTTTGCTAATGTAATATATAGCGTAGGGTTTCTTTTCTTCTTCTTGTCCAAGAACTGCCCCAATGGTTGTATCTGATGCATCTGATGAAATCTGGAATGGTATATCCTAGTTCGGTCCTCGTAGAACTAGTGATGTTGATACTAGCTGCTTCAAAACTGTAAAGGCAGTATCACATTTGTCAGTCCATATGAAATCAGTGTTTCCTATTAAGGCATATAATGGTGTAGCAATCTATGAAAAATTCTCAATAAATCTATGATAATATCCAGCAAATCCCAAAAAACTACGTACCTCTATTTGAGTGCAAGGAGTAGCTAGTAAAATAATTACCTGTATTTTTGCCGGATCTACCTGAATTCCAGCTTCTGAAATGTAATGACCCAAAATGAGGCCTTTTGTCATCATCATATGGCACTTTTCATGACTTAAACATAGGCTAGTAGTAATACACCATTTGAGAACTTTTTCCAATGTCTGCAGTGCTTGTTCAAAGTCGTCTCCATAGGGTGTGAAATCATCCATATATGCTTCCAATCCTTCATTTATCAAGTCTGAAAAAATACTGAGAATGGCTCTTTGGAATGTGGCAGGTGTGTTACATAATCTAAAAGGTAATACCGTGTAGGCAAATTTTCCCCACGGATAGGTAAAGGTGGTTTTACCCTGGTCCTCAGGAGCAATCTGGATTTGATTGTAGCCACAGAAGCCATCCAGGAAAGAGAAAAATTTATTCCCTGCCAGTGTATCTAGGACTTGATCAATAAATGGAAGGGGAAAGTGGTATTTTTGTGTGGCCTTGTTGAGTTCTCTATAGTGAATGCATATTTTCCATTTCCCATTATTTTTGGGAACCATAACTAATGGAGAAACCCACTTACTGTCAAATATAGGATAAATAAAATTGACATCTAACAGTTTTTGAAGTTCTTCTTTAACAATGTCCTTTAAGTGATGGTTTAATCTACACTGAGGTTGTCAAATGGTTTTTGCATCCTTTTTAGCGTAGATATGATGCATGCATGGCTGAGGATCAATCCCTTTCATGTCTGAGTAGTCCCAAGAAAAAACTTCTTTATTGTTCCTAAGAACTTGAGTAAGTTTTTGTTGTTGGTCATCGCTTAGATTATTGTTAATGTTCAGGGTTTTCCCTGGCTTGATTTCGATATATTTTCTGTTATGAACAATGGTTGTTGGTCATTGATTTCTTTCAGGGGATATTCTTCGATTTCGCTGTCAAGGACTGCTTCAATCATGTGGCATTCCAAACTTCATGCTTTGGTAGGATGATTAATAAAAGTATTAATAACATCATCTTCCATTTTATTTTTAAATTCAAGAGCATCTACCACAGTTAATGGTGAGCGAATGTTTTCTGTGAAATATGTTTCAGTTTGTTTCTTGGTTTTTATAATAGTCAGGCTTGGCTGAGTAGGAGGGTATAAAGCTAAATTTTTCACATCATTCCCCTGGTTATAGTCATGTTGCCTATTCGATAACTGATACAAGCAATAGCAGTCACTAGCCAAGGCCTTCCTAATATTAAAGGATTTCCATCTAGCTGGTTCCTAGGATTAATAATAATAAAAATATGTCGGATATTCCTAAGTGTCTACAAAGAACATCACATCTTGTAATGTTCCCTCTATTCTAATGAATAATCTATCAGCTAGTTCCAGTTAGGTAGTTGTTGGTTCCAAGGTTGTGATGCCAAGAGTGTTGCAAGTTTTAGTTTTGAGAATGTTAATGGTCGCCCCTAGGTCAGCTAAAGAATTGGGAAAAGAACAGCCATTTATCTGGACTGTGACAATGGGGTTTCTAGGATCTTCATATTTTACAGGAGTTTCTTTGCCTAATAATAAATGAGACAAAGTCCCAACAACATGAACAGTAGGGGTTATTTTGGCATATATCGGAATCTCTTGGATAGCCTAGAGGAGAGGGATTTTTATACAAATATTTTTCAATTCTCCCAGAAGATCAAAGTTAGGAGATTCAATTGGGCGTGGTATCAACAATCTTTCTGGTAATGGGGGGGAAGTGGGTATGATTTGTTCAGGATTTTATTGTCTAAATGTATCTTCCCCATGTTTTATTTGTTGATCATCTACAGTCAAAGGCTCATTTGTGTGAGTTTCTTCAGGTTGTAGGTCTTTATCCTTATCTAGAGTGATTATACGTCCAAATCTCAACTTAAGTTCGTTACATTCTTTCAACTCATTTTCAGGGTTCAGAACTTTAATGATTTTTATTGACTGAACTCGTCTATTATTTGGGTTTGGGTTGGGTTGATTTGGGAGTTATGGTCGTATATTAGATTGAGGATTCTACTGCAATGTATAAGGTAAAGTTGGTTGAGGCAGAGGGACTGTCCCCATATATTGGTTTGTAGCTCTTTGCCAATTTGATTTCCAATTCTTATTTTGAGAAGTGGAAGGGGACCATTAAGAAGAATAAGGGTTGTTCTGCCAAAATTGTGGTGGGTAAGGTAAATTTGGCCAACTATTTTTATTTGAATTTGACTGATTGGGCCAAGGTGGCATAAAATTTTCTTGAGGTGGCAAAAAAGGTGGCTGATTCTGCCATGCTGCCCCTGAATATTGTTGAGAATTATATTGCGAAAGAGGAAAGAATGAAGATGGATCAGTGGGCATACCTGTCTAGTGTGATTTCCTTTGACGACATTGGTTCAACTGATACACTGGTTCCACTTCTTCTTCTACTTCCTTGAAAAATGCTTTTAATCTTGGGAGTGATGGGAAAATTTCTGTGGCATGCTCCTTAATGCATATGGCGCATGTTCGTATCGCATCCAGAGAGTATTCTTTATGTTTGTGCTTTTTTCTATAACGAAGGTAGAAAATAGCCAAGTTCTATTCTGCTATAGCCTGCTTTTTCTTAGCTTGAATGACATCCAACTGTGTTGTCAGAGTCCTTAGGATATCAGTCTTGAAATCCTCCAACAGATTTCCAATTTCACTTCGTGTAATGCTTTCTCTTGAAGCTTTTTTGTCTCCGAGGTTTGCATCACGTCCGCCTGGTTTCAATGTTGAATTTCGCATGGAACATTTGATGCAGAAATCCAAAATATCGTTATAATTTTCTTGATAAATATCACCTTTACCCATTATATTTAGCGTCTCTACCCATTGGTCTTTCATACCTCTAATCAGTGTGGTTTTTAGAACATTATCAGGTAGATTTGTATAAGGGGATATTTGCAGATTCTATTGGAATATACATATTCTTCTAAAGTATCGCTAGGTTTGGCTACCATTTGAAATATTTCATCTTTTAGTTCTCTAGTTCGGCAATAATCTTGGTATTTCTTTAGGAAATATTTTTTCATTTGGTCCCAATCATTGATGGTGCCTCTACCAAGTCCCATGAACCAACGCAGGGCTGCTCCCTTCAAAGTAGAGGGGAATAACTTTAGTTTTTGGGGGTCGGTAGTGTAATCATAACCCCTACATAAGACATCAAACTCAAAAATAAATGCATCGAGATCTTCTAAAGTTTTCCCATGAAAGGTAGGGATGTTCTGTAATGGGATAGCCTTCATGGGAGCATTGAAATCTATGTCAACAATAGGATATTGCAATATAGAAGTTTGACTTCGCTGGTTATGAGCCATTTGGTCAAAAATATGCCAATATCCTTCAGGGATCTCCGGAGCTGGAGAGTTTTTCCTAGGATGCCCACCAGAGGCTGGAAATGTTTTTTCCTTTGCTCAGTCACTATTTCAGGAGTTCTAGGTTCTGGTAATTTGATTTCAGGCTTATCTATTTCTCCTTCTCCTTCACATAGGTTGCAAGAATTTCCTTCTTGGGAAGGGTCGGCTTGTATGTTCTTAATATATTGAAAACTCTGCTTAGTCCCTTCGGTTTTATTATGAATCTCATCATTAGCTACAGATGGTGATTCTGCAGTTTGAAGGAATTTAATAGAATGTTTAGCGACAATAATTCAGGGTCCTACTGATGAGTGAGACTCAGCTTTTCTTAAGATTTCGTCGATAAAAGTTGATCACCCAAGGGTCACCGATCCCTTAGGTTTTTCAGGTTTAGAAGGAATAATTTTATCATGATGACGTTTCTTAGTCATTCGTACAAAAATGCAAACATTCATTCCTATCTTAAACTCCTACTCAATTCTGCTAGCAAGTGGGCAGATGAGCGAGCATGTTACTCGTTTGTTACACAGGTTCTTACCTTCCGTTTTTAATACCCAATTCTTCCCCAGTAGAAAAATCATCTATTACTTTTTGTAAATGGCTACACTCTCCTCGGAAATGGTGCCAAAATGTTGACTGATAAAAGGTTCCTTTTAAAACTCCTAATTACCTCACATTAATCATCAATCCGGGCAAGTCTTCTTTTTTCAAGAGTGTACAGAGTAGGTGGCTGCTATTAATTCAAAGAGTAATATTTCCTAAATTGTAGTACATATCTTAACACAAGAGTAAATGGAAGCATCTAATAAACTCCAATTACAATGATTAAAAGAAATATCAAGTTCAATTATTGAAATCAAATCTTATAGCGAACAGTATCATCGGCCGAGAGCATAGTAATAATAACTCACCCCTACTTAGCTGATTCAATATAAAGTATACTAATTCTCTATAAAGCAATTAAGACAAGAAAGATATCACTTCTGAGAGTCTAATAGCAATAATCAAACTCTTATAGATGATTAAACCAATGCAATGTGTTGTCTAGATAACTCATGTTGTGATCAAATGATAGCAATACAAATTATAAGCATAATATATATTATCTAAATAACAGGAAATAATGAACAGTTGAATAAAATAGATTCACAGAAACAGGAAATTATCAAACCAATTAAACACTAGCAAAATCGGAAATATAACACAGGGAAGAAGTCAACTCAACCAGAGGCCGGGCCCTTACCCATCAGCGGGCACTGCTAAGTTACTTCAGATAATGTGAATGAAAACAACAACTTCAATTAATCATCGAACTTTAGTAGAATTACAACGTAATTTCATTCTCCAACGACGCAGTCTATAATTAAGCTTACAATTTGGAAAATAACAGAGATTTCCCTTTCTTCCTACGATCGTTTCCTTTTATAATCAGAAAGGGTAAAGAGTAAATAGTAAATGCGATCATTCACAACCAATTTCTAACTTTAAGACATATTTTCCATTCCACGCTGATCCCTTTGATTTTCTCTTAGCCTTGTCCACAACTGACTCGTTCCTTTCTTTACTTGTCGGATTCGGCTGTGCCAACAGCAAGGAACATCAACCTTTCCTTTGGTCACTTTCCTACAGAAAGAACGATAATAATTAGTTAAATCGTAATTGCAAATAATTCCTCATTTCTTACCATGATCTCTTAATATATTGGCGCATTAAGATATGAAAAAGATAAGAATTAAGGAGAACGATGATGAACTTAATAGTAAATACATACCCATTTCATAACCCAACAGTCATGGTGATGATTTCCAATGTCATCAGAGTTTAACGAGTCTGACAAAGGAATAACTCGGCACATTTTCATGTTTAGAGAGTTTGAAAAGAGGCAAAAAATAAAACTATAGAATGTCCCTTTTCGAAAATAGTCCTTCAGATCGTAAAAGGTAGAAAACAACATCTAAAAGAACCTCTTAGTCGCAATAGGCTAAGGTATTCCTTTTTCATAAATAATCTATCCCATCCCGAAAAATTCGTAAATGTATACTGGGTAGATATCGTTTTGCAGCCATTTAACGAGTTCAAAACGACAAGAGTCTCGATAATATTTTTAGTTTTAGAGAGTCAAAAAATAGCTGAAAGATGACTCTAGTAGTGAATTTTTCATGTTTTTACTGAGTCTGAAAAAGTATAAAATACAACTCATTACTTCATCACTATCTCATTAAAAACCTGGCACTACACATGGGACAAACGTAAAACCCATTTCTAAAAATAACATAATGCAATAATCGAAAAACATGTCTTAAAACCTAATTAGGGTTCCAAATAGTTATAAAATTCCAAAAGTGGTAAAAAATAATTACTTTTCACTTTTACTTGTTGTGGAGCAATAATTACCCATTTCAGACTGTGATTTTGTGGCGACGATAACGGGAATCCCGGCAGGTCAATCTCAAATCTGTTAGTTCCAGATAAGAGCCAACATCCTTTCCTGAATTTTAATTCCTCTTTCATTACCTGCAACCCCAAGTTTAGAATTCTGTGGAGGAATTTGTGAAAAATAGGGCATGGCGGTTGGCGCAAGTATCGTGCAAGGACTCGCGCCAATCGCCCAAATTTCTGAACTAGGGCATGCCCATTGGCGCGATTGTTTCCAAAATAGTCACGCCAACCGCGTAAACCTTTTTAAGCTTACAATGCAAGCAACTAGGTCCAATTTTCATAAATTCAAATATTTTAATTTGGCTAATGATGTTCATATGAAAATGTTTGCAGTGTGAAGCGGAAAAATGGTGATCGAATGGAAAGAATGGGAACACAATGAAGAAGACGAGCTTGCCATGGAAAATTAAAGATGCATGGAATCTCTCAGAGACTGTGGACTGAAAAAATTACTCATGACATGGTGCCTCAGAGTGCAACCGGAGCTGCTGCAATACTTAATCAGTATCTGGGATGAGGATTAGAAAATTTTCATTCTTCGTGATTAGGAACTCGAGATTGATGTTTCAAACATTTATTTCATAACAGGACTGTCGCGGAGGGGGGAAACACCAGTCCTTACAGGCACTTAGTTGACCATGGAGAACATGAGCATGGTGATCTACAGGGTATGTTGAGGGGCACAGAAAGGATCAGGAAGCGGGAAAGTGGACATCTAGACTATCTCGAACTTGGCACTAAAGGTAGTGCTACACACCATCACACGAGCTGTGGGATTGCAAGCACCGTACGAAGCAACAAAAACACAAGTACTTCTTGCAGTATAATTTTTATCAAAAAATATGACCCTAATAGGCTGCTCGTCAAGTAGATTTTGTGTAACTCTTTCAGACCAATCTTTTGGCTGAGGCTTAGCCTTCTCAACCTGAGAGGGATCTCTCAAAGGTTTATGATTTTTGTTTAATGGATAGATGGCTAACTCTAAGATAAAAATATAAAATGGTATAATTGGTTGTATCACCGATTAGCGAACTTTCATTGGGCCATGGAGTCAAGATAATCTTCAACAAAACATCACAATCTGTTAAGCATGGAAGTCAAGGCATTTGGAGTCTACGTAAATGAATAAAACGGTCACACATTGAAAAACACAGTATATTTTCATGTAAAGGAAGTTAGAGCATTTTCAAATGAATTCTAAGTATCACATAAAAATACTACTGCAAATAGATAATTAAGGAAGGCCATAGAACAATGATAAACATAAACTCCTTATGAATCTTGAGTTGTCAAAACAGATCTCTGTATTAAGTTGAAAAAGACACAGTGACAAACAATAACACAGTCTATTGCTAATGAAAATTCCCAACCCCTGTAGAATTCGACCTCATTCTCTATATAGAACATTTACAATATAGGATTCTTTCATCCTCCACTATAGAATTCGAATTCCCATGCTTTGACACCTTTCCGAATCTTAAACATGCTATTAATTACAAAATGACAGTTATATTGCCTTTGAAAAGTCCTAATTCTAATAGGACTGAAACTCCTAATATTCTTCTAAAAACCTTATCTAGTCTTTAATTCATCCTTTAACACTTGCTATCCAATGAATTTGAATTTTGAGGCTGGCCATTCACTTAAAGTCACCTTGCTGCTGATGATAAAACTGTCCTAGAAATTAGGAAACATGTTTCCTGTTTTTCAGCATTTTACTTTCATTGTCATCTTCGAGCACTTTCATAGTTGATGGATCAAATTCACATGTGTCATATTTGCCAAATATTTCCATAAATCTTTAAATATTCCAGCTATGAAGAAAAACATCTTCAAAATGATGTAAAAATTTACAAGATAAGCCTACACTACGAAAGTAGCTTGTTTTCGTAGCGCATTTTGTAGCTCGATGTTAAAATTCCTTTTTCAATCATTTTTTGTATAATTTCTTCAAAGGATCCTTCTCATGCTATATGCACACTTCCACCATCAATTTCAAATCCAAATTCATCAGATTTATCCCAAAATTTGCTGTGAAAAAGGATGAAAAGGCTATTACATTTGCAACATTAGGGGAATTTTGAGGTCTAAAATGGGCCTCCTAAGGAAAATGTACAATCAAAATTCACTTTATGAGAACCAATCACATTTTAGGGGATAACATCATCCCTAATGATTGAGGTGGCATTGCTTGAGTTAAAAGTACTTACTTGTCACATTCTCAATGGTGGATAAAAACTCATGGTTAACCTTGATAGTGCTTTACATATTTTTAAAGTCAAAGTAAAGTACTCATAATAAATGTCATTTCACACTTTTTGAATAAAAATATATTATTGTCATTTCATATTTCTTGAAAGAAACAATGCATATCCCTATACATTTATTATATTATATTATTTTTATATAGTATATTAATTACATGTTACTATACAATTTAAATAATATAAATTTTAATTAATGGCATCTAATATAATTAATAATTTATAAATTTATATTTTTATTGTATTTTAAGTTATTTAAGTACAAAGGACAAATGCATTAGTTGTTCAATGATAATGACTTTTCCTTGAAAATATCATTCTTATTTATAGTCACATCAATACAATTTTTTTATTAATTTTATTTTGGTACAAATTTTGAATTAAATTTAACTATGGTTACATGGATTGTGATGCAAAAAGTGAATTGAAAATTCATAAATATTATTTTATTGGTTTAGTTATTATTTTATTATTTCCTTAGAAGGCCCATTTTAGACTTCAAAATTCCCCTAATGATTATTCTTGTTTCTTTCCTGAAAATTGGGTCTTGGGACATAGCCTATATCTTTTCATCCATGCTGTTTTTATAGAAAATTATGTCTTAAATACAAACCTCGCTTGGTTTTTTGAAATACCTCTCCTACTATCCATAAAATGTCTTTGAAAAACATGTGTAAATCAGGAAAACTCTGTTTTCTGAAAATAGGGCTTCAAAGAAAACCTTGTCTCTCCCAACTGATAACACTTTTGAGCAACATGAGAGAGGTTATTGTAGCTAGGGATGTGATGAAGAAAAAAATCTCTCAGAATTCCAAAATACTTTTTCATGTGGCCAGAAAATAATCTTGAAGTTGACTGCTAAACAGTCATGTACAGGAAATTTTGTAACAGTAGTTTTGTAGTGCAAGTTAAGTTATCAATTTATCCCACTTCATAATGAATATGAAGAAACTAAGAGAGATTTTTGTATTTAGGTACGTTAGGAAGGAAAACCTCTTTCCGTTTGCAAACATTTGTTTTCAGTTTCCTAGAAACCCCCTTGGAAGTTGACTACTAAAACCAAAAAACAAATTTTTTTCTTCATGACTTTTAGTAGTTTCATAGCGCAAATCAACTTTTTTGAACTAGCTGTGCAACGAAAGTAAGTTTTCTTGGCTAATTTGACAAGTTTTGACATGAAGCTTTAGGAAATGACTCACAAATGGAAATTATGGATCTTTGATCATGGAATGGACCTAAAAGACTTTATTTGAATCTTGAAATATGACCTTTAAAACTTATAAAACTATGACCTACCCTTTACCAAGACTTAAAATGACTTTTAGACCTACTTGAAATCATGACCAAAAACAAAGTTGATAGAATGATGTTTTGAGAATTTTTGGGTGATAACAGTGGCTGCACTTGGGATAGTGTACCCCTATGATATACTAAGAACCAGTAGCTCCAGTGCTGCTATCCATTTTCTTGACCAAAATAGAAAGAATTTTGAAATGCCAAGCTTCCTCCTCAAGCTCTAATGGCCTTCATCTCAGGCTCAAGTTTGATGATTACTACAAGAAGCACCCAAACTGTACCTACTAAAAAAATGCTCAGTCAACTTTGAGCTTATTCCCACACTCCTACCTACCCTAGCAGCTGCAATCTCCATTTTAACTCAAACAACATGAAATTTCCAACGAAGCCAATCATTTGTCTTATTTGATATTTGAAGCTCTTGACTACACTCGAAACCAAAGTAACCATGATACTAAGATGACCAAGTCAATTTAAAATGTATATGATCTTCATAATGAAAATGAAACTGAAAAACTGGAGTGTAAATCTCTTCCATGTATTCAGCTATAGGGTCAAAAAAGACATGATTAGTTTGATGATTCTCATAATATTATGTAACATTGGAAAACTCATATATGCTTTGTTCAGCCACACAAGATTTCATTTGTATGCTATCCAACTGTTGTTCCAACTAATTCTCAAAGACAGTATATTCTTGCTCATTCTCAAAAGAGAAAGGAAGCAACACCTTCTCTTTGTGTTCTAGCATGGAAAGCTTTTGAAAAGACTGATCTTGATCTTGAAGCCTATAAGATTGAAATTTATCGTCTAAAACTTCAATTTCCTTTTAAATGTTCTTAGTAAATTCATCCAAAAACTGAATCTTATCTTCTGACTTGCATTCAAATGATTTCAGATTAGAATACAAGGATAAAGAAAATATTTCACCCACTTCTTTATTAATGTAATCATAATTTGATGTAGGCTGACGCAAGAAATGACATGAAGAGTCAACTTTTTCCTGTACCTCCGGATTGTAGAAAGCATTTTCCAATATTTCGTTTTGCTGTTTGAAATGATTTTCATACTCCTGATGATCAAAGGATTGAAAAATCTGCTGCAAATTTTCCTCAAACTCAGAGGATGTAACATTATTTTCATAAATGACCTCCTTGTGGGTTTCATTTGCATCCAAGAGAGATCTTATCCTTTCTTCTTGGTGTTCTTCTTGTTGATGAAAGGTATTGTCATGAAGGGCTTCTAAAATTTCCTCATCCATGAACTCATCATCTTCATAACAATTCTCCAAAATTCAATAAAACTCTCAAAGTGTTTACAACAGTATTTGACCATCAATAAAGAGGGATGACACTCTTTATACATCTCATAAAATACATCATGGAAATCAACAAGAGAATATAATGAAACATTTGGCAAGCTTTCATACCAATACCAATTTTTTCCTTCTAAAGTGGCCATAAACATCTTCATGAGATAATATTCAAGGAACTGAACCTTAAGACTATGTACATGCATATGGAACCTAACCAAATGAAGAGAAGCATTGTCTTTCTTTTCATCTTTAAATATTGGAAGATATCATAACCATTCAACCTTTGGCATGGGATTTGGAAAACCAGGGATATGAGACCAATTCATAGGGGCATACCTATCATTTATTCTTGCAATGGAACTCATTTTCAAACTTCATCAAGCTACTGATATTCAAGTATTGGAGTCACGTTCCAATTTTATTATTTGATGTGTGGAGTCGCCAAGATAGATGCAGCCTCGAAAAACTTCCTGAGCTCCTGCTACCTTCAGAAGTTCAACTTCTTGATTTCAGGAATGAGTAATCTTCCGGCTCCTGGCAGACACACCAAAATGTTATCACAAAATCTAACCCTGATAGGTTTATCATCAAGTAGACTTTGTGTAACTCTTTCAGACCAATATTTTGGCTGAGGCTTAGCCTCCTCAACCTGAGAGGGCTCTCTCAAAGGTTTATGATTTTGGTTTAATGGATAGATGGATAACTCTAAGATAAAAAGATAAAATGTTATAACTGGTTGTATCAATGATCAGAAAACTTTCATTGGGCCATGGAGTAAATATAATCTTCAAAAAAACATCACAATCTGTTAAGCATGGAAGTTAAAACATTTGGAGTCTAGGTAAATGAATAAAACAGTCACACTGTGACAAAGACAGTCTATTTGCATGTAAAGGAAGTTAGAGCATTGTCAAATTAATTCTAAGTATCAGATACAAATACTACTGCAAATAGATAATTAAGGAAGGTCATAGAACAATGATAAACATAAACTCCTTATGAATCTTGAGTTGTCAAAATAGATCTATGTATTAAGTTGAAAAAGACACAGTGACATACAATAACACAGTCTATTGCTAATGAAAATGCCCAACCCCTGTAGAATTCTACCTCATGCTTTATATAGAACATTTACAATATAGGATTCTTTCATCCTCCACTAGAGAATTAAAATTCCCATGCTTTGACACCTTTCCTAATCTTAAACATGCTATTAATTACAAAACGATAGTTATATTGCCTTTGAAAAGTCCTAATTCTGATAGGACTGAAACTCCTAAATATGCTTCTAACAACCTTATATAGTCTTTAATTCATCCTTTGACACCTGCTATCCCATGAATTCGAATTTTGATGTTGACCATTCACTTAAAGTCACCCTGTTGTTGATGATAAAACTGTCCTAGAAATTAGGAAACATGTTTCTTGTTTTTCAGCCCTTTACTTTCATTGTCATCTTCGAGCACTTCAATAGTTGATGGATCAGATTCACATGTGTCATATTTGCCAAATATTTCCATAAATCTTTCAATCTTCCAACTGTGCAGAAAAAACGTCTTCAAAATGATGTAAAAAGTTAGAAGATAAGCCTACGCTACGAAAGTAGCGTGTTTTCGTAGTGCATTTTGTAGCTCGGTGTTAAACTTCATTTTTCATTCATTTTTTTATCTATTTTCTTAAAATAAGACTTCTAATTCTGTTTCCACACTTCCACCTTCAATTTCAAAGCCAAATTCATCAGATTTATTCCAAAATGTGTTGTGAAAAAGGATGAAAAGACTACTACATTTGCAAATTATTCTTGTTTCTTTCCTGAACCTTAATTCTTTGGACAGAGCCTATATCTTTTCATCCATGATGTATTTGGAGAAACGGAAGGAGGTTTTTGTATACCATTCTGTCTTGAGTAAAAAATTCTCTTGGTTTTCTGAAATACCTCTCCTGCTGTCCAGAAATAGCTTTGTAAAACATGTGTAAAATAGGAAAACTCTGTTTTCTAAAAATAGGGCTTCAAAGAAAACCTTGTCTCTCCCAACTGATAACACTTGTGAGAAAATTGAGAGAGATTATTTTATCTAGGGGTGTGATGATGACAAACCGCTTTTCTAATTCCAAAAACTTTTTCATGTGGCCAGAAAATGATCTTGAAGTTGATTGCTAAACAGTCATGTAGAAGACATTTTGTAACGGAAGTTTCATAATGCAAGTTAAGTTATCCATTTCTCCCACTTCATAATGAATGGAAAGAAATGAAGAGAGGTTTTTTTAGTTAGGTATGTTAGGAAGAAAAACCTCTTTCATTGTTCAAAACTTATTTTCAGTTTCCCAGAAACCCCCTTGTAGGTTGACTACTAAAACCAGAAAACAGAGTTTTTTCTTCATGACTTTCAGTAGTTTCGTAGCGCAAATCAACTTTTTTGAACTAGTTATGCTACGAATGTAAGGTTTCTTGGCTAATTTGACAAGTTTTAACATGAAGCTTTAGTAAATGACTCACAAATGGAAATTATGGATATTTGATCATGGAATGGACCTAAAAGACTTTATTTGAATCTTGAAATATGACCTTTAAAACTTATAAAACTATAACCTACCCTTTACCAAGACTTAAAATGACTTTTAGACCTACTTGAAATCATGACCAAAAATAGAGTTGACACAATGATGTTTTGAGAATTTTTGGGTGATAACAAGATTGTCTGAGACCGACCCTCTACAACTGGGTAGAGGCAGTGACGATCAATATGAAACGTCAAATGACGAAATGCAAGAAGGAAAAACTAAAGAAGTTCAGATATGGATCCATCCTGGTATCGTTCTTCTTGGAATGACTACCAATCTTTCAGTGACAGGAAGTGAGAGTTTCGACACCACCAGCACAAGAGCCATGGATGACCCATTAGGCAGCGTTGATGCCAAGGTCAGGGGGCGGTCAACAGATGTCTTGGAGACTGGAGTTCCTTAATTGGCTCCACCAACAGCTTATTTTCATGGAGGACTGGCCCTATTCTTGCAAAAATTTCACTGGTGATCTAGATCTACCACTCCCAAAAGGACAGGATTGGGATGAAGCACTTGGTAAGACTCATTTTTTATTTTCACAAGTATTATGAATTTTTTGTTATGCATGTTCTGACATTAAATCCATGTGTTTTTGTAGATGTTGGCCCCGAAAGACCTGCAGGTATCTCTCCGATAGCAAGGCGGATCCCTCATTACTTTGATATTGCCCCTCATAGTGAGTGGGGCGAGGAGGAGGAAATCTTGCGCAACTCAGAAGGAATCTCTCACGGGGTCCCGGACTATGTGCGATTCGACGATGTTCCTCGTGCATACCAGAGACACACTGTAGGGGTGTCAAACTGAGTTCACTACTTGCTGAGGCGGCTTGTACGGGCAGTGACATGCTATCATAAGCATCATGCTGGTTAGACACCTAGGTTTTATTTATGCATATTTTTAAGAGACATGGTGTCTCAGGATGTAACAAAAACACACATGAACTTATATATGTATGGATCTTTTTCATGTGATTATTTTTACAAATTATACAAATGCCTATCTAATACAATGTTAGCTAATGTATCAGTTAAATAGTCTGCATAATAATTAACGACCCAAAAGGCAGGAAAAAGTTCGCAAAGCATAATAAGGAAAAAAAGGTTTCATTTTTATGCAAGCTTGAAAAAAAATGTAAAATAGGCTTTAGTTTGGTTTCATTTCTACGCAAGCTTGAAAACAAAAGTAAAATACACTTGAAAAATGGGTACAGGCATGCCCCCAGCATGGTGACTCTATTCGAGGTACATGCCCCCCAAGCTTCAGTCTAGCTATAATCAATGAAAGGAAGATGGAGTGAAGGTTCAAATTTCAAGATCAGAGAAAGACTCGACTCGGATTTTATGAGATCTGATCAAAGACTCGAAATGAATGGGAATGTGTTTCATTGTTTTAATGAGGTTGACACATTAAAAGAACTATTCTCATAACACCTTGTTTCATTTTCTTACGAGCTTGGCACAAGAAAAGGAAATCTAATCAGACAAACTTTTACCATAAAGAACAACATGTCATTGCTTCCAAGAGGTTTGCATCTGATGGGAGAACAACATCCTAGAAATCAGGATCGAATGCCCCGAATAAACGGTACTCAATGGTTTTATCTCTGGATGAGGGAAACGAACAAGTGGCCACATAATTAACCCGTGGCGGGGAAGATACAACCGGCAGATGAAAATCTAGCAGAGATGACGGTAAACCATTGGCCATTCCCAGACCAAAGAATGAAAACTGATCAATGGTCACGATCCAACCTTCATATGGAAAAAAAATCATATGAAAGAGGGAGGAGACAAGTGCACCCATGGCATAAGCATAGTAGCGCCCCAAGAGTAAATTAAAATCCAAGGGCGTGGCACAACCATCACGTCTATACAAACGATTTTCCCTCCCAAAGTGAGTGGTAACTATGGAAGGATCCCTAACGGTTGATTGGTTCCTCTCTTAAATGCCAACAGATTCTGTGTAACATGTAAAGTGGGGGAGAACCAAAATCTTGCTAAGCAATCAAAGATAGAACACTAATAGATGTGCCTTCATCTATAATTGTGCTAGGTATGGCCACATCGAAGGTCTGTACTGTGATCTCAAAAGGAACATAAGAACGAAGGCGATATCCCGAAAATTGACTCCAATCGAAAAAAGTGACCAAACTAATTGGAAGGGGTAGCTTTGAACTGAGATGGTCTTCCCCTAGTGTTATCGGAGCAAGAGGAGCATCCTCGTGGACCATAGACATGGGAGTAGGAAGAGCAACTTCTTGAATATTAGGGATGGGAGGATATTTCTCAAAGTCCGAGGAATATGAGGAAACAAGAAGAACATGAGGGGGATGAGATCCATTTTCGACAGAAAAGACCTGATGAACCATATGCGAGATCATATCGACCGATTCCTTGACCAATCGTTGGTGGGGAACGGATTCATGAGTTTGAATTTTTGAGGGAGTGTGATCGACCAAGGATGACTCTTGACCGATCGTTGAAAAAAATAGTGGGGAAATCAAAGAACGCTTCTGGTAACCAACCGGAAGGAAGGGTGTAGAAACAGTAGGGTTTTCCAACACTCTCGTGGCTTCGTCCATGTATGGAAAAAGGTGAATGGGATGATGCCCTTCACACAACTTACAGGGATTGGTAATCTTACCCTATTTCTTATGAGTCTTATCATTGCTAGTCGAAGATGTGCCACCAATATGACTTCCAGAAGCCAAAGGCAATGGTGGATGGCCATTGGACCATGGTTCAAGTACCTTGGGAATGCCAGGACAGTCTCGAAGAAGATGGTCACCTTTGCACAACATGCAATGGAATTTGAATTTCTGTGGAAGGTTTGATGGTTTATCAATGGAAGGTTTCTGAGGCACAATAGTCACAGAGCTAGCCTCTCTCTTATCTGACTTCTTCTTCTTCATCATCATCTTCTTCTTCTTCTTAGCCGCCTGGTTACTAGAATCCAGACTTTCACCAGGTGAAGTAGAAGAAGAGGACAAAGAAATATATGAAGAAGGGGAAAGGTTCACCTTAGAAACAACATGATGTTGTCTAGATGGAGGGGGTGGTTGTACGGTGGGCAGAACATTCGAGACCACAGAGGTCGAGAACAACCAAACAAGCAAGCCAACAGTTAACCGAGGTAGTGATAATGTTTCCATATAAGGAGCACCAACATTCCCGAAAGTAGGAAAAGGATCAGGATTCCTTTCAGAGGGGATTCCTTGGTTGTTAAACTCTAGAAATGTTTCCATTGGAAAAAACCGTAAAACAAATTGCTAAGGAAGATAACTTTAACCAGGAATTTTTCATGGGCAGTTAATATTTTAAGACATTGAAACAAAACTCTGCCTCTTCATATTTTAAGAGTCAAGAAACAGGAAAAAGGTGACTCTATCACTTTCATATTGAATAAGCGTGAAACGACAAGAGCTCGATGATATTTTCACTTTTAGAGAGTCACGAAAATACCAAAATGAATACTCAGGTAATCTAAGCAAGAGGGTGTGCCAAGTTTTCGTGAACTTTCATACACACCTTGGTGATCAAATGAAAGAGAAATGACCAAGGACTTAACGTACGTGCAGGTAGTCTCCCTAAATGTTGTGTGTTGTGTAACCAGCTCCAAAAATAGAAGAAAAGAGAGATAAACGCCTTAGAAATAAGCCACTTCGAGGGGATAACCTCCAATACATTACATAAATGAACAATTCTTGGATGATACAATTTACAAAACCTCCTATCTATATATAGGAGTCCATGGGGCCATAATGTAATCCTAGTGGGCCACAATGTAATCCTAGCCGACCTAACAATAATAATTTAAGGGCACGATAATAACAAAATGGGGGTTACAAGGGTACAATAATAACAATAAGGGGGTTACACTAACAACAATAAGGGACTATACTAGTAATATAGGGACCTAACATGCCCCTCTCCTTCAAAAAAGTGTTGTCCTTAATGCTTGAGTAGCTCTGGGTGCTTCTGTATAAAATTCTCATCCTCCCATGTAGAATCTTCAGTGGGTAAGTTCTTCCACTTGATGAGATACTCTGAAATTGATCGATTCCGTAGTTGTCGAGTTCTTGTTTCCATGACCGCTTCTGGTTCCGATATGATTTTTCCTTCCTCATCAAGTTCTGGCAATATTGTTTGAACTGGAAGATTTTCTCCTATAACCTTCTTTAAGCATGAAACATGGAAAACTGGATGTACTCGCGAAGAAGCAGGAAGCTCCAATTTGTATGCCATAGTACCGATCTTTTGCAACACCTTGTAAGGACCATAGTACTTTGGCGATAATTTATTATCCTTCTTTGCTTGCTTGAGGGACATTTGTTTGTATGGTTGTAGCCGTAAAAATAACCAATCTCCTACATCAAAACTTCTCTCGCTGCGATGTTGATCTGCCTGTTGTTTCATTCGATTTTGTGCCAAATTCAGGTTATCCTTTAAGAGTTGGAGAACTTCTTGCTGATGCTCGATGTGATCTTCCATTGCTTGAACCTTTGAATTTTCCCTTAAATATGATGTGATGGATGGTGGATGATATCCATAAAGTGCCGTAAATGGGGTCATTTTTGCTGCAGTATGGAAGGAAGTGTTATACCACCATTCAGCGAGAGGTAACCACTTGACCCATTGTGTTTGTTTATTAGATATAAAACAACGAAGATATCCTTCCAAACATTTATTTACTATCTCAGTTTGACCATCAGATTGAGGATGATAAGATGAGCTATGAGCTAATTTAGTACCCAAACAAGAAAATAACTCTGTCCAAAAATTTCCCGTAAAAATGGGATCTCTGTCGCTCACAATAACCCTTGGGCTTCCATGTAGCTTTTCAATTCTGTCCACAAATGTAGTAGCAACTGTACTTGCTTTAAATGGATGAGATAATGCACAAAAGTGTGCATACTTGGTAAGTCTATCAACTACCACCATGATGACATTCTTTCCTTCGGACTTAGGTAAAGCTGTGATAAAATCCATTGAAATCTCCTCCCAACGTTGACTTGGAATGGATAAAGGTTGTAGAAGTCCCGGGGTCTTAATTGTCTCCACTTTATTCTGCTGGCAAACCAAACATTCCGCCACAAACTTTTGAATATCAGATTTAAGGCCATCCCAAAAAAATTCTTTCTTCACCATGTGGTAAGTTTTTAAAAATCCTGAGTGTCCTCCTAAAGGAGAAGTGTGCAATTCCAAAAGAATCTTTTGTTTTAGTTGGGAATTCTTACAAATATATAAGCGATCTTTGTACCATAAGGAATATTTTTTCCAACTAAATGTATCAGATGTACTAGGATCTTGCTGCAACTTTTGAATGAGTGTCCATACATCTTTGTCCTTCTTCCATTCATCTCTTGCTTCGGTTATCCAATCTGGTTGGATAATAGAAGTGGCACAAAGCAATGCTTCCACCTCTTCATTCTTTCTTGAGAGTGCATCTGCAACAACATTAAGCTTTCCTTTTTTGTAGATTATTTAAAAGTCATAACCCAACATCTTTGTGACCCATTTTTGCTGCTCTTCTGAAGATAGTCTTTGTTCCAAAAAGTGTTTAAGACTATCATGATCAGTTTTTACTTTGAAGTGTCTTCCCATTAGGTAAGTTCGCCATTTCTTTAGTGCATGCAGTATTGCTAACATTTCCTTCTCATAAATAGGTTTCTTTAAATAATTTCCTTTGATTGGACGACTTTCAAAAGCAATGGGTCTTCCTTCCTGCATTAAAACAACACCAATTCCATTTCCTGAGGCATCACATTCCACGATAAAGGTTTTTGTGAAGTCTGGCGTAGCTAAGACCGGTGCTAGGCACATTGCCTCTTTAAGATGTTCAAAGGCCTTAGTTGCTTAAGGAGTCCATGAAAATGCATATTTCTTCAATAATGTTGTTAGAGGTGCTGCTATTCTCCCATAATTCTTAACAAACTTGCGATAATACCCTGTTAACCCAAGAAATCCTCGCAACTTCTTTATGGTTGTGGGGACTTTCCATTCCTTAATGGTTTTAATTTTGTTAGGGTCTACTTTAACACCCTCGTGAGATACAATATGACCCAGATATTCCACCTCTTGTACTCCAAAGAAACATTTGGATTTTTTTGCTTATAATTGTTTCTCCTGCAATAGTTTGAGCACCCTGTCAACATGTTCAACATGATCCTTCCAAGACCTACTGTAGATTAGTATATCATCAAAAAATACTAGCACAAATTTTCTAAGGAAGGGTTTGAAAATGGAATTCATCGACCCTTGAAATGTAGAAGGTGCATTGGTAAGGCCAAAAGGCATGACCAAAAATTCATAATGACCCTCATGAGTTCGAAATGCTGTTTTTGGAATATCTTCGGTCTTCATTCTAATTTGATGATATCCTGAACGAAGATCCAACTTGGTAAAAAAAATTGCTCGATGTAATTCATCCAATAATTCATCAATCACAGGAATGGGAAATTTATCTTTAATGGTGAGCTTATTGAGCTCCCTATAATCCGGACACATTCGCCATGATCCATCCTTCTTGTGTACCAATACTACAGGAGCAGAGAAAGAACTTTGACTAGGTCGAATTATACCCACCTCTAACATTTCTGCAATCATACGTTCAATTTCGCTCTTTTGGAAGTAAGGATATCTATAAGGCCTGATGTTTGGAGGAACACTTCCTGGAATCAAATGAATAGCATGATCATGATCACGAATAGGTGGGAGTCCTTTGGGAGCTTCAAACACCTTGGAATGATTGTCCAAGACTTGTTGGAGATCTGCAGAAATAGATGATTTTGATGTCGGAACTTCTAGTGAGCATAATTGTGCAATTACCCCTCGTTGTTCTTTCTTTAGAAGCTTTGTCATGACATTAGAGCTTATTATCCTTCCCGGCTTCCCTTCAATACCCCGTAATTCGACTTCCTTTCCTTCTGAAAAAAATTTGAAGAAAAGTTCTTGAAAATTAAAAGCTACCGTCCCCAAAGATTGTAACCATTGTACTCCTAGTACAACATCAGCACCTCCCATAGGAATGGAAATCATTGGACTAGTCAATACATATTCCCCCATGGTTAGCTTGATATTATGGCATTTTCCAGAGCAATTTATAGTTCCTCCATTTGCAACCATCACTTGACATTCTGGTGCTGGGTATAGGAAACAATTTAATTCCTTGGCTACCTTACAATGGATAAAATTATGGGTGCTACCTGAATCAATCAACACTATTACCCTTTTCTTCTTGATCTGTCCTACTATCTTGAGAGTTTGAGGAGTGGTAATTCCGGCCAGTGCATTACATGATATGGTTGGATTCATTTCTTCCTCTTCTATGGCTGGTTCCTGGTATATATCCTCTTCTTTTTCATTTTCTTCTTCTTCTTCACAATCTATGTAAAATAATTTCTTTTCAGCACACTTATGACCTTTAGTGTATTTGCTATCACAACTGTAGCAAAGCCCTTTTGCTCTTTTTTCTTCCAATTGTTGTGGTGTCAACCTTGTATGTTGTGGAAATATAGGCATAGCAACACTTCCTTCTTTATAGAATTGAGTGGTAGGCTTCCTTGTCACCATAATTTTACATTCAACTTTTCTTGCCAACCTGAATGCCTTCTCCAATGAATCAGGTTCCAAAACGCGAACTTCATGTTGGATGTTATCCTTTAAAGTGCCTATGAAGAGATCAATCCTGTGTTCCTCTGGAATATCGGTTACCCTTATATTCAATTTTTGGAAGTCCTCAATGTGCTGCCCCACTAAACCCTTTTGTTTGAGATTTATCAATTGGCTAAAGAAGGTGTTGCTCTTTGTATCCTCATAATTTGCTATCATTTCCTCCGTAAAAATTGACCAAGTGACAATTTTTTTACGGGAGCAAAGCCATCGATACCATACAAATGTATTTTGTTCTAAATGTAAAGTTGCAGTGCGTACCTTTTGTGTGTTTTGCACGTTATGGAGATCAAAATATTGCTCCATCTATAGTATCCATGTTATAGGATCCTTTCCATCAAAATTCCTCATATCCATCTTTGGAATATGGTGGTTCTTCCCGCCAACATTAGAGTTTATGAAATCACAATTAACATTTATTTTGTTCTCATCATGAGGTTCTTCTACTATCTTTTCACCATTAGTAAACATTTCTTGTATCAACTTTGTCAAACCTTCGATGTCTACTTTTAGATCATTCTTCATGTTTTCCTTGTTGTCTTTCATGTCATCCATCTTAGCTTCCATGGCATCCATCTTAGCTTCCATGCCATCATAATGCTTCAACCCTTTCTTCAAGCCGTCTATCTTAGCTTCCATGCCTTTCTTTAAAACTTCCATTTCATTTTTTTCTTGTTTTCGAGAGTGAAATTTGTTGCACTTTCTCTTGTAATTTTGATAGATCATGTTGCAATTCTTCATCTTCATGAGTCATATTAGAGGCCTTGAAGGCTTAATGGGTGTTGAATTATTTTTACGGGGCATATTTTAGAACCCAATACTACTATATATTCTACAATATGCCCTTGGAATCAATTCAAATTGATTCTTGAAAAGAATACTTATGCAATATGGAAAGAAAAATATACACACCTTTTTCTTGCTTTTGAGAGCTTGATATTGAAATTGGATAATATATATTATTGCAACATGATATTTGAAATTCCGCCCTGTAGTAGCCCTCTGAAGCTTCTTTCAAATGTAACAGGTCTGACCTGATTTGGATTCTCCAAGACAAAGTTGTGTCCAATCTCCCACAATGACCTAATTCTGGACTGGTTCAGTAGAGTGAACTTGTACAACTTGCCACGTGTCACTGTTTTGTCCTTTGTCTCTGAAATTTATAGCCAAGAAACTACAGGCCATGTACTTGCGACCACTTTTTACAGCACTCCAATCCGATTCCCAGAGAGAGAGTTATTGAACTTTTCCCACGATCACCTCTTTGAGATGAAATTCAGGAGCTTGAAAAAGCACTACCTTCCACGGATCATATCTCCAAAAACATTGCGAACCAAGCTCTGAATTTTTTTGACAAATTTCCTCAGGATTTCAGCTTCGTACCATATGAATTTCAGATTCTGAACCTTCGTAGAAATTTTTTTATAGCGCAAATTCCACGATGACTGTTTAGGATCTGAAAAAAATACCTAACTTTCATGAGATGATATATCCAAAAATATTGCGAACCAAGCTCTGAATTTTTTAGAAAATGTTCTCGGGATTTCGTCTTCGCACCCTAAACATTTCAGCTTCTGAAACTTCGTAGAAAAAAAGTTATAGCGAAAATTCCACGATGACCTGTTTGGAGCAGCGAAACCCTAGAATCCAAAGCTCTGATACCAAATGTTGTGTAACCAGCTCAAAAAATAGAAGAAAAGAGATATCAACGCCTTAGAAATGAGCCACTTCGAGGGGGAAACCTCCAATACATTACATAAATGAACAATTCTTGGATGATACAATTTACAAAACCTCCTGTCTATATATAGGAGTCCATGGGGCCATAATGTAATCCTAGTGGGCCACAATGTAATCCTAGCCGACCTAACAATAATAATTTAAGGGCACAATAATAACAAAATGGGGGTTACAAGGTTACAATAATAACAATAAGGGGGTTACACTAACAACAATAAGGGGCTATACTAGTAATATAGGGACCTAACATTGTGTTCAGTGTATCACATTTACAAGCTGGTAGACTCAACTTCCTATGGATAAAGGATTTGAACCTATGCGGGTCTCCCTTTATATACACGACGGTACGTAGAGTACAACTCCATACTAGTGCCTTCTAGAGCCAGGTGGCGAACGACAGCTACTATGTTTAACAACGTCGAAACACATCACTAGCCTAGACCGCTAAAAATGTTTGCATTAGGTTCCAATGATTCCTTAGGTTTATTGAATAAATTTTACAGTTGATATTGAATTAATGTTTCAGTCTCAAGGCCCTATCGAATTTGATCTTAAATTTCCTAAATGCAAGCTAAATGAAAAAAAACACCATTTTTCATTCGATGAATGCTAACTAAGAGAAGGATAGAGATATTTCAGAAAGTAGCAAACAATGAAATCATACGAAGAAGTCCCCTAATGCATCTAATACAACCTAAACGGAAAATGAAAACTCTTTCCTATTTCATCAACATCTAGTTATGTAAAATAAGTTTTCATTTTCGATGCAAACAAAAGAATGCAAATTTATTTTTTGAATGAATGAAGCACACAATGCATTAATTACAAAAAATCAAATCAAACACTGGTTTAGAGCAATATGAATGTAGAGATCTGAAAATGAACAATTTGAAAGCAATACAGACATAAAAACGTACTCAAACCAATGATGCACTCTTTCAAGTAAAGTGAAAGCTTTCAAAATGACCCAAACGAGCAATGTGATCTATGCTCGAAGTGAAGAGACGGAGAGTCAAACAAGCAAAAAGGTAATCTTTCAACAAACCAAAAACTCAAAGGATCAAGAAAGACTAAAGCAATCGATCAGGGAATAAATCTGACAAAGATCAAAAAAGACTCGAACTTCAATCAAAAGGCTCGGTGAGCGAAAGGCACCTAGAAACCCTAGGGCTATGAACTGAACCGATGAGAGAATAGACAAATAACTGAGAAGAGCAAGCCTACAACAGTCAAAACAAATCCAAAAGAACAATTGCAAACCAAGAAAAAAGCCAGAGTCAAGCACAATTGACAAAAAACTCAGCAAAAGGTTCAAACCAAATCTCATAGGATTCGGTGTGACTTTGAGGTAGTAATCCATGCCAAACAGGGGTTGGCACCACTGCAACAAAAGCAAAAAGTGCCAATTGGCACCACTGTTCAAGGAAAACTTGCACCAAGCCGGATAACTATGGGAGGAGGGAAGAACCAGTGAGCAGAGGTTAATCTTGACCCTTTTGAGTTGAATAGGAGGATTCTAGACAATCAAACAAGACAAAAAATATAGACAAGCAAGAAAATGACCGAAGTTGACTTGACAAGGAAAATTCCTAAAAGGCAACGAAATGAAAAACTCAAACTATTCCCTAGTGGATTTGCCAACTTTTTGGGAAGCTAAATCCTCTCTACGATAAAGATGATCCGTCTAGCCCTAGAGTGGGTCTAGAAACAATGGGACAAGCTAAAGTGTAGGTTCCTAATTGATGAATGGAAAGGATGGGGTAGATTGGCCTACCTCGAATCCAACGCTGTCATCGCTGTAGTGGTGGTGGCCTCTTGATCTCTGTCTCAACAGGTCACAATACTTCTGCAATAGTGATCGGATACCTGCACGACGATCAGAAAACAAGAGAAACATAAAAGATAATGATTTCATTCATAATCAACTAACCAGTCAAGGAAGGTTAAGCATATTGCATCAAATAGAACACATTAACACACGATGGGAACCAGACAATAGTCATTTATATATATAAATAGAAGAAAGAGTTACAAATGGAGCCTTGACGTCGTAGCCTCTTTCAACGGGGTTCAGTCGAAGCATGTCTCAAAGGATCGTCAAGGAATTCAGACAAGGTGAGGACACAAGACTAAGCTCTCTTGACAAAGGTCTCTTTCCGTTATATATTTCTAGTGAAAAGTTAAGGAATTCTCTTCATCCTTTCAGCGATAGTGTTCAGCTAGTGCATCAATGGGAGATAGATTTATTTATAGGGGGAGAGGAGGAGGTTGGGATCCCTACAATGATGGAAGGAGGCCTCATCCCTTGGGAGGTTCCCTAAAAGGTGGAAACAAGAGGCCAAAGGAGGGGGGCCATGGTTATTTAGTCGAACCACTCTAGATGACTCGCCCACAAAGTTTTTAGGATATAAAATTTGCCTCTATATTTAAAAAACATTCCATAAACAGGTTGGCGTAGGTAGCTCACTGGGATAGAGAGCCAATGGGCATGGGGCCCAGTGTTAATATTACTCATTGGCACGACGACATAACTGTCTACTAGAGCCAAGGAAAAAAAATGTGTTTCTGATGGTCTGCTCAGGAAATTATCAACAGAATGAATGTTTTCCTCATGGAAAGGGATGCAATGATGGTCTTTCCAAGGCATTACACTTTGTATTAGTCACAGAAATG
Organism: Pinus albicaulis; assembly: GCA_034641835.2. Lineage (NCBI taxonomy): Eukaryota > Viridiplantae > Streptophyta > Pinopsida > Pinales > Pinaceae > Pinus > Pinus albicaulis. Next base: position 1,451,158,195 of record CM076577.1, on the reverse strand, counting down.
AGCCTCCAATGTGTGAGATGGGGATTGCAGGGACAGTGAAAAAATGATATGTAACAATGTTGATGTGCCCAAGCTTCTTGGAAAGTGAAGCAAAGCTTCCTTCTTCTTAGATCTCTCCGGACATCATCATCAAGATGTTTTTTATTTTGACTCTCCTTAGAAGGAGCAACCTTTTCTTCTTTTCCCTTCGATGGAAAAGAGGGCTTATGCTAAAATGTTGCATTTGATTTTGGCAATGCATCTTGAAGGTCTCTATCCCTTTCAATAGCATCATGTAGTGTAGTGGGCTTGGTAGAATTAACCAACACATGAGGAGGTTCATCTAAGCCATCAATGAACATGTACACCCTTCTTGCTGCAGAAAAATCAGGAACCATAACAAAAAGTCCTAAAAATTCAGAGATGTAAGTTTCTGCATTACCTTATTGTTTCAACTTTGCAAGGCTCATGAATGGTGCCTCAGGATCTCTGCTATCAAATATTTCCACCAGCCTTCTACTGAACTATGAATAAGTAGTCACATTGGCATGACCCAATGTAGACAAGCCATGGAACCACCAGTCATGTGCTTCACCTTCAACGTGCAGCACTGCAATCTTAATGGCTTCCATTTATGGAACCTTGTTCAACTAAAAGTAGATGTCAAGCTTTTCTACCCAATATTTGGCAGAACACTTGGATGACCCATCAAAATTGGGTAAAAATAATCTTCCCATAGTGTGGTGTTGATCATGATTTTGAATGAATCCACCACCTCTATGATGATGCCTTGGTCTTGTATTGTCCTTTATTTGTAAGACTCCTGAAAACTCAAGTGATCTTTGAATCACTGATTTTTAGACTCATATTCTTCAAAATAGTCTTCAAGGGATTCATTCTCTTGAAAGCCTTCATTTCCCACAGCCAAAAATGTAGGCATGGTAGAGAGTTGGGAAACTTGTGGCTGATGCATTGGTTGATCATTCCAGTGGTGAGAAATGCTAGAGCCTTCTCCATGATGAAATCCTTTAGGGGATTCCTTGAATCTGTCCATTCTATATCCCTTGATTAGTAGGTGTTCATAATTCAAAACTCTATAATTCAATTGTTAATACATTCTCTAATATGGTATGTTTTCTCAACTCCTTTTACTACGAGTGGAATCTTCAAGATTGCATGGTCCAGGCATGGGATTCGAGTGCAAAAATATACTCATCCCTTAAAATAATTTAAAACACTTTAAATGTTTTCAAAAGGATTTTTGTGATACCTCAATCGACCTGAGAAACGGATATCAGGAAAGACGGTCTCTTCTAGAGATCGCATAGTGGCAACCATTTTCACCGCTCAGGGAGAACCATCTCGATCACAACATAACTTATGCAGCTGAATGAGATTTCACATTTGTCTTTCAAATTTTGCAGCCGATTTCAATTGATCTTTCACATCCATCCTTGAGCAACAATAAAAGAGCGTCTCAGAAGTCCTGAAACTGAATCAAATTCATCCCTCACAGTTCACATAGGCAGCTCTTCTCCAGAAATTTCAATTTTTCTCTTGTAGATTAACTTGGACCTAGCAAAAATTCGGCCTATATCTGCAATGTCTCACTTTCAGCAAAATATATCGACCTTCCTGCAATTGGATTCATCTTCCAGAAAACAGTCTTGGCCCAACACATAACTCGACCCAACAAGGAATTTAGCTTCCAACAAATAAAACTTAGCCCAGTAATGAATTCAACCTCCAATAGTTGAACTCGATCTTCAACAAAGAATCTTGACCTTCAATAAATTCGGTCTCTACAGAAAGGTGAATTTGGCCTTCAATAGTTTCAACGTGTACTGGTGATGAATATGGTCCACTAAGATGGAAATCGGTCCTCTAGAATAATTCGGCTTCCCCGGTAAATTTGGCGCGTAAGAAGTTCGACCTTCCAAGAAAATTTGTCTTCCTGCAACTGGAAACTCGGCTACTGCATATACATTATCACAGAGCCAAATAAACAACAGAAACTTGTCTTACTCATGGCTCCTACTCTGCATTTACATGTAGATCCACATCGATATAGGCTCACACACTGTTTATGCACAACGCACTCATCTCTCATCTGCGGCTGCATGGATTAATTAGATCTTTGGGCTTTGATACCAAAATTATGCAGAAATTCTGCCCAAATCAAAATACTCGCGCACAGTAGAGTGTGTGTTCCCCTTACATAAAATCCTCATCCAAAATCTTCATTAAAACTACTTAGATTAAATACAAAATATATATAAGAAGAGAGAGGTGAACACAAACAAAATACTTACATAAATACAACAAGAAATTTCAAATTCAAACCCTTCTTTGCCGAGTATTACATTTGTGGGCCTCTTATCTCTCACCCCTTTACATAAAATCTCACACCATTTCTCTCTATATATATATCCTCCATCATCAAAAAAGGCTCATATTTATACATAATTATGGACTAATTTGAGTCCATGATTTCCTCCACAAATAACTCAACCAAATTATAAAACAGCTTTATCCCTCCTTTGACTCAAATAAGTTCCATTTAAGGAGTTCATAATCCCTAAAATATCTATACAACTCAACTCCAACTCATATTCTCAATTTATTAAGAGAATATTTACAATAAACCTCACACTCAAGTTTTTCCTCTCAATTTATTTAAAATGTGCATAGTTTATAAAATAATTAAAAAAAATACATCACCCCCTAAATCACCCAAATACAAAATGAAAATTAAGTAGGATTCTCCTGGATCACTCCTGAACACTTAGGCGTTATCACAATGAGAGGATGCAAAGGGAACAAGAGTTCATACTATGTTGAAAATGACCAACCAAGCTAACATTATGGGAATGAGGGATATGAATTTATAGGAAGGGAGAAGAGGTTGGGATCCAATGAAAGGAGGAGGAAAGCCCACTTTCTAAAGGATAAACCTCCATAGCTGAGATCAAAGCTCTAAAATTAGAGAGCTTGACCCTATAATCACCATTTAGTAGCCAACTCGCCACCCTAGAGATTTTATAGGTCGAAGCTTCTCTTCCGTTTTAGGAAAAACTACCAGAAAGGGATTAGTGCGGTTTTCCAAGAAATAAGGGCATTGGCAGTGCTAAGCCAGAACTATGAGTATGACATTAGCATGAGCATGACACCAGGGAAAGCATTGATCCAAGAAACTAGGAATTTTACCAATTTTCTTCAATAATCTGCCAAGGCAATTTTATTTGGATATTCAAGGGATGCCTATAACATATTTCTTCATGGTGGAAACATTTCACAAGATCTCTCACAGGGAATTTCAGGATCAGTGATGGGAAATGAGCATGGTGAAAAATTACTATGTAAGAGTTTGGTGGGAAGCCAAGACACAAGATGAGATAAAAAATCATGGTAATATCTCAATCTCTTGGTTTTATTTCATTGTTGCAATTAAAATACAATTTTACCCTCTAGCATATATACATAAATCCATCATGAATTGGCATAATTTTAGACAACTTAAAGGTCAAAATGTGCAATATTACACCCAAGAATTTAGAAGAATAGTTATTGTTAGGTGTTTATTTGCAATCACAAGACACATTGCTTGAGTATATAGGGGATTTACATAGCTACCTAAGGCATATTATCCTTATGTTCAATCCCACTAGTCTAGATGAGGTTTGTGTGCAGGCCACTCGCCTTGAGGCAAGAGGGAAAATATTCTAGAAGAGGGTAAAAATAATCCATTTAAGGGTGGGGAGAAAGGAAAGGGTTTCAAAGTAAATGGAAAGAAAAATGCATATGTTTAAAAGAAAGGACAAAAAATGACATGCAAACATTGTTTAAAAGAGGGCCACGATGAGGACCATTGTTGGAAGCTTCATCCAAATATGAGGCCCACGAAATTCAACAACCAAGGGAAACAAAAAATAGTTGCAACCAATCAACAAGATTTGGGATCCAATTCAGATGATGAAACTTAAATTACATCCATGTGTATGAAAGTAAAATAATCCATTGCTAGCACTAGTTCATAAATTGTCACACTAGTACTCCAAATGAAGAAAGAAGGAGTGAATTATTGATGTAGAAACAAGACAATTTCCACTTACAAGTTAGGATAGTAAAATATTCAATTTTACTAAGACCCAAATTTATTCTTGTAACTTGATGGACTTGATTCCTTATTCACCACTTAATGGAAATTCCAATTTCCACTCTAATTAACACATATAATAGTCAGGCTTATCGCAGCTTTTATGCAAACTTCATTCCACAACCACTAACGGAATCCTTTAGGGACCATTGTTATACATACAACAATATCAAATCGTTGTATTGCCAAGTATGGAATCCATTTTGTTTTTAAAAACAAACAAAATAAACTCAACGCAATCTTTATGCTTGAACCCACGTTCATATAAACCAACACGGCTATCAAACGACATAGCCAAGCAACATCGACCAACACAATTTCTATCCCATTTAAATGTTATGTAGTCCAAAAATGCAGTCATTGCTGTAGATGGGACGCAAACACAAGGAAATGACTGTATATATATAAATTTCAATGTAACCAAAACCATTTACTCTGCATTTCTAGAAGTGTTTGCCATTAAGCCATCGGCAATGCTTCTCTGCGTTGCGGTCAAGGCCACTAGACGCTAGCAATCCCTATGCATATGCCTAACGCATCGTTGGCAGGGTGTTGACGCTGCGTTAATGTCCTCGATTCTCTGTTTCCCTTATGCCTGCGTCCAACTGCTTGCAACTTCTCTAACTTACGTGTTGTGGTCTTTAGTTCCAATTCCAATTGAACTCTGTCATTTGTTTGCAATTCAAACAACCCGAGGTTGCTTTTGCCACCTGCGTTGTTCCAGATACACAATGTCCCTGCATTCACCCATTCACATATGCACATATATAATTTACGGATTCTAACAATTAAAAAAAAAAAACATACCAGACCAACCCAAATTACATTACTAACGCATGGATTGAATAATTCATTAATTGCCCTTTGCGTTTTGCAATTTACACACTGGCAAACTTCTCTCTCATTTTCCTCCCTATTTCCCCATTATTTATACTTGAAATATGAAATTGTTCCTCTTAGAATAGGTTTCTTCTCGAATTTTCTTAACAAATCAATACCTCCCTATTTTTAAGTGCTTATCCCTATGTTGGCTCTATATCCACGCAGAGAAAGAAACCAATTCCTAATTTTATTCCTAATTGATTAAAAATACAAAACAAACTAACTATCCTCATAAATAAATACCAATAATAATGAAATAAAATAAAATACTACTACTAATGTTTATTTCTTTAGATTAGCCACAACATGTGAAAAAAACATCACATTGCTGGCTAAGTCTTAATGCTCCTGCATTAGACTCCCGGGGAAGAAAAATGATCTTGTAATTCTTTGAAATCTACTCCAAACTTATGTAGCTCTACTGCAATCATCCAACTAGTGTCTTCCACTAGCTGTCCTTCCCACTTGACTAAATACTGATAATAAGTTTGGCTCCTAGTTTTCTTTGACACTCTTTTCTCCATAATGACTTCGAATTCCCTCTTTCCTGCTTTAGGCATCTGCTGTTCCCAATTTACTGTTGGGTTTTCTTCTATTGTGACATCTCCTTGTGGTTCTTCTTCTGGTTCTCAGTATAGGTACAGATTTGCAACATTGAAGATTGGTGATATTCCCATTAGGGGAATTTTGAGGTCTAAAATGGGCCTCCTAAGAAAAATGTACAACAAAAATAAACTTTATAACAGCCAATAGGATTCAAGATGATGATGTCAACCATGGGGGATGATTTACCATTTTCTAAATAAAAGGGTAAAAATATTAAAAAATAATAAAATAATAAAACTACTTTTTCAACTCGTATTTTCAACTTATCTCCCAAAATTTTTACTCAAATTTCAAGTGGGAGTACTCGTTGGATGCGAAATTTAATTCCTCATACAAGGAGTACCCATGTTGCATACTTTCGATGAACTCTACTACACGAAAAATGAGAAATGCATAAAAAAACGTGATTGTAATCACGTTTTTTTATATTATTTATCATTTTTCGTGTAGTAGGAACCATCGAAAGTATGCAACATGGGTACTCCTTGGATGGGGAATTAAATTCCGCATCCAACGAGTACTCACGCTCGAAATTTGAGTAAAAACTTTGGGAGATAAGTTGAAAATATGAATTGAAAAAGTAGTTTTTTCATTTTTCCCTCTAAAATTTGATGATGTCATCAAATCTTATTAGATTTTTTCCACTATTATTTTATAATTTCCTTAGGAGGCCAATTTTAGACCTCAAAATTCCCCTAATGAATTTTTGTTGGCAATTTAACTTCATATGCATTTGAAGAAAATTTCCTTAAAATTTTACATGGCCCTATATTCTTCAGTTTTAATTTGTTATAAGTTTTAATAGGAAGTATTTCTTTTCTTAAATATACCATAGCCAAATCACCCACTTGGAATTCTTTTTCTCGCCTCCTCATATCTACCCTTTTCTTGTATTTGCTACTGCTTTCCTGCAATTTTCTTTTGGCATCTTCCTGTAGTTCCTGCATCTGTTCTGAAAATTCCTCTACCTTTGCGATCCATACCTCCTATTTCCCCAGATCTCTGAGTTCATAGACACCTCTTGGATGCATTCGAAAAACAATTTGGAATGGACTCATGTCAGCACTTCGATTTGGAGTGTCATTGTAAGCAAACTCAGCCTGAGCAAGTGCTAAATCCCATTTTTTAGGATTTTTATATACCAAGCTTCTCAATATGTTTCCCAGACTTCTATTCATGACCGCAGTTTGTCCATCCGTTTGAGGATGATATGCTGAACTGAAACTAAGGTTGGTACCTAGTTTCTTCCACAAAGTTCCCCAGAAATGTCCCAAAAACTTGGTATTTCTGTCAGACACAATGCTTATAGGTAATCCATGCAATCTTACAACTTCTGAAAAAAAAAATTAGCAATATGTGTTGCATCACTTGTTTTCTTGTATGCAATAAAGTGCGCCATTTTGGAAAACCTATCTACAACAACATAAATGGAATCATTTCTCCTTTTAGTTTTTTGCAAACCCAAAACAAAATCCATACTGACCACATCCCATGGTCGGTCGGGTATTGGTAATGGCTGATACAATCCTATATTCTGACTTTTCCCTTTAGCATGCTGACAAATATTGCATTTTTTCCACAAACCGTTTAACATCAGTTTGTATCTTCGGCCAGTAATAAAAAGTATTTACCTGAGAAAAGGTTTTGTCTTGTCCAAAATGTCCAGATAGACCTCCACTATGCTTCTCCTTGATTATGTTTTCCCTCATAGAACATTTAGGAATACATAACTTATTAATTTTGAATAGTAATTCCCCTTGGATTAGATAATCCAACCACTCGCTTCTATTATGGGTTGCTAGATTTTCTACGGCTACATAAATTTCTTTAAACTCTGCATCATCTTTATACATGTCAACCATCTCCTCGAACCCTACAACTCCAACTTGTAACTCCTACATAATTAAGTTCACCCTACTCAAAGCATCAACAACTTTGTTCAATTTACCACTTGTATGTTTGATTACAAAAGTGAAACTCTGCAAATATTCTACCCATTTGGCATGTTTCTCATTTAACTTTGGATGATTGCTTATAAAATGTAATGCATGATTATCATAATATAACACAAACTCTTTTGGCAACAAATAATGTCTCCATTTTTTTAAGGCTTGCACAATAGCATAAAATTCCTTGTCATAAGATGAATATTTCTTCTTTTTTTCATTTAGTTTTTCATTGAAGTATGCTATAGGTTTCTGATCTTGACAAAGAAATGCGCCAATCGCAATTCACTAGAATCAGTTTCAACCTGGAAAACTTTCTCAAAATTTGGTAAAGCCAAGACTGGTTTTTCAGTAATCTTTTTCTTTAGTAATTTAAAGTTTCAATCTGCTGCTTCTATCCATTTGAATGGTTGATTAGTTTCTTTGATTGTTTCTATAATGGGTGCACAAATCTGACTAAAACTTCGAATAAATTTTCGATAGAAACTTGCAAGACCATGGAAGCTTCTTACCTCAAATATGCTTCTAGGAGTTGGCCAATTCACAATTTCTTGGACTTTCTCTAGATCCATTTTCAATCCTTCCTTAGAGACTACAAACCCCAAATAAATTAGTTCTTCCTTCATAAAGCGGCATTTCTTCAAATTTATCAGCAATTTTTCTTTTTGCAAAGTCTTTAGAACTAATTTAAGGTGTTTTAGATGCTCCTCTCTACTTCGACTGAAAATGAGAATATCATCAAGATAAACAATTAAAAATTTACCCACATATTCTTTCAAAACATCATTCATTAACCTCATGAAAGTACTAGGTGCATTAGTAAGTCTAAAAGGCATTACTAACCATTCATATAAACCATTGTTCATTTTAAATACGGTTTTCCACTCATCCCCTTCTCGAATCCTTATCTGATGATATACACTCTTCAAATCTATCTTAGAAAAATAATTCAACCCACTCAAACAATCCATTAAATCATCCATTTGTGGTAAAGGAAACGATACCCGATGGTGATTTTATTTATGGCTTGAGAATCTGTGCACATGTGCCATTCACCTCTTTTCTTTGGACTGAGTACTGTTGGTAAAACACATGGACTGAGGCTTTCTCTGATTAATCCTTTATCCATCAATTCTTGCACTTGTCTTCCAACTTCGGCATTTTCCTGCGGCATTAACCTATACACTTCTTTATTCGGCAAACTGGCTCCAAGGATTAGATCAATGTGGTGACTAATACTCCTGATGGGTGGTAACTCATTTGGTAACTCATCCACAAAAATATCAACAAAATCATTCAATATATTTCGAATTTCTTCAGGTAAATATTCTAAATTTGTAGAAGTTAAAATTACCTTGGGTCTCCCAACAATAGAAAAATGCATCTCCTCACCCATCTCGACTTCTTGCAATAGGGTTTTTCTATTCATCAACATAACGTCGTTTCCAGGTGCTTCCTTACTAGTTTCATCTTTCAATGGCAGCAGTGTATGCTTGTTCACATATTTCTCAAGAGTATAAGTGTTTCTTCTGCCATCATGTATGGATTTTCGATCAAATTGCCAAGGCCTTCCTAGCAATATGTGGCATACATCCATCGGCATTACATCACATAAAATATCATCCTTATAAGTACCAATATGGATTTCAACTTTACATTGTTCAATTACAGTAATTTTTTGGCCTTTTTGGAGCCACGATACTTTATAAGGAGTGGGGTGTACTATTTTCTCCAACTTCAATTTGTCCACCATTTCTGTAGAAACAAGATTATCAGTACTACCACTATTAATTACCAATTTACAACACTTACCCTTTGACTTACATACAGTTATGAACATATTCTTTCTCTGAGCTGGTTCTCTGGCTTCCTTAGCTTCTTTAAGCAATATCCTTTTCAACAACAAGGATCCTTTAGCTTCAGGTGGTTCCTCTTTAGCTGCAATCTGAGGAATTTCCTCCTTTGTTTCAGAAAAGTTCATGTTTTGTTGGGTTGCTGATTTATTGTGAGGACAATTCCATTGCACATTTCCCCATTCACCGAACATCTCTTCCTTGGCCTCTACCTTTGGGCACAAATATTCCGCGACCAGAATCTCCTCTTTGTGGTGATCTATTACTCGAACTTCCTACCTCATTATGGGAGTGTTGAAATATGGATTTAAATGTTCGCCTTCCTTTTTCCGGACTCTTTCCTCTATTTATATGATTTTGTTTGTGCAACATCTTTTTTTCCACCCTCAAAGCTGCTTGATAGGAATATTCAATCGTCTTCAGATTTAATAAGCCGATCTCATCTTGTATTTCATATCTCAAACCATTTACATATCTAACTACCTTTTCTATGTCATCTTCAATATGACCTGCCCTAATACTCAGCTTATAAAATTCTTCATTATATTCTTTGATAGTCATGCCCTTTTGCTTTAAGTTTTGCAATTTTCTAAAAATATTTAATTGATAATCTTTCAGCATTAACTTACCTTTCATTTTACTCACCATCTTCTCCCACTGCTTCATTTTGGGTTTCCCTTTTCATTCCCTAGACAACTGCAATTCATCCAACCACAAGGTTGCATAAACTTTCAATCTCGTGGATGAAAACTTCACTTTCTTCTTGTCATCGACTTATTCATAGTCGAAATATTTGTCTAATGAACTGATCCAGTCCATTAGCACCTCCACACTAAGATTACCATCGTATAAAGGTACTTATACCTTCGGTCTACTACTGACCTTTGTGAGTATCTTCATAACTTTGACTGCCTCGCTTTATTCCTCCACTTCCTCATCGGTGGTTTCTTCTTCATCGGCACTGGAAACACTGTCATCTGTCACCCTCCTTTGAGTAGTTTCCATTGTATCCATTCTTGTACCAAGTGCCGGATTTCATCTAGAAAAATTGTGTTTGTTATAGGTCTCCCTCGACCTATCCTAGCTCGGCCTACTCTGGCTCCACTTCTGGGCGGCATTCTCTGCAACGCTCAAGAACACTCAACGGCTCCGATACCAAATGATGTAGAAACAAGACAATTTCCACTTACAAGTTAGTATAGTAAAATATTCAATTTTAGTAAGACCCGGATTTATTCTTTTAACTTGATGGACTTGATTCCTTATTCACCACTTAATGGAAATTCCAATTTCCACTCTAATTAACACATATAATAGTCAGGCTTACTGTAGCTTTTATGCAAACTTCATTCCACAACTATGGACAGAATTATTTAGGGACCATGGTTATACATACAACAATATCAAAACGTTGTATTGCAAGTATGGATTCACTTTTTTGTTTTTTTTTTAAACCAAACAAAAAAAACTCAATGCAATTTTATGCTTGAACCCACGCTCATATAAACCAACATAGTTATAACTCAATGACATAGACAAGAAACATACCGATCAAGACAATTTCAAATTCAGTTTAAATGCTATGCAGTGCACAAGGAAATGCAGCTATAAATGGGATGTTAACAAAAAGGAATTGACTGTGTATCTAGATAAATTTCAATGTAGTCGAACCCGTTACTTTGCACTCTGGAGGTAATTCCATTAACACTTTCCTGCATGCAGCCAAGCCCACTAGATGTTGGCCATCCCCGCACATAAGCCAATCGTATATGTCAACACACTGTTGGCACGGTGTTGACACTGCATTCGATTTTCCATTCCTGTTGTGTCGAAGTTCACTTCTTGCAACTTAACTTAAATGTTGCAGTCTTTCATTCCAATTCTAATTGAACTCCATCCTCCATTTGTAGTTCAAGAAATCTGAGATTTATTTTGCTACAAGCGCCGTTCCAAATGCACATTATCCCTGCATTAAACCATTCACATATATACATATATAATGTGCAGATTCTAACAATAAAAAAAAACACACCAGAGAAACCCAAATTACATTACTGATGCATGGGCTAAATAGTTCATTGATTGTCCTTTGCGTTTTCAGTCTTTACACTGGCACTCTTGGTGTTTCCTCTACCTCCTGATTATTTATATTTGAAATATTAAATTGTTCCTCTTAGAGTAGGTTTCTTCTCAAATTTTCTCAACAAATCACTACCTCCCTATTTTCAAGTGCTTATCCCTATGTTGGCTCTATATCCATGCAGGGAAAGAAACCAACTCCTAACTTTATTCCTAATTTATTAAAAATACAAAACAAAATAACTATCCTCATAAATAAATAACAATAATAATAAAATAAAATAAAATACTAATACTAATGTTTATTTCTTTAGATTAGCCACAACATGTGAACGAAACATTACATTGTTGGCTAAGTCTCGATGCTCCTGCATCAATTATTCCATAAGAGGGTTATTGCAAAACATAAAAAAATTGAAACACTATTTGATAGTGGGTCTCAATCCAATTTGATATCTGAAGACTTAGTCAATAAACGTAATCTTGAAACCATTCCACATCTCAAACCATATCTATTGGGTTAGGTATGCAAGAACATATATTTACAGGTTATAAGAAAGTGTATTCTTCAGTTTGAAATCAAAACAAACTTCATTGATGAAGTTGAATTAGATGTTGTACCGCTTGATATTTTAGGATTTGTTTTGGGCATTCCTTACATCTATGATAGAAAATCAATCTTCTATCACCATGAAAAAAAGTACCACTTGTTCAAATATGGTGTGGAGTATATTTTGAGAGGTCATCACAAAAAACTAAATATTTCATTAGTTAATGCAAGACAAATGAAAATATTGCGAATTCAGGCAAGAATTTTTGGCTTCTTATGACAAAACCAAAGAATGATGTTGATTAGGAAGAATTTCAATATTTAGATCCAAAGTTGAAATGTGATTTTATTGAAGTGGTTAATCCAAATAATGATATGTTTCAGGAACCAAAGGGATTACATCCCAAGAATGGAATCCATCATGAAATATTGTTTTAGCAAGATTGTTCTCTTCCTAACATTGGCATATATAGGATGTCGTTGATGGAGAGTGCTAAAATCAAAAAGAAAATTCAAGATTTTTTTGACAAAGGGATGATTTGACCAATTACTTCACCATTTGGGTCACCTATTGTGTTGGTTCCAAAGAAGGATAGAACATGGAGCACATGTGTAGATTTCCGTGCATTGAACAAAATTATGGTAAAGAACTATTATCCACTTCCTAGAATAGATGATTTACTTGATCAATTGAAATATGCAAAGTATTTTACTAATTTGGACTTAAGGAGTGGCTACCATCAAATTGGAATTGCTGAAGATGACATTTGGAAGACAATATTTAAGACAAAAAAAGTTTGTTTTAATGGATAATTATTCATTTTCGTTTATGTAATGTTCCTTCTACCTTGATGTGTATGATGAATGATGTGTTGAGGCCATTTCTTGATGAGTTTGTAATTGTCTAGTTAGATGATATTTTGATTTTCAGTAAATCACGTGATGTTCATGTCATGCATGTAAGAAAAGTACTTGATGTCTTAAGGAAAGAACAATTGTTTTTGAAGATGTCAAAAAGTGAATTTGGTAAGAGTTATTTGGTGTACTTGGGGAATATTGTTGGAGGTGAATAGAATATAGACCCCTCTAAGGATGAGGTCATTGTGAATTGGCCAAAGCCAAAGACATTCATTGAGGTAAGAAGCTTTTTGGGAGCTATCCAATATTGGAGGAATTGTTATTATTCAACTTATCTTCTATCACAACTCCGTTGCATGCATTGAATAGTGTGAAAAAGGTATTCTAGTGCGGAGGCAAGAAGAAAAAAAATCAATTATTTGAATGATAAGATCAGTTTAGTCCCAATACTTGCACTACTGGACTTAAGACAGCCCTTTGAGATTCAAATTGGTGCAAGCAACTATGCCATGGTTGCAGTCCTTATGCAACATGGTAAGCCCATTTTATTTCATTCAAAAAATTTCAATGGTGTAGTGATTAACTATCCTACTTATGACAAGGAGCTTTATGCCTTGGTTCAAAGTGTGAAAAAGTGGAAACACTACTTGATGGGAAAGGAAACCATCATACACACCAACCACCAACCATTACAATACTTGTAATCACAAAATAAGTTGCAACAATCAAGGAACTTTCGATGGATGGGTTTCCTACAACAATTCCACTTGGTCATAAAGTATAAGAAAGGTATATGAAACAAGGTTGTTGATATTCTTTCTAGGCCTATTTTTAGTTCCACTACTTTACTCAAGAATAATTATGTTTTGCATGAAATCTATGTTGATAAATATGCATTTGATAATGAATTTCAAGATGTTTATTAAAACTTGAGTCAAGGAAACAAAGTACAGGAATTAGATTACCATGTACATAATAACTTGTTGTATCATTTGGGAAAACTTTGTATTCCACATGGTGAGATAGTGAGTGTCATTAGGGAAGCACCCACTTCTATTATTACTGGACATTTCAATGTAAGCAAAAAAATGTCACATATTCAGAGGTATTGTTATTGGCCTTGTATGCTTGAAAGTGTGTCAGGTTGCATTAAAGGTTGTTCATTGTGTGCAGTCAGTAAGCCTAGCAATAGGAAGTTAGGATTGTACACACCACTTCCCGTAACTTCACATCCATGGGAGAGTGGTTTTATGGATTTTTTAGGAGGTATTCCATTGTCAAAAAGAGGCCATGATTATTTGTATGTAGTTGTGGATAGGTTTAGCAAGATGTGAAAATTAGTTCCATGTAAAAATCAAATCATTGCTGAAACAATATCTCGACTATTACTTCAGCATGTTTGGGTTCATTTTTGGTTGCCCATATCCATTTTTAGTGATTGAGATTCTCGATTTGTTGGTAATTTTTTGTTAAGTTTGTGGGACTTGATCGATACCAAGTTTAAAAAGAGTACAACCTTTCATCCACAAACAGATGGTCAAACCAATGTGGTCAATCGAAAAATCATACATCTTCTTTGAGGATACTGCAGCAAGCATCCTAAGTTGTGGGATGAAAAATTGTATTACATTCAACATGCTTAAAATTATGAAAAACACTCCTCTACACAAAAATCGCCATTTGAGGCATGTCTTGGATACTTTACTAGATCGCCATTGGATTTAATTTTTGTGAAGAAAATTGTTATTTATGTTCATATCCACATAGACAAAGCGAAGAAGTTCATAAAAAAGTTCCAATTGATACATAAAACAATTCAAGATCATCTTGAAAAGAGCCAAGGCGAGTACAAAGCAAGGCACGACAAGCATCGTGTAGATCACATGTTCCAGGTTGGTGATCAGATTTGGATTAAGGACTTAAGTGATAGCTCAAATTTCAAAGTGTTCAGAAAAGTGCCGAACCTGAGCAACCGGATGAGAAAAGTATTCCTAATTCCAGCACCGTGAACGGTTCGAAAAAATGACACTGTAAAGAAGTTATCGCGATTTGAAAAATCTAGTAAACTACAATTTCTGGCTCTTGATCAAGTTTTACTGGGTTTTTGGAAATTCGAAAAAAGAATATTCTCAGGAATCTTCTTGGAATATTCCCTAGAATATTCCATCTGGGCTAGTCATATTTTGACAAGTGGCATTACGTGATTGGGTTAAGATTGTACGAGTATGTTTTGGTGGCCAATTGGAGGGCGAAAAGTGGCTAACCTTGAGTCCGCCACGTGTCCCCTAGACCATGCATCAAAATTTATGTTTGGGTGGTCGAGGCTCGACCACGAGACCTCCCCACATACACGCATACCTCTTATCGCTCAGGCTACCAGTTGAATCTCAACACTTATGGTCATCGTTTTAATTTAACATTTATGGATTGCACATTTGGGATCCTGGAGGGGACATCCCCAAGGGCCAGCCCCTCCCCATGTAGCCAAGCATCGATGACCAAGCGCTAACCCTAGACCGCTAGCTAAACAATTGTGATATCTGGTTCACATGTGACAGTTTCTGCCAAATAGTCACTACTAATTCCGTTGTCTTCGAAACATTAAACATGACCCCCATAACTTATCACATGGTGGGTTTCAGGCGTGGGTTAAGTGCCAATGGTTTTGCTCCAAAATTTAACTTGACCGTGGAGTTTATAGCATGTGCCCATCCACTGATAGTTAGAATTTAATGCCATGGTTAGTGCTTGGTCGAAGAGTTGAAGTGTGCACCAAAAATGGCAAAGTCCCTCTTTTATCTACAGTTAGGTGTAGTTCCCCAAAGTTAGTGGAGGATTTTTAGGGGAAATAAATTTAGGCTCTATCTTGAGCTAGATTCACCAATTCTGAGGGTGTGAATAGTCAATTTCGACTATCTCAGACATTTTAGATTCATTGGTGAGGTTTTCAGAGCCATCATAGGAATTTTTAGTGATATTTTTCATCAAAGAAGTTCTAGGGGCCACTAGGGCCACTAAGGGAAGCACCAATTTGGGGCATAGCCAGAGCAGCTAGAGGTATTTTTCATCAAGCCAATAGTGAATTTTGGATGTTTCAGAAATTTTGGAACTAATGGTATGTTTTGTAGAGCCTGTAGAGGACCTTTGAAGGCCGAGATGCTTCAGAGAAGTTCCAAGGGTCACTAGGGCCACTAGGTGCCAGTAGGAGAATGAGACCTATCCAGAGTAGCCAGTATCCATTCTCATCAAAATAATACTCATTTCAGAATGTTTTGATACTTTTGAATCCATTGATGTATTTTTTAGAATATTTTTAGGACTTTTGAAATTCAATATGCTTCAGGAAATTTTTTAGTGACCCTAAAGCCAAGGGGTGCCACCAAGTGTTGGAGGCGAAACTGGAGCAGACGGAGGCCATTTTATGCAAGTGAATAGTCTATTTTGACTATTTTAGAAATTATGAATCCATTTAATGGATTTTCAGAGCCATTTGAAGAATTTTGAAGGTCAAAGAGCCACAGGGAAGTTTTGGGCAGCCTAGGGCCATCAGTTGATGGAGGCCTAGATTGCGAAGCCAATGCTCATTTTGAGTAAATTATCAGTCAATTTTGGAGATATGATTTGTGATGGAGATAGTAGGTGAGGTTTTAGGTACAGAAAAATAATTCTGAAGGTGTTAGTGCCACTTCGAAGCTCAGGGAAGCTTAAAGGCACCGACAGAAGGAGTCAAGTCTAAGGGAACCTAGTTCTATTTTCAGAGTGATGACAACCATGAAAGGGGAATGATGGTATTATAAACCCATTGGCTCAATTCAAATAACCATTGGAGTTTATTTTGTAACTTGTAAAATAATCTTTTCATCATAATCCCAAAGAGCCAAGACAATTTGACAAGAGCTCAAGAAGACGTAGCCTACAATATTCGAGTGAACTCCTATATTAAATTTGTTGTTATGTGTTGATGTTTATTTGCTGCATTATATGGATGTTGCACATTTTTAATATCAGTAAAAACAAATGGTATTAAGGAACTTAAACAGTTAAAAAACATACCCCTGTTTCAAGTATAAATTTCCGCACAAGTCAAGTATAAGCTAGATATTTTATTTGTTTAACTGAGTGGGAGGTTCTTGAAAGGAATAACAAGTTATCCAACCCATTTTTAGATCAGGTTGGTATCAGAGCATAGTTTCTTGATTGAAAGAGCACTAGATTTCTTGTTGAATTGAAAGGTGTTTGCACTATTAAAGAATTTGTCTGTTTGCAAATTACTTGTTGCTTACAATTTTGAGTTTTCTAGAGGTGAAGGGAAAGCTACTAATAGCTAAATTTATAAGAGGAAAAGAAGGAAGAAGGCATGAAGGCATCTTCCTTACCCAAAGGACCTCAAGGAAACCCTTGAAGCACAAAAGGGTGTTTGCAAAAAGGTTTCTTGAAGAAAAGCTTGAATCTACATCCATTTTGTTCAGAAGATTTGTAAATTGTTTTTGAGATCTTTGTGAATTATTGATTGAATTTCTTTAGTTCATTTTTATTGATGAAAAATTCTTCAAGTGAGGTTTCAAAATCCTCCTCCTTCACAAGATTCTTCGGTGAAGACATGAAGCAATACTTCTACATCCTGAAGGATATGGTGCAGATTATGTTTGAAGATAGAAGAGAAAGAACTGGAATTCATGAGAAATTGGTTGCTATGAAGGAGGAGGAATAAGGAATTCTTCTAAGAATGCATTAGATGGAGATGCAACTCCATGAATCCTAAGAGGCCTTAACCAAATACATGCATGAAGCAAAGGTAATTCACTCTAATTTTTCTTCAATTTCCTCTTCTGAAAGATGTGTTGGTTCATTTGAAAAGAAAACTAGAGGTATAGGGTCCAAGTTGATGTTTAAAATGCATAAGGCATGATTGATCCTATTTTGGTTGAGGAAATACCTAGGAATATTGGTCTTGGTTATGTTCAATCTAATGAAGAAAACTCCAAAGCCATGAAGGCATGTGAGACAACTTCAAAAATAACTTTTGTTACAAGTTCTAAATCAAAAACATGTCAAGTTTGTTTTCAAATTGATTGCCATTGTTTGAAGCCTATGTTGCAGCAAGATGGGTGTAGACATGCAGCTTATAGCAAGCATGAGAGTTTAGACAGTTTTCAAGACATGAACACTAATGTTAGTGTGAAAAATAAAGCTGGAACCTCTACAAGTTCGTCTCCTCATGAAGGTAAAAAATATGGACATGCAAAGAAGAATTTGAGGTATAATTATTCCCATAGTCAAGTTGATTATGTTTCTGATAAGCATGTCAAATCTGGATGCTTGAATGGAAGAAAGAGTTGCTGTGCATATTGTGGTCTATGTAACCATGATGTTTCAAAATGCTGGAAGAGGATGAAGGCATACAGGAAACAGTTGAAGCGAAGGAAACTTGCAAAGAAGGTGAAAAATATTTGCACATATTTCCAGAAGAAGGGACATTTTGTTGCCCAATGCTGGACATTGCATCCAACTAATCATCCCAAGCACATGAAGAAAGAGGATAGAAAGACTGGCGAAAGTGGAACCAAATATTCCAATAGTGATGTAAGAACAAATGTTTCACATGAAGAAGATTTTCAGCAACAAAAGACATCGTGGAAGTGGCTTGGTAAGAAGTGGTTTGACTTCTTAGCTCAGCAAGACATAGATTCATTTGTACATATGAAAATTTCAGTTATGTATGCATTTATGTTGGAAACTTACGTTTGTTTGAGCCACCTTAGATCGATCATCAAGGAAGTGATGTTCAACTACATTTTATAAATTTCTTGCTAGAAATTTCTGGGTGAGTTCAAGGAAGAAAATTTTGTTAGAAAATTATATATTATGGAGCAATGCAACACATAAAATATGTGAAAAATACAAGCACACAAAACACATAAAAACAGAGAGACACAGATATACGTGGTTCACCCAATTTGGACTACGTCCACCTCGAAAAGCCAATCCTTCCTTTCTATTATCCAGCAAAAATTGAAGAGACAAAACCTATAGCAAATCTGCTGTAATATCCTCTATTTTCTCTCACAGTATCCCTATCTGTTTCTCGCTCTGAGAATACAAACATAATACACAGCCGCAATTCAATAGCCTCATAAAAGTGAGGGGTTTCCTTCTAGGGCAAAAAACCCTAAACTAAACATAACTTCTACCGTCAGATCATTTTCCTAATGAATGACCCAGATTGACTAGAAATTACTATAATTTTACAAGGCAATTTTACATTTGTTTTTAGATTCGGGGGCGCTGCCCCTGAAACCCCCCACCGGGGGGTGGCTCTAAAAGGCGCTACCGCCCCCCCCTAGACCCCCCACAGCAGCGGTTAATTACAGGTGGTGTTGCCACCCCTTTTAAGGTACATAGGTCCAATGCTGTGATACAAAATAAACAAGATAATCAGGCTCCACACCCAATAATCTCCCACTTGGAGACTAATTGTAGCAACTCCATCGCTGCTTCATTTGCTGGAAAATGACTCCTCTTTGGACCTGGCTGTTCCTCATCTTCATTGTCATCCTTGAAGACCAATTGAAACTGAGCACATTATCAGTTTCTCCCTGGTTACAACTTTTGATAGCATATCTGCAGGATTCTGGCTAGTGTGTATCTTTTCCAGCTTGAACTCTCCATCTTCCAATACTGACCGTATGAAATGGTACTTGAGATGTCTGTGTTTAGTCCTAGAATGAAATGCTGAGTTCTTTGCAAGATGAATGGCACTTTGGCTATCACTATATAACGTGCCCATATCATGCTTATTACCTAATTCATCCATAAACCTTTGTAACCAAATTATTTCTTTACTAGCCTCTATAGCAGCAACATACTCTGCTTTTGTTGTTGAAAGTGCAACAACACTTTGGATTTTTGAAACCCAACTGACAACTATTCCACCTACAGTAAATAAATATCCTGTAGTGCTCCTCCTGTTACCTCTATCACCTGCCATATCTATATCAACATATCCTTGTAGAGCAATGTTTGAACCACCAAAGCATAATGCTTGATTTGTGGTACCTCTCAAATATCTGAGAATCCATTTTACTACCATCCAATGTTCTTTTCCTGGATTATTCATGTTCATGCTTACAACTCCCACTGCATGTGCAATATCAGGCCTTGAGCAGACCATTGCATACATTAAGCTTCCAACTGTTGATGCATATGGAACTTTAGACATATAATCAATGTCTTCTTGGGTCTTGGGGCACATCTCCTTACTAAGTTTGAAATGGCTAGAAAAAGGTGTACTAACTGGTTTTTCATTCTGCATATTAAATCTTTTCAACACCTTTTCTATGTACTCATTCTAAGACAGTGTTAATTTGTGATTTTTCCTCTCTCTAGCTATCCTCATACCAAGGATTTGTTTTCCAGCTCCCAAATCCTTCATTGCAAATGAATTTGCCAATTTTGCTTTGAGCATATTTATTTCCTGCATGTTAGACCCTGCAACAAGCATGTCATCTACATACAATAACAATATAATATAGCTACCATCATTTTGCCTTTTCAAATAAACACAATGATCAGAGTGACATCTAGTATAACCTTGTTTAGACATAAACTTGTCAAATTTTAGATACCATTGCCTTGGAGCCTGTTTTAAGCCATACAAGCTCTTATTTAGTCTGCACATTAATTTTTCTTTCCCTTTGACCTCATATCCTTCTGGTTGCTCCATATATATCTCTTCCTCCAGATATCCATGGAGAAATGTTGTTTTTACATCTAACTGTTCAAGATGTAAATCTTCTACTGCTACAAGACTTAAAATAGTTATGATTGAAGTCATTTTAACAATAGGAGAAAATATTTCATCAAAATCAATACATTTATTCTATGCAAACCCCTTCACCACAAGTCTAGCTTTGTACCTCTTTTTTCCTCCATCTTCTTCCTTCAGCCTGTACACCCATTTATTCTGCAATGCAGTTTTACTTGCAGGCAACCTGACTAAGTCCCAAGTCTGGTTATGCATTAAGGATTCCATCTCTTATTCCATGGCTAGCTCCCACTTCTTCCTGCTTTCAACCTGCATTGCTTCTTCATAACATTCAAGTTCACCAGAATCAGTCAACAAGAAATAATATAATGAAGGAGAGTATCATTCAGGGGGTTTACTTATCCTGGTAGATCTTCTAACACCACTTTCAGGTGTTTGAGGTGCCTATTGCTGTTGTGGTGGTTGTTGCTGCTGTGGTTGTTGATTATTATTATTTTCAGGCACCTTTACTTTTTCAGTTATCTCATCAAGAACCGTGTATTCCTTGCTTTCTTTTTCCTGTTTCTTTTCCTGCAACTGATTCTTATACAAGTCCTTTTCATTGAATATTACATCTCTGCTCCTAATGATTTTGTGATTTTCATAATCATATAAGCGATATCCAAAGTCATTAACACCATATCCAATAAAGGTACATTTCTTTGATTTTGCCTCAAGCTTTGTTCTATTTTATTTATTAATATGGAAAAAGGCCTCACAGCCAAAAGGCTTTAAAAAATAGTGGTTTACCTTTTTACCTATCCATGCTTCCTCTGGAATACCACCATCCAAGGAACTTGAAGGCCCTCTGTTTATTAGATAAACAACAGTATCTACAGCATCTGCCCAAAATTGTAAAGGCAATCCCGCATGCAATCTCATGCACCTTGCACGCTCCATGATTGTTCTGTTCATCCTTTCTGACACACCATTTTATTGTGGTGTTCTTGGAACTGTCTTCTCTCTACGAATTCCATGCTCTGAACTGTACCTATCAAACTCTTTGCTGCAATATTCACCTCCATTGTCTGATCTGAGACATTTCAACTTCTTTCCTGTCTCAATCTCAACCAAAGCTTTCCATTTCTTGAAAGTATCAAATACATCAGATTTATTCTGAATACAATAAATCCAGGTTTTTCTAGTTGCATCATCAATAAAAGTAACATAATAACGAGAGCCACCGAGAGATGATACCTGAGTAGGTCCCCATACTTCTGTATGCACAAGTTCTAATTTTTCGCTCTTCTTTTCTTTCCCAAGTCTGAGAAATCTGAATCTCTTCTGTTTTCCATAAATGAAATTCTCACAAAAATCCAAATCAACATTCTTCAAACCTGGCAACAAATTTCTTGAGTGAAGAATCTTCATCCCCTTCTCACTCATGTGTCCAAGCCTATAATGCCATAATACTGCATCTGCTCCTTTGGAAGTTAAAGCATTAACAGAGTTAGAAATACCATTGCATAAATACAATTTACCTACTTTTTCGGCTTTAACTATTACCAACGCTCCTTTGGTGACCTTCCAAGTTTTATCTGTGAATTTTGTCACACAACCTTCACTGCCTAACTGCCCTGTTGAAATAATATTTTTCTTCAAATCTGGAACATGCCTTACCTCCTTTAGTAGCCATTGGTTTCCATTCTGTTGTTTTACAAGAACTTTACCCATTCCAACAATTTTACAGGGTTTATCATCACCCAAACAAACTTGTCCAAAATCTCCTTGAACATAGTCATTAAAATATTTCTTATCAGGTGTGGCATGGAATGAAGCCCCTGAATCTACAACCCAAGAATCAGTAACATTTTCGAAAGAAAGAATCAAAGCATCTTGTAACACATCACCCGTCACATTTGCTTCATGATTGTTTTCTTGCTGTGCATCTCCTTCTTTTCCCTTCCAAGATCTACAATCTTTCTTTAGGTGTCCTCTCTTTCTGCATTTCCAGCACACTATCCCCGATCTGGACTTGGATCTGCCTTTCCTTGATTTACTACGATAACCCGAGCTCTTTCCTCTTTCCATTCTTCTTCCCCTAGACTCTGCACTCAAAGCATTACCCGATGTCTCACTAGAGCTTTTCCGTCGCATTTCCTCGCTAAGGATAGCACCAACAACATCATCAAACTTTAAAGTACTAGATCCAGAGACAGAGTTACTAATGGCCATTACTAAACCATTCCAACTCTCTGGCAATGAGCACAAGAATAACAGAGCTCTAACTTCATCATCAAAGTTTACCCCTACAGAACTTAAATGACTGGTAACTGTATTAAAATCATTTAAATGGTCTGCAACAGATCCACCTTCCGACATCTTCATATTAAATAGTCGTTTCATAAGAAATACCTTGTTTGAGGCCGAGGGTTTTTCATATAGTTTCTCCAACGTCTGCATCAAACCCTCTATTGTTGTTTCCTTCGAAATATTGAAGGCGATTGACGCCGCAAGACACAACCGTACTATTCCAAGTGCCTTTCTATCCAGAATGTTCCATTCCGCGTCCGTCATGGCCATTGGTTTATTTTTTTTTCCGCTCAATGGTATGTACAGATCTTTCTGATACAGATAATCTTCCATTTGCATCTTCCACAGCCGAAAGTTTTTGCCGTTAAATTTCTCGACCCTAAACTTACCATCGTCTGCCATTGCTCCCACTCGAACTAGGAACCCTTCTTTCCTGCGAGTTTATCAGCCAAATATACCTTCGGCTCTGATACCAGTTGTTAGAAAATTATATATTATGGAGCAATGCAACACATAAAATATGCGAAAAAATTACAAGCACACAAAACACATAAAACCAGAGAGACACAGATATACGTGGTTCACCCAGTTTGGGCTACGTCCACCCCGAACAGCCAGTCCTTCCTTTCTATTATCCAGAAAAAATTGAAGAGACAAAACCTACAGCAGATCCACTGTAATATCCTCTGTTCTCTCTCACAGTCTCCCTATCTGTTTCTCTCTCTGAGAATACACACATAATACACAGTCGTAATTCAATACCCTCGTAAAAGTGAGGGGTTGCCTTCTAGGGAAAAAACCCTAAACTAAACATAACTTCTACTGTCAGATCATTTGCCTAATGAATGGCCCAGATTGACTAGAAATTACTATACTTTTACAAGGAAATTTTACATTTGTTTTTAGCTTCGGGGGCGCTGCCCCCGAAACCCCCCACAACGGGGGGGCTCCGAAAAGCGCTGCCACCCCCCCTGGACCCCCCAAGGCAGTGATTAATTACAGGTGGCATTTCCACCCCTTTTAAGGTACAGGGGTCCAATGTTGTGATACAAAATAAACAAGATAATCAGGCTCCACAGCTAACAAATTCTTGACAAGAGGACAAGAACATCCAAGAAGCGAATTATTGACTACCCTCGAGTTGTGGTTCAAAGGCACTAAGCCATGCAAGGCAAAGTGTAAGGAGGATGAAAAAGTTAGGGTGTTGTACTCTCATCTGTTGAATAGATCAGGTAATTAGTCATTTGGGGTCCAAAATATTCCCAATGGGGATGTGTGATCAGATTTGGATAAAGGACCTAAGTGGTAGCTCAAATTTCAAAGTGTCCGGAAGTGTGCCGAACCTGAGCGACTAGATAGATCTCTTCTTCCTAATTTCGATGCAGAGAATGGTTAGAAAAACCAACACTGTATGAAGAATTTATCGCGATTTGAAAAGTCTAGTAAAATGAAATTTCTAACTTTTGACCAAGTTTGACTCAGTTTTTGGAAATTCGAAAAAAGAATATTCGAGTGAATATTCCTGGAATATTCCCTGAAATATTCCCTCTCGACCAGTCATATTTTGACAAGTGGCATTACCTGATTGGGTTAAGATTGTGTGAGTGTGCTTTTGTGGCCAATTGGAGGGTGACACGTGGCCAACCTTGAGTCTGCCACGTGTCCCCTAGACCATGCATCAAAATTTATGTTTGGGTGGCCGAGGTTCGACCACGAGACCTCCCCACATACACGAATAGCTCTTATCGCTCAGGCTACCAGTTGAATCTCAACACTTATGGTCATCATTTTAATTTAACATTTATGGATTGTGCATTTGGGAGCCCAGAGGGGCTAGCCTTGAGGGTTATCCCCTCCCCATGCAACCAAGCACCGATGACCGAGCGCTAACCCTAGATCGCCAGCTAAAAATTTGTGTTATCTGGTTCACATGCGACGGTTTCCATCAAACGGTCATGGTTAATTCCGCTGTCTCCACAAAATTAAACATGACCCCTATAACTTGTCACATGGTGGGTTTCAAGCACAGATTAAGTGCCAACGGTTTCGCTCCAAAATTTAACTTGACCATGGAGTTTATGGCATGTGCCCATCCACCGACGGTTAGAATTTAATGCCACAATTAGTTCTTGGTGGAAGATTTGGATTGCACAACAAAAATGGTGGGTTCCCTATTTTATTCGCAGTTAAGAGCAGTTCCCCAAAGTTAGTGGAGGATTTTTAGGGGACATTGGGAAAAATCAGTTTAGGTTCTATCTTGAGCTAGATTCGTCCATTATGAGGGTGTGAATAGTAAATTTCAATTATGTAAGAGATTACAGACTCATTGGTGATGATTTTAGAGCTACCAGAGGACTTTCGAGTGATATTTTTCATCAGAGAAGTTCTAGGGGCCACTAAGGCCACCAGGGTCCAGCAACAGTTTGGGGCCTAGCCAGGGAAGCTAGAGGTCTTTTTCATCAAGCCAATAATCAAATTTGGATGTTTCAGACATTTTGGAACTAATGGTGTGGTTTTTAGATCTTTTAGAGGACTTTTTAAGTCTGATATGCTTCAGATAATTCCCAAGGGTTACTAGGGCCACCAAGTGCCAGCAGGAGCATGAGGCCTATCTAGAGAAGCTAATATCCATTCTCAGCAAACCAATAGTCATTTTGGATTGTTTTGATACTTATGAATACATTTATGGAGTTTTTAAAAAAATTTAGGAATTATGAAGGTCGATATGATTTAGGAAAATTTTTAGTGACCCTAGAGCCAGGGGTGCCATCAGGTGTTGGAGGCGAAACCGGAGCAGCCAGAGGCCATTTTCTGCAAGTGAATAGTATATTATGACTATTTTGGACATTATGAATCTTTTGAATGGATTTTAAGAGCCATTTGAAGAATTCTTAAGGTTGAAGAGCCACAGGGATGTTTTGGGTAGCCCAAGGCCATCAGTGGATGGAGGCCTAGATTGGGAAGCTAGTGCTCATTTTGAGCAAATGATCAGTCACTTTTCAAGTTTTGATAATAGGTGAGGTTTGTGCTGGATATAATAATTGAGGTTTGAGAGAGAAAAAATTAATTATGAATGAGTTAGTGCCACATAGAAGCTCACGGAAGCTTAAGGGCACCGATAGAAGGAATCAAGTCTAAGGGGACCTAGATCTATTTTCAGAGTGATGACAGCCATGAATGGGGTATGATGGTATTATAAACCCATTGGTTCAGTTAAGATAACCATTGAAGTTGATTTTGTAACTTGTAAAATAATATTTTCATCATAATCCCAAAGAGCCAAGTCAAGATGACAAGAGCTCAAGGAGATGTAGACCACACTATTGTGGTGAACTCCTAGATTAAATTGTATGCTTTGTGTTGATGTTTATTTGCTGCATTATATGGCTATTTCACATGTTTAACATCAGCAAAAACAAATGGTCTTAAAGCACTTAAACAGTAAAAGACAATTACACCTGTTTCAATTATTAAATTCCACAAAAGTCAAGTATAAGCTAGATATTTTATTTGTTTAACTGAGTGGGAGGTTCTTTAATTTGCATATACCTATCCAACCCATTTTCGCATCTAAGCAGTA
The DNA here is from genome assembly GCA_034641835.2 of Pinus albicaulis. Lineage (NCBI taxonomy): Eukaryota > Viridiplantae > Streptophyta > Pinopsida > Pinales > Pinaceae > Pinus > Pinus albicaulis. The sequence goes on along the minus strand of CM076577.1, from coordinate 1,451,131,649 downwards.
ATGAATTTTGGCTTCACATTAGCAAATGAAGGCTTCAATGTGAAGGTAAAAACTTGAAACAAATATGTTATGGTCGCTTCAGAATTTTGGAAAATATTGGTGGTAATGCCTTCAAGTTAGATTTTAATTCATACATGTAAATTTCCTCTTTTGTTAATGTTGAGAAATTACGGTTGTATGAGCCTCTGTTGATTGAATATCAAGGAGTAAATTTTCAGATTCCTTCCATTGAGTAATTTTCTCCTAAATACCTTGTTGAGCTTTAGCAACACACTAGTCTTGACAGAAGAACAAGGACATCAAATTGAGGGAGTGTATACTACCTTCGTGTGGGGCTCAAAGGAAAAAATCCAAGCCATGCCATTGGATTGATATTGGAAAGGTGAGTGAACTGTACCCTCATCTACTAAATAAATGAAAGTGATATTTTGGGGTTCAAAAGCTTCCTGTGGGGAGGAGGGATTAGGTGCTCACAATTATGCTCAAAAATGAATTTTTTAGGAATGGTGTGAAACCTGAATGACCACGGAGATCTTGTCATTTTGAATCCGATGTAACTCGGTTCGCGAAAAAATAACATCGTATGCTCTCAAAAAAGAATTATGTCTACTTTTTCAAACAGGAAAAGTTTTGAAAAAAAATGTAGGGAGAGTCTAATTAACATTCCGTACTATTGGCTGGGCATGGCCAAGTGGAAGGTTTACTAGTTAAAGGGTATTTTCCTCAGCGAATAAGGTGGTTTCAAGTGGCACAATATGAGTGGTTGGTTGTGGCAGATTCTGATTGTATTATAGGTGACCAATCACAAGCTATCACATGGCATGGCTATTGGCCTCCACGTGGCAGGCTAAGGGGCACCCAAATTTTGTATCGAAGTCTGAACAGAGGCATCGCGGATCAAACTCGTGACCTCTGACAAACCAACCAAAGTACATACCACCGCGTCATTGCTTTTTTTCTTAACATGTAATGGATGTAGATTATATATAAATTTAATGGTTTTATGTTTAGGGGTAGGAACCAGGGTCTAGCCCTAGCCCTGGTCACTACACCCTAGCGGGATAGGGGTAGGACCAAGGGCAGGCTAGCCCCCGCCCCCCTCACTATTTTATAACCATTAATATTAAATTTTCTATCAATGACGTCATGTGTCTACCCAAGACGCAGAGACTGTTGTCTATTAAACTACGTGGATTTTAAATATTGCGCGCGAGTTATGGGGGTGGGAGTTAAGGTGTCGACCCTTGTCCATATGGAGTTAATATGGCCTTCCACATGCCCTAAATTTTCTGATTTAAGGCCTTAGTGGAAAAATTAGCACCCTGAAAATTTCGCCTAGAAATTGGGCAATATGGCACTCGATTAGCGGATTTGCAGGTGAAATTGTAAGATGGTATCGAATTTGGTGGAATTTGGGGTGAGATTAGTGCCAAAACTTGGGTAAGCTTTAACTAAGTCATTTTTTGACCAAATTTGAAGTAGAAAGAGGCTAGACATGCATTTTTGGGAATTATGGAGCCATTGGGAAAGGTTTCAACAATTTTTGAACATTGTAAATGAATTTATTCACACTTTTGACCAAATTGAAGCGGTCCAAGCCATTGGAAGCTAGACCAAGGAGACTGTTGAGTCTCAAAAATGTTCTCCATATTCATACGTATTTCCATTATGTCATAACCATTTAGCTCTTATTTCATAGCCATTTGACCTAAAACCCTACATCAAATAACCATTTACATAAATATATGGGTTAGGATCCTTGTTTTCCAAAGTTATTTATTTATGTATTTTAAGTGAATTTATGATTAGAAACTAGAAAATTAACATAGTTTCATATATCTATATATGTGTTATGAGTTTTGTGACATGTGTAGGTCAAAAGGAGACTTCTAGAAGACCCTTATGTGGCACTCTAAGGCCAAATTCGAATTTGGTTGGAGAAGATCATGGGATCATGAGAACATGTGTCTCATTTCTTTGTTGTATTGAAACTCTAAGAGGATATGTGTCTCATTTCTTAGTTGTGTTGAAACTCTAGAAAGACATGTGTCTTATCATTTCCTATTTTGATTGTAACTCTAGAGATGGAGGGAGAGATTCATGGACTCCCATTAATGAGATGTCTCCTCATATTTTGTATAAATAGGAGAAGCTTTCTCCTATCATAGGTAATGAAAAAGTAATGAGAAAGTAATGAAGAAGTAGATTTGTAACTAAGTTCAAGATGGAATGGGATGTAGATTTGTGAGTTCTTTTTAATAGAGAAATTCAGTTCTTTGATGGTGTTTTGATTACAATTTTAAGGAGCTGAAGGACTTCACCAAATTGGTAGCAGAGGGCCCCTGCTATCCAAGGAGGTTTTTACATGTTTTCTAGATAAGTTGCTTTCAATTCTGTTTTGTCATATTTCCTTACTTAGATTGCTTTCTGAAATCATAGCTTTTAGCATAATTTTTCATGGCACCCGGGCATTTGCATATCTTTTGACTAATGAGATGGAATCAATATTGTTCACATATAATTTATTTTTCTTAGTTTTTGTTTAATTCCAAGATCGCTTTGTTTATCTCATTTCCTTGCACATTTACTTTAAAGAGTTTGATTTAGATATGAGTATTAAATCAGCCATAACACCTTCGCTGCCTCCGAAAGCCCCAACTAGACTCGATGGTGAGGGATTGTATTATGAAATGTGTAGTTTGATATTACTTCTTTCATAGTTAGATATATTAAATGATCTGCTAACTACTTCATTGTTCAAAGCCACAACTGGACTGATGGTGAGGGATTGAAGTATGAGTGTGTAGTTTGATATTAGTTTACTTTCTGCAAGTTAGATATATTAAATTTCTCATGTCATTTTTAGTTACCTTTGAAAGCCACAGCTGGAATGATGGTGAGGGATTGAAGTATGAGTGTGTAGTTTGATATTAGTTTAATTTCTGTAAGTTAGATATATCAAATTGCTCATGTCATTTTCATTTACCTCCGAAAGCCACAGCTGGACTGATGGTGAGGGATTGAAGTATGAGTGTGTAGTTTGATATTAGTTTATTTTCTGCAAGTTAGATATCAGTTACTCAAGTTGTTTATGATTACTTCCGAAAATCATAGCCGGACTAATGATGAAGGGTCAGAAGATAAATTGATGTAATCTGATTTAGATTTATTTTGTTGCAATTTTGAATTTCCTTAAGCATAGTTCTTTTGTGTTTAGTTGGCAGCAAGAATAGTTTGGTTTTCATGCTCACTAGTTCACCGTTTTGATTTATTGTGATTAGCAAGATCTTTTTCATTTCAACAAGACATTTTCATTTCCTTTTCTAAGTTTTGTCATTGTATGTTTCAAATTTTTCAGTTTCAAGTTGGTAAATCATTATAAATGACATCATTGCCTTGAATATCCATAAATTCGATACTTGTCTTTTTAGAATTTCATAAAAAACCAAAAACGACAAAAAAGTAAGAGATAGGTTATCTTGCACATATAGTGTGCCACACTTCGTCAGCTTACGAATCCCAGATTGACAAATTAATGTAGCAATTTAGGACACACTAAATTGACCAAACATTTTGGCGCCGTTTCTAGATAAGTTGCTTTCAATTCGTTTTGTCATATTTCCTTACTTAGATTGTTAAATCATAGCTTTTAGCATAATTTTTCATGGCAAATATCTGCATTTGCATATCTTTTGACTAATGAGATGGAATCAATATTGTTCGTTTACTAATTTATTTTTCTGCACACTATGACAATTCCTGGCATCACGTTTTGGTAATGAAGTTGCTTTGCACATTTACTTCGTAGTTAGACATAGATATTGAATGCCTATAATATCTTCAATAGTTTCCCCCAAAAGCCACAAATTTCGGATCGATGGTGAGGGATTGTATTATGAAATGTGTAGTTTGATATTAGTTTCCTTTCTGCAAGTTAGATATATTAAATTACTCATAACATCTTCAGTTGCCTCCGAAAGCCACAGCTGGACTGATGGTGAGGGATTGAAGTATGACTGTGTAGTTTGATATTAGTTTACTTTCTGCAAGTTAGATATATTAAATTGCTCATGTCATTTTTAGTTACCTCCGAAAGCCACAGCTGGACTGATGGTGAGGGATTGAAGTATGAGTGTGTAGTTTGATATTAGTTTCCTTTCTGCAAGTTAGAAATATTAAATTGTGCATGACATCTTCAGTTACCTCCGAAAGCCACAGCTGGACTGATGGTGAGGGATTGAATTATGAATGTGTGGTTTGATATTAATTTACTTTCTGCAAGTTAGATATCAGTTACTCAAGTTGTTTATGGTTACTTCCGAAAATCATAGCTGGACTAATGATGAGGGATCAGAAGACAAGTTGATGTAATTTGGTTTAGATTTACTTTATTGCAACTTTTGGATTTCTTTCAGCATAGTTTCTTTTGTGTTTAGACAACAGCAAGAATAGTTTGGTTTCATGCTCACTAGTTCATTGTTTTGATTTATTAGATTAGCAACACCTTTTTCATTTCAGTAGCACATTTTCATTTCCTTTCAAGTTTTGTCATTGTATGTTTCAAATTCCTTTTTCAGTTTCAAGTTGGTAAATCATTATAAAGGACATCATTTCCTTGAATATCCATAACCATACTTGTCTTTTAGAATTTCATAAAAATCCAAAAACGACAAAAAGTAAGAGATAGGTTATCTTGCACATATAGTGCGCCGCACTTCGTCAGCTTACGAATCCCTGGTTGATAATTTATGTTAGCAATTTAGAACACACTAAATTGACCAAACATTTTGGCGCCGTTGCCGGGGAAGTGTAACTAGGTAGCCTTATTTCTTACATCTAAAAAAAATTAATAATTCTTGAGTATGCTCTCCTCCTGCACTTTGTGTGATCTGGAGGATCAGAAAAAGGATTTTTATGTAAAAAAAAAATTAATAATTCTTGAGTATGCTCTCCTCCTGCACTTTGTGTGATCTGGAGGATCAGAAAAAGAATTGTTATGTGAAAAAGAAAAAAAAAAGAAAAAAAGGAGACAAAATAAAACTTCATCATTTCAATTGATTCAACAATTTAAAAAAATTTGATTTCAATAAATTGTTTTGTTTAATGAATATATATGTGTATTTTTAAAAATTTTGAAAATATAACATACATAATTTTATTAACAAATCAATTAAAAAAAAATCTCATGGAAATAAGACCCACGCATATGCATGAGGCCATTCTTTGGCTTGGCTTTACACATATATGCAGACCTTCAATCCACACAAAGACCCATGCACTGCAATTTAAAAAAAAAAAAAAGATCTCTCTCTTTTTCATATTCGTTTTTCCTCAAACAACAGTTATTAGAAATCATTTTAAAAAAATTTGCACACAATGAATTTATATCACATGAAGAAACTGTTGATGATGAAAAGATTGCAAATTGTTGATGAGAAGAAGATTGCAATTTGTTGATGAAGAGAAAATTACAAATTCAATTGTAGGGACATACAATGGAAGTGTATCATATGAAGAAATTGTTGATGAAGAGAAGATTTCAGACTGTTGATGAAGAGAAGATTGTAGATTCCATTTCAAGTAATTGGAATGAGGAAGATCAATCTGAACTTCTCTGTGAGATACAAGCCATTACACTTCAAAACCTGCAAAATAAAAACAAATCAAACCACAAGTAATTACCAGAAAACGAAATGCATCATTGTCAAAAACACCCGATTTTAAAACGAATTTTCTGAGCAAACCAGGACGAATTAGAAAAAAATAAAACATGGGTTTTTTTCGGGAACGGGGTGAATTAGGTAATCCTATAAGAACTTTCTGAAATTCGCAGCCATTTGGGAGAAATTCAGGGTTCTTCGGAGCACTAATTTGCAGTGTGCGTGAGAGAAAAATGTTTTTTTTATTTATGAAAACAGTCACGGTTTTATAAAATTCGGTTTTGAGAAATAATCAAGGAACTAATTTCCTTATTTGAGGGAAAATGTGGCAGAATTCATGTGTGGTGGCACATGATGAATGACAAATGGATTATTTGAGGCAAACACATTATCACATGTGCATCAAATGCAAGTTGTATAAATTGAAAATGACTCTGCCTTCATCTCCTTCATAGTTAGGAATTTGACTTTAGAAATTTCAAGCTTTTTATTTTTATTTGCATGAAAGAGGCATTGGCATGACTTTGTTTCAAAAATATTCATAAGGACAATTATTTCATCCATGCTTTATTTCATTTAAAAAATAAAATAAAATAAAATAAAAAAATTCAAAAAAAAAAAATCAAAATTCAAAAAAATTCAAAAAAATTCAAAAATTCAAAAAAAAAAATAAAAAAAATTGAATCAATGAAATGAATAAGTTATTTGCTCACTTTTCTGAAGGTATTGAGTAATTTTGGACTGATGATGAAAAATGAATGACTAACTTTTTATTCAAGATTTTTAGCAGCTGAAAAACCTCATTGTTCAAATCAGCCTAACTTTCTCATACAAAATCAGATTTTGATGATTTAAGTATCATTGGAAAGGTCTAAACAAGATCTACACAATGAGAAATCCATCATTAGAGTTTGAAATGGCAAATAATGAAATAAATTTCTGAAAAGAAACTACATTCAACTTGAGGCACTAATTCCAAAACAGGATAAATTCTTTTGATTTTTCCTTTGAGAACTTGTTTCATTAATACAAATTCTTAATTTTGTGTGTAAATATCATAACTAGAGAAATTGATCACCTCTCTCCTTTGATAATCTTACATTCCATTGCAGAAGAAGTATTAGTTTTTTTTGCAGGTTCCAGGAGGAAGGACAAATGACTACAAGAGAATGGTGTCTCTCTAAGAGACCAATTTGTTTCATAAGAGGATGATCAGCAACAAAGAGGAAATATGCTAATGCAAAATCAGATCCAAACATTTGAAAAACTTTCAGATACCATTGTCTCCATCACATCCATACCTCATAATAAACCATTCACCTCATTTCACTTCATGTTTTCCATTTACATTCATATCCACTTTCCATTTCTTTTTGACCATTCATAACCACAAATAAAAGCAAGAGGCTCATTCATATGCTTATTGCCCATTGCCATTTCTCATTCACATGCTTATTGTTCATTTCCATTTCTAATCTCCATTGCCATCTTCCATTTTCATTTTTCGTCTCCTGTCATTTTCATTCCGCAAATAAGCCCTGCTTCAATGCAAATTATTGAGTCCATAGTCCTTTGAGTCTAAGTTCTTTGTAAAAACACCTTGAGGCTTGCATGCCTTAATGGCAAGTTCTCATGCTGACAAACAATGGGAATACAATAATGTCCCTTGTTCGTCAGATCTTCTAGGTGACTCGACATCAGCAAAATCATTCGTACCTAGCAAGATGTGTTTGGGCATCTTGACTCTCATTGTCATCAATGGTGAGAGTTCTCGTGTTGACTAGTGGCATCCATTAATGGCCACTAATTCAACAATTTCCTACTATGTTCGATATCAGAACATCTTTTCACATAGTAGGAATTATGCTAATGAGTTTTGAAGACATGAAGACTATTATTTTCAGCATTTTGGAGCAGATTTCAGCAAGTTTTAGTAGAAGCAATGAAAAGTCATCTCATCTCTTTATCCATGACTCCTCTTGTTCAGCCACTTGAAGAAGAATATGATCAGAATTTTGCAGCCACCACACATACACAACTCATCCACATTTAAGGTAAGTGAAGGTAAGTTGTTTTCTAATTTTTAGTCATGTAATTCATTAGAATGCTAAAATTGTAACTTTGGAAAAATTTCTCACTCCCTTTTTCACATTGTCATATCTTTAGTTGGGGGGAAGGGACATCATTTCATATCCACATGTCATACACTATCACACATTTTCATTTTGTTTCCACCCACATATACTTTCCAACCAACTATTGTTGCAACATGATCCAAAAGATTATATGCCTTGCAAATGATCAATTCATTGATGAAGTAGTTGATTCTAAATGTTTTCATGAACTTTGATGCAACAAAGAAAATAAAGCATTGTTACACAAGAACCAATGCTAAAAAAAAAAAAAAAAAAAAATGGTTGTCACACAAGAACCAACCATTGAAAAAAAAAAAATGTGTTGCAATCAAATGTATTATACTTTGCCAAAAAAGAAAATATCAAAAAGCAAAGTTTGGAATGAATCTATATGAGTCAAAACTCATAAAAGATCAACTCATGGACAAATGAATCATTGCAATGGTTGCATGAGGACATGCAACAACTTCAGTTGTGGGGTATGTTGAGTCTCAAAAATGTTCTCCATATTCATACATATTTCCATTATGTCATAACCATTTAGCTCTTATTTCATAGCCATTTGACCTAAAACCCTACATCAAATAACCATTTACATAAATATATGGGTTAGGATCCTTGTTTTCCAAAGTTATTTATTTTATGTATTTTAAGTGAATTTGTGATTAGAAACTAGAAAATTAACATAGTTTCATATATCTATATATGTGTTATGAGTTTTGTGACATGTGTAGGTCAAAAGAAGACTTCTAGAAGACCCTTATGTGGCACTCTAAGACCAAATTCGAATTTGGTTGGAGAAGATTATGGGATCAAGAGGATATGTGTCTCACTTCCTTGTTGTATTGAAACTCTAAGAGGATATGTGTCTCATTCCTCAAGCTGTGTTGAAACTCTAGAAAGACATGTGTCTTATCATTTCCTATTTTGATTGTAACTCTAGAGATGGAGGGAGAGATTCATGGACTCCCATTAATGAGATGTCTCATCATATTTTGTATAAATAGGAGAAGCTTTCTCCTATCATAGGTAATGAAGAAGTAATGAGAAAGTAATGAAGAAGTAGATTTGTAGCTAAGTTCAAGATGGAATGGGATGTAGATTTGTGAGTTCTTTTTAATAGAGAAATTCAGTTCTTTGATGGTGTTTTGATTACAATTTTAAGGAGCTAAGGACTACACCAAATTGGTAGCAGAGGGCCCCTGCTATCCAAGGAGGCTTTTACATGTTTTCTAGATAAGTTGCTTTCAATTATGTTTTGTCATATTTCCTTACTTAGATTGCTTTCTGAAATCATAGCTTTTAGCATAATTTTTCATGGCAGCCCGGGCATTTGCATATCTTTTGACTAATGAGATGGAATCAATATTGTTCTGCTACTAATTTATTTTTCTTAGTTTTTGTTTAAATCCAGTACTGCTTTGTTTATTTCAGTCTTGCACATTTACTTCAGTAGTTAGATTTAGATATATTAAACTGCTCATAACATCTTCAGTTGCCTCCGAAAGCCACAGCTGGACTGATGGTGAGGGATTGTATTATGAAATGTGTAGTTTGATATTAGTTTCCTTTCTGCAAGTTAGATATATTAAATTACTCATAACATTTTCAGTTGCCTCCGAAAGCCACAGCTGGACTGATGGTGAGGGATTGAAGTATGAGTGTGTAGTTTGATATTAGTTTACTTTCTGCAAGTTAGATATATTAAATTTCTCATGTCATTTTTAGTTACCTCAAAGTCATGTAATGTTGACTCATGGTGGTGAGGGATTGAATTATTGATGTGTAGTTTGATATTAGTTTCCTTTCTTCAAGTTAGAAATATTAAATTGTGCATGACATCTTCAGTTACCTCCGAAAGCCACAGCTGGACTGATGGTGAGGGATTGAATTATGAATGTGTGGTTTGATATTAGTTTACTTTCTGCAAGTTAGATATCAGTTACTCAAGTTGCTTATGGTTACTTCCGAAAATCATAGCTGGACTAATGATGAGGGATCAGAAGACAAGTTGATGTAATTTGATTTAGATTTACTTTATTGCAACTTTTGGATTTCTTTCAGCATAGTTTCTTTTGTGTTTAGACAACAACAAGAATAGTTTGGTTTCATGCTCACTAGTTCACTGTTTTGATTTATTAGATTAGCAGCACCTTTTTCATTTCAGTAGCACATTTTCATTTCCTTTCAAGTTTTGTCATTGTATATTTCAAATTCCTTTTTCAGTTTCAAGTTGGTAAATCTTTATAAAGGACATCATTGCCTTGAATATCCATAATCATACTTGTCTTTTAGAATTTCATAAAAATCCAAAAACGACAAAAAGTAAGAGATAGGTTATCTTGCACATATAGTGCACCACACTTCGTCAGCTTACGAATCCCTGGTTGATAATTTATGTTAGCAATTTAGAACACACTAAATTGACCAAATAGAGACATAGCCCAGGAGGGGTGAAATCCTTCATCAAGTGTTGTTGTGTTAATATTTATGATGATGTTCATGTCTATTATATACTGCTATTCAGTGATTTTTTTATGTTAATTTTCTCAATAAATTCACATAAAAATAGTTACAAAAAAATCATGGTTAACTTGCAATTTACCTCATAATTCTCAAACACTTTGTTTATATTCTGAATTCAAACTTATCACAGGAAACACTAAGCTTCTTGTTTGAATGCCTTGGACTAAATCGACCTATGAAATAGATAATTCCACACACACACATATATGTGTGTGTATCTATGTATATGTATGTATGTATCTACATATCTATGTATCTATGTATGTATGTATCATTTTCATTTTTATCAAAACATGGCTAACCCTCATGAGATCTAAATTTTTTTAACATAAGGTCTAATGTCCAATTTGTAGAGTACAGAATTGATATGCAACTTCCTTTAACACATATTTATATGCTTGCCACTCATACCTAGGTCATCTTGACCATTTGCATGCATTGTGAAAACACAAAAGCCTCCCAAGCATGGGAAGGTTTACCGAAGGATTGCACGATAAAATATATGCAGTAATTAAGTTTATAATTCTATAAAATGTAAGTTGAAATGAAGGAAAACACTATTCCATGAAAGTAAATAGATTTACATGAAGGAAATTTAGTCTATTAAAGTGATAGAAATATAATCTACGAAAGTGATAAAGATCTTAATTTAGGAAAGTAATGGAAATTTAATCTAGGAAAGAATTTGAAATTCAATATACGAAAATAGTTAAATCTATATAAGAAATCATGTAAATATAATCAATGAAAACATGTAAACTAAATCAATGAAGGCAAGTAAATCTAATCTATGAAAGCATGTGAACTTAATCTATGTAAATATTTTAAATTTAATCCATGAAAATGAATGAAATATAGTCTATGAAAGCAATTGAAATATGGCCTATGAAAGAAATTTAATATACAAATATAAACAAAGAAAAGAGAAACTAGACATGCTCAACAAAGGGAGGCATCTCATGTTTAACAATCACACTAGAAGCTGAAAATTAAAATAACATCATATATTAAGTCAACAAGCTCAAAAGTGTTGAAGTCTAGCTACAACGATATTTTTTCAAGTATTTAGATTACAAATTCTAAATTAGTTCTCCCTTCTTATTCTTCTCATTTAATAAATCTCTCCTATGTATACCATAGTTTCTTTGAAAAGAGGATAAGCGACTAATAAATTCAAAATATGCACTTTTCTCTCAAGTGGGTATAAACATTTTGCTAAAATTATAAGATAATTATCTCTACAAATCCTCTCACAAATATATAATATATTTGATATGAGACACTTATCAAAACTTCCATAATTATTCTCCATTAAATGTGCTAAAATAGTGATCTCAAATATTCCTCAAATATTCAAGAGCTTGAAGACGAAATTTGTATTTCAATCTAAGTGGGACCAATAATTATGAATATTACTCAATATGCCCCAATATTCTTGTAATTTTAGGTCATATTTCAAGGAGCCAAAGTTAATCACTTATAGGGTTTTGGGGAAAAGGTGTTTTGTTATATTCTAGTGCATTGTGTTCTATGGATTAGTAGAGTAGCTAAGAGTGAATAAGAAGAGAGAAAACATAGATATTTTGTGCACTATATTATCCCATGTACTATAGGTCTCACTTATTTTTACTTAAATTCCCAGGTTCTTCTTGGCTTTTCTCCCCAAATGTTTTCCTAGGTCATATATTGTGTTATTATGGTTTTGAGTGATTTTACTTTTGTCTATTCTTTGAGATGAATCCTCTTATGGATTTGAAATTTAGATAGCACTCAAATATCATTCTGAAAAATTCAGACTCTTTATTTGCAAAAACACACCAGAGGAACCTAAAATCTACCATTTGTTATGTTACATGCATAAAAATAGGAACATAGTCAATATAAAAATTTGAGGATAATAACATTCATGGTATAGATTTTATATTTTTAGTATAAATTTATCATATTTTAAGTGACGAAGTATTCAATGTAATATCCATGACAATTTTTGGATCACCTGAATTTAGTATGCCCATGTTGGTTATGATCTATATGTTTTTCTTCAATTTGACCAAGAATTGGAAATTTATTTCGAACAAAAATGATAGGAAATATGAACATATACATGGCGAGCATGGGAAATATTTTTATTCAGCATGGCCATGTTTTGTTTATTTACAACATTATTAAAAGAGGTGAAGTTGTTGTTCATGAGTTGTAAGTACTCCTAGTCGATGCCACATGCCATCCTAGGTGTCACTAATATAGATTCATTATTTATATTATTTTTCATCCATTGTGATGCTTTTCGTGTGTAAAAATTGGAAGAATAAAATTGCAATACCATTTTTACTAGTGGGTCCCAATTTGGTGAATTAGGGTCTCAAACCTTATAGAAGCAGTTTCAATAATTAAACACTTTCTTGCATTGAAAGTTTGTTTCATATCATTTGGATTGGGTCATTATATTATTTGACATCCATCATGATGCATTCAATTTAGAAATTGAATAATTGTTCACTACTAAATATAAACCTACTACATAGAAAATGATAAAAATATATGAGGTCCTATTGAAATCCTAAATACAATGTACCTAAAAAATATGTTGGATATGATCATTGGGGTTGTTTCTTAATTTGAACATGAAAAATATTTTTATTCACATTAACCATGTTTAAATTATTCCATTCTTAATAATAGTAGTAATTTTTTGTTTCTAAGAGATAAGTACAACTAATCTCTACCACATATCTTCCTAGGTGTCACCTACTCTTAAAATATAATTATTAAAAATAGAAAATGACACATATGGGTGATTATTGCAAATGATAATGAAGGTCTAGTAGTGAATGAAAGGTGGTCTTATGTATTGTTAATGGTATATTAATAATGTTTTGATAAACACTCGAGTATAATGCACTTAAACACCATGTCGGTTATGATATCACATTGGTTTTTAATTTGAATGAGCCACAAATGTTATAAAGCTATGAATATTTGCTAATTTGTAGTATGGCAAATTTTTTTAATTCAAATTAACAATTTTTTGATTACTTAAAATATTATTAAAAAAGGAGATAAGGTTGTTGTTGGTGAAAACTATGTTATATTTGAAAATAATGAACTTCAAATTTAAACTAGCCAATTTCAATTCATCAAGAATAATGAGATCAATTCTTCAAGAATAATAAGATCAAATGGTCTTGGTAAATTATTTTTTCCCTAAAATATCTTAAATTTCTAAGAAATTTTGAGATTCTATATTAAACATTATGCTAAAGTCTCCATTTTGTATTTGAAGAATATATTTTAAGCCATTAAAATATCTTGAATGGTGAATAAATTCTTTAAATTTATAATAATTTTTTACTAATAATAATATATATTATACTAAATGAATTACATTTAAAATAAGTGAGTCAATTAGGAAATATTTTAAGAATATAAATTATACTAAATGAATTACATTTAAAATAAGTGAGTTAATTGAGAAATATTTTAGATGTAGATATAATTATTTATCACTTTAATATAAACAATATAATGAAAACATATCCATATTATACTTATACTAAAGCAAGGAAGAAGCAAAGCAAGGAAGAAGCAAATTGGATGGTGATATTGAGATTTTCAAGCATGTCTTTTTCAATAAAAAGGACAATAAATATAACAGGAGTCAAACACAAAGAAAAGTCCATCAATAATTTAATATTATTTTCAACATAATCACTTAAGGTTATCAAACTAAAACCTATTATTATAAATAATGACTAGTTCATAATAAAAATATTATACGTAGTGTTTTGTTCATTATATAATAATAATGACTAGTTATTAATAAAAATATTATAATATTTCTCTTATGAATAAAGTTCTCACAAAAGTATCATCAACTCTACGTTATTCAACTATTCCATCAACATTAATTTATGAAATATTTATAAATGGTTATCCTCAACATATATGAAATATAGAGATGAGATACAATGGATAACGACACACTCTCTCATATATATTTGAAATGTATGCTAGGCCATGTTTTTGCATCTGGCAAAACCAAAATTCTAAATCTATTCTAAATCGATATATTGTTGGTATTGTTTAACAAAATTAATTAAAAATGTGCCATTGCATTATTATGTAAATTGTAGTTTATCTAAGAGTCATAATATTATGAGCTATTACCAATTTCATTTATGTTATTCACAGCGTTGTATATTCCCAAAATTGTTATATAAAATCAATTAGTTAATTTTCATTCGATTGTGTAGCAAATTGATGTTTATGAAAAGGTCATAAGATAATGATCTATTGACACCTTATCTGATGTCAATGCAATAGTTATAATCACTTATTTTTTTTTCATTACTTATGTTTGAATACTTTAAATATGATAAAATATGAAAGTACTCTTATTTTGATCTTAAATTATTCATTTTTATATTTTAAAGTTATTTTTTTTAAATATTAAAATTCGATCTTAAATTACTCATTGCTATATAAGTAATTTTTTTTTAATATTAAATTAATTTTTAAATAAAATTGTTTTTTTTTTCTTATTCAAATTCCAAAACCTTTAAAATTTAAAATACAAAATATATAAACAAATTTATCAATTTAAATATTTTTTCATTTTTAAAATAAAAATGATGATGATGATGGTGTTTACCATCTGCTAAGACCAATGCAGTCTATTAGACTTTAAGATAGGAGAAAGAATCTAAGTTTGATTCCTGAAAATCTTATTTCTATGGTTAAAGAGAAGGGAAATAAGTTCTCAAAGATGGCAATAGGTGGGCTAGCTTAACAGGTCAAGAAGATTCGAAGTGTGGCACATTGTAGGGAATTGAGAGCGAATGTGAGTAAGAGTGGGGCAGTCTAAATGGAAGTGTTTTTCATCTTCCACCTACTTAGAATCTCAAATCTAACAGGCTCTATTGTTCCAAGGGGACTTGGGGATAGACGACCACCCGCTCTCACTGTGAAGTTGATGGGAATTAGTTCTTATCTTAGCCATGTTCATCTTTTTCTTATTGTTGGACAACACAAAGAGATCATTCTAATTATCAAGGGTGGGTTGATCACTTCCTTATAGTATCTTAGCTTCCATTTACCCTCTAGATCGTGATCCTCTCAAGCTTGTCCTTAAACTTGGAGATAATAATATTGTTGATATTTTTTTTTTCTAAGTAAATCCATTAGTGAAACATATAGTACAACTATGCCATGGCCTCAATAGTGCAGGCCAGTAGTGGTGTCATAGGTCCACCAAAATAACAAAAATTGAGCTGCCCACATGGGGAAACCAGCCCATGAAAGGTTTGTAATGTTGCCTCTATGGAGGAAACGAGTTGCATCATGACAAAGACTAATACATCCCAAAACAACAAAAATAACAAGAGATATGGAGAAAATTACTTGGACAATGTCAGTGAAATTAAAGACCATAATCATCTGAGGGGGGCTCTTCTTCAATCCTGCAACAATATCCATCATCATCATCTGGAAAGGGGCCACGTTGAGCTGCTGCTGCACCTGCACCGCTACCGCCATCCTACTTGCCTCTGTCCTGAAGATGGCTCGAGTTGCAATCGCCCACCTTGTGAGAAGCACCCCTGTCCGAGGCTTAAGGAGGTTGCACGAGGTCAGAGGGGCCAGGCATATTACTTGGGCGCGCGGGTGAGGAGGGGCCAGGAATTTCCTTAGGAATTTCTCTAAAGGAAATTGTGACTGTTGCCACAACTAAAGGGAAGTTGGTGTTGCAATGGAAGTGAAAATGGGCAGTAGTCGAGCTATGCAGAGAGGCAGAGGCAGCTGGACGAGAGAGAGGGGGCGACATAAATTTAGAGGCCGCGCACCTAGCGGAAGAAGTGGCTAGCCGACCACACCCACTGCGTGTGGCGGGGTAGCGTCCTTGAATGCGCTCAGGAGAAGACGACGAGGAGCTAGTGGTGGAAGAGTGACACCGACTAGAAGGGCATGCCGTGGAACTACCTCGTCGACATCTCAAGCAATGCCTGAGCCGAGGCATGTCAACATGCAGCGAGAGGAAGTTGTTTGAAGTAGCAGTAGAGGGAAAGGAGGAGGTGGGAAAATTGGGCTCAAGTGAGGTGGAAGATTGCAGAGGGAAAAAGGGGCTTTGAGAAAAGTGAAAGCTAGGGAGGAATTCCACACAGCAGCCCAGGTTGCAGCGCTTGCCAAGAGAGGTGCGAGAGCTGGGTGCCTCAGCCTCCAGGGAGCAACCAAACCAGATAGGCGGAAATAGAGATGGCATGGAAACTACCAAACGGAGCTGAGGCCGGAATTGAAACCCAAGCATAGAGGCGAGGAGCTGAGAAGATGAACTAGAGGGTGGAATTTTGAGTTGCTGGTAGCCTCGACCCACGCAATGGCATAAATGCCGCACAGGGTGATGTCCTTGAGAATTAAAGGCTTGGAGGCGCCATAACTGAGGCCTGCGGGTGGCCATGTGGCCTTGCCACACACTGTCCCATAGGCTCATTTCCGTAGCCTTACGTCTTGCCACCCGCATCCGAGGAGTTTTTATCCTGATGCACCAGCTGAGTGCAATCCTGTATGAGTTTGCTATCATTGATACTGGAGAGAGGCCCTGCTATTAGAGCTTGGGAGCTCCTGACTCCTTTATTTTCCAGTAGATCGGCCACCTTGTTGCCCGTTATTTTGACATGCTTGAGGAAGATGGCTCTGTAACGTTGCATCCATTCAGCTATAAGTTCCAGTCGGGCCATAATTATCCAACTATCAGCCACTTTTGAGGGAGGGGTGCCCATTAGAAGTTGATTGACCATATTGATAAGAATTTGCAAGTCACCTTCTATTTCAATGGGAAAGTAATTATGGTGCTGAGTCAGACACATCCCCTGCCATAATCCTTCCAAATCCGCGGAATTGTTGGTATCCCACCCTATAGATCCGTAGTAGATGAGCATGGGATTACCTTGATGGTCTCTAAAGATTCCCCCAAACCCTGCGTCCCCCGGATTGCCTTTGGATGCTCCACCAAAATTCAGCTTCAGAATGCCAGCTCGGGGAGGGTCCCAATTACACGGGGTAACTTTCTGGAGCCCATGGGAGCAATCTGGCAAGGAACAAGATGTGAGCTCAGGATGCCAGTTGTCCCATATGACTCTTTCGATGGGCTGCGTTGGAAATTCATCTTGTTGCCATTGCTGAAGCGCCAAGGTTTCCTGAAGGTTGCTGCAGAGATTGCTCCAAAGGATTTCTTGAGGAGTGCATTGGTTCTTGAAGATCCACTTATTCCTCTCCTTCCAAAGAGTCCAGAAGGTGAGTCATGGAATGAGCCGCCAAAGAGAATTAAGGAAAGTGCATCTGTAGGGAGCGACAGACCAGTTGTGAATGATAGAATTTAGATCCTTAGAACCCCTACCTTCTCTTTTGCACCTACGGCTAATATTTTCCCAGAAAAAAAATAGCGAGTGAATAGGTGACCATTAGATGCTGGATCATTTCCTCTTGGTTGTTGCAGTTGGGGCATCTGGAGGGTCCTATAAAACCCCTTTTGATTAAATTGTCCCAGGTGAGGATTCTCTTGTGATAGAGAAGCCACGTGAATGTAGAGACCTTGGGCCGAAGGCGTGAGGACCATAGATCCTTCCAGATGGAGTCGATGGGGTCTTGATTTTGATTTAGCAGAGCATAGGTCTCTTGAGTAGTTAATTTTCCCCTCGAGGTGTAGCCCCATCGAAGGATATCCTACTTCTCCAAGTGTTTTATTTTCATGCCGGTGAACTCAACATCTAGAGCTAAGTGAGCCTGCTCTTGCTGCTGGTTCAGGGAGAGGGCCACCGATTTCCATTGCCTGAAGCCTTGAATATGAATCTCCTCCCAAAAGTGATGAACAATGGCTTCAAGGGGTTGATCGCATCTGGCTGAAGCTGCGGCGTAATGGTGGTGAAAATTTTAGGAGGTTTTTGCCATGAGTTCGTCCAGAAGCGGGTTGTGCGACCATCACAAATTTCCCAAAAACTATGCTCTTGGATTAAGAGGCGATGCTGTTTAGCAGCGTTCTAGATCTAAGAGCCTGCTTCTACTAAGGTCAGCGGGATGAGATCTACTTTTGGTCTATGGTTGGCATATTTCGCCGTCCAAAGCTTCGCCCAAGGGCTGTGAGGCATAGATAACCATTGCCACCAGATCTTAGCTCCCGTGATAGCGTTGCTATGATGAGGGTCATGAAGTCCTAGCCCACCAGCATTTTTAGGCTTGCAAACTGTTGTCCACTTAACCAAAGCCCATTTTATGTCCTGTCCGGAGGCACCCTAGAGGAAGTTGCACTGAAGGGACTTGATTTGTTTAAGAACCCATTTAGGGGCGGCTAGCACAGAGAATAGGTAAAGAGGCATGGACTGTAAGACCGAATTGACAAGGATAAGTCTGCTGGCCAAGTTGAGGGAACGAAAAGTCCAGGAGGACAATCTAGCTTCAAGTTTGTCAAGGAGGGAATGCCAGGAGGAATGCTTGAGGGTAGAGTCAACCAATGGGGCACCTAGGTATTTAGCAGCAAGCTTAGCGATGGTGAACCCAAGGATCCTGGCAATGAAGTTTTGAATGGGAAGCGCAGTGTTGAAGAAAAAGATTTTGGATTTGGAGGCATTGACCGAAGTGCCAGAGGCTTCTGCAAACGTATCAAGGATGGCTTTGAAGGAGGAGGCCTCTTGAACTGAAGGATGTCTGAAGAGCATTTTTTCATCAACAAATTGCTGGTGGGTGATGGTTGAGGCTCCATGGACAGAAATACCTCGGATCTGCTGAATGAGAAGAGCTTGTTTGATAAAACGACCTAGACCTTCAGGCATTAGGACAAAGAGGAAAGGAGAAAGAGGGTCTCCTTGACGAATGCCACGGGAAGGGGAGAAGGGACGAGAGGGGAAACCATTGACAAGAATGGAGTAGAAGGAGGATGAGATTAGACTCATCACCCATCTAATCCAGGTGGGGCTGAAACCGTATGCTGCTAGAATTTGATGTATGTAACTCCAGCTGAGCTTGTCAAAGGATTTTGATAGATCTATCTTTAAGAGAATACCTAGCTTTTTGGTCTGTTTCAGAGAGTGGATGACTTCATGAGTGAGAATTATGCCATCTAGGATTTGGCATCCCTCCACATACCCTGTTTTCTCAGGAGAGATGAGCAAAGGAAGCAGCGGCTTGAGTCTGTTGGCTATGACCTTGGAAATTATTTTGTAGATTACATTGCAGAGGGAAATTGGTCTGAATTTCTTAGGATTAGTTGCCTGATCCTCTTTAGGGATGAGGGCTATGAAGGTGGCATTGAGGGATGGGAGAAGCCAGTGCATAGTTCTAGACTCCTCGACCAATTTCCAGACATCATTTTTTATTAGGTCCCAGAAGTGATGAAAGAAGTTAGAGGTGAAGCCATCTGGTTCTGGAGCCTTTCCCTCTTTGCGTTGAGCAACTGCATGTTCCACTTCTAGGAGAGTGACCAGATAGAGTAACAGTTGATTATGTTCGTCCTTGATGAGTTTTGGAATGTGTTGCAGAACTTTATTGATGGCCTGCTGTCTGTCGACTTGATCCTCCTAAAGCACCGATTTGAAGTGAGCAACAAGTTCCTTTTTTATGGTCTGATGTTCTTCCAATATTTCTCCTCTCTGGTTTTAGAGAAAGCTTATATTATTATGCATCCTACGTTGAATGGTAGAACGATGAAAGAACTTGGTGTTCCGTTCGCCTTCCTTTAGCCATCGTATTCTGGATTTTTTCTTCCAGAGTATCACTTCTTGGTGCCTTATTTCATCCAGTTATTTGAGGACACTTTTTTCTTTCGAAGCCAACATCTCAGTGCGTCCCTCTTGGATGATGCGAAGCTGGAACTCTGCCATTTCCCTCTCAAGGATCTTTTGCTGGTGGAAGATATTCCCAAAGGTGGAATGATTCCAACATTCGATGTGGTTCTTAAGATCCTTGAGATGTTGCTGAAATTGGAACATCTTAGAGCCCGCTGGAGGAGTGAGGGCCTGCCAAGCTGACTTGACCATTTCCTTGAAGTCTGGGTGAGTGAGCCAAAAGGCTTCAAAGCAGAAAGGTCGTTTGGTGGTGTCCCCTAGTCTGGTCCATTGGAGAGAGATGGGCCAATGGTCAGATCCTGAAAAGGGTAGGATAGAAGCCTGAATGTCTCCCCCGATATGGATGGCATTATTTGATAGGAGGAAACGATCCAATTTGGAGACAATCTGCTATGAGCCAGATCATTTATTATTCTAGGTATGAGTGCCATTAGCGAAGGGAAGGTCTATCAGCCAATTCTGTTGTATGAAACTTTTGAAATGTGCGCAGTCCGACTCTAGCTTTGCGCGTCCTCCCCTTTTCTCTTCCAAGTTAGTGATCATATTAAAGTCTCCACACATGATCCAAAGAGGATGAGTCATGTTGGAGTTGAGTTGTTCTATTGTGTTAAGCATAGCTATTTTCCGCGAGACATCCTGAGGAAAATAAACATTTGAAAGATGTTCGTGCAGGTTGGTTCCAAGTATGTGGAATGCTGCTTGGATCAAATTGTGTGCTGCATGTGCATCACTTATTGAAACAGCCTGCAGATCCTAAGCGATGGCTAGTCCTCCTGAGGCTCCAGAGGCATCTACAGCAATAGAATGACAACCCGGCCAGACCCTAGAGAGAATGGGGCCGAGGGTATTACCAGTGCATTTAGTTTCTTGCATGAAGAAGACTTGTGGTTTTTCCATTTGTATCATGTTCTTGATCATTCGGTACTTTGTGGGGCTATTTAGTCCCGTTATGTTCCAGGAAATGAGCTTCATTGGGAACTACTTTCAAGGGGTTGAAAGAACTTGGTAAGTTTGGGGTACCTACCAGATTCCATGACCATCTCCCCAATGAGGATAGTCCTTTGTAGATCAGTTTTCCTTACCCTTTTTTTGGAGTCCTTGAAGAATTTCTTTCCGTCCCATGGGCTACCTAATTGGATTCCCAAGGATTTTTTATGTTGTTGAGCGCGGGTGAGGGCTACTGCCAGATTTTCGATCTGTTTCTCAGAGATTTTATCAAAATCCTTTTTCCTGCAGGCTTGCTCGAGAGTAAAGATGTCCAAGTCTCCAATATCTACACGTTCAGATTCCTCCTCCATTAGGCTTACATGACTGGTGTCTGCCCCGGAGTCATCGACTTCCATGTTATTGGTAGGCCCCAGAAACCATCTCACAAATAGAAGAAGGCTTGGGAGGCTGAAGGAAAGCTTCAGGAGGAAGCTTGGTGCGCTCAGAGGGAGTAGGGGAGTCGGAGGTTGGCTTCATGATTAACTGGGTCTGGGGGGTGACGGTCGTTCCAGGGTTTTCAGGATCTTGCTAAGAGTGGTTAGCAAGGATTTCGAAGCTGTTGCTAGTGGAATGGATATCTGAAGCTTGAGAGGAGGGTTTGGGCGGCATAGAGGGGGGTTTCTTGTTGTGACGCCTGTGATTTTGGACTTTGGTGAAGCCATCAGCATCAGGGCTGGTAGAAACATCAGAGGGTTTACTTGGGGGGGTGTTGCGAGGGAAATCGCAGAAGAGATGGCCATGTGCATGGCATTTCTGGCATCTAAAAGGAACATGTTCATAATCAATAGATTGCAACCATTCAAAGTCATTGTGGTAGATACTTACCAAGTCTGGAAGGGCTTTTTCCAGATGCATGAAGACACAGATTCGAGCGTATGAGGTGTAACGCCTGAGCTTGGTTTCTTCTACAATCTTTATAAACTCTCCAAGGCCATAACCAATATCTCTTAAGGATTCTTCGTCCCAATATTCCAGAGGTTATGAGTATAGCCTAATCCAAACTGGTGCCCAGTTGAAGTCTTCTTTGTCCCGATTGAAACGCTCTATCCAGTCTCGTAGGTAGAGCCCTGAAGAGTTGAGGAAGTAGGGGCCCCCATCCAAAATGTGATTCCTGTCTTCAATGCAGTTGAATATGGCAGTGAAAAATCCTTTGGGCCCAAGTTGGAGCGTAACCTGACCTTTCGGCTTCCATTTGGAGCTAATCCAACCGTGCAAGGCTTTTTCGGTTGGCCAAAAACCCACAAATTTTCCAATCAGCGCGTGATCCTTCATGTACTGGATCTGGGCATTGATACCGTGGCTTGGGAGCTCGATCTTGGGGCGTTCTGTAGCTATCGGCCTGCAAGTGGCAGAGGTCGTTTTGGGCAGAGTCGTTTCGTCCAGCGAATCCAATTTTTTTTCTGTTTGCGCTTTCGGCATTTTCCCAGTAGTTTGGTGGTCCACGGCTTTGTCCGTCTATCCTTTGACAGTGGAAGAGAACTGTGCATTGCCAGGGGATTAATGTGTTGTGTCAGAAGAGGGCTTCTGATTTGCAGTGGCATTGGCATTGGGGGAGGCTTTGTGAGCTCCCGCCCCCCCCGCCCCCTGGACGGATCCATTAAGGGTGGATCAGTAGGCGCAATGGCAAGCAACCGAGCTTGAACAAGGAGTGATGGAGAAGTCTTTCGAAGCAGAGCGGCATCATTGCAGAGAAGCTAGAAACCCTAGCTCATTCGTGTGCAGAGCCGTCAATAATATTGTTGATATTATCTTTGCTTCAATAATAATATATATTTCTAATTATTCGACCTACTTAAACTTTATTCATATTTAATTTATATTTATACAATATAATATATTTAATCAAATAAAATAAATATAAAATATGCTAGAAGATATAAGAAGTAAAAAAATTAATTTCCTACTCTTATTTGTTAAAGTATTGGGGAATATATGAACACTGATGGTATATTTGTTTATGTTTTGTTTCTATTCATTTTTATGCAAATAATTCTGTAAATCATAGTGGGAAGTAACTCATAACCAATATGTTATTTCTACTAGCAAGAATTTTAATTGAGTGGTTTTCTTATAAAAATTAATAATGAGAAGTGAAGACATAAATATCAAAAATAAAAATAAACTTTTCAATACTATTAAAAATATCTAATGT
>CM076577.1:1450221939-1450508259 GCA_034641835.2 Pinus albicaulis | reverse complement strand
AATATGTAAACCCACTTGGTTGGGTACTTGAGTCTCATATGTAAATCCACTTGGTTGGATCTTTGATATAGAAACATATGAGTCCCTGGTGATAGGAAAGGTCATAGAGTCATGTACTTCATTGAAAAAATATGTTTGAAGATTCAGCATGAACTCAAAGGGAGCATGGTAACTTTAGTGCACATCAGATCTACAGAGCTATTCTTTCTACACGAGGAGAAAAACCTTGTGTTGGTTTTGGTCCGCCCTTTGCCCTTGATGTCAAAGGGGGAGAGTGACATGTGTTGAGAAAAATACTGAGAGGGGGGGGGGGGGGGGTGAATCAGTATTTACTGCATATTCAAAACTTTTTACTTTTCATGCTCTAAAACCCATACGGCGCTGCTTTGACCAGCACGTATGTCACATGAGGATATCCCTTCATAAAACTTGCATATGCAGTCTAATTATGCCATTAATTCTTCATATATCATTCCATCATTCATTCATTAAATGTTCTACAAACAAGCTAAACATGTGCGTGCGTGAGAATAAACCATCACCACACATAAGCATCACACATGAACACACGAGTTTTAGGTGGAAACCCAAGTGAGGAAAACCACCCATTGCCGATTTGCTCAGCACTTCAATATTTTGTTATAGAAAACATCACAACATATGTCTTTAAAATTATGAGACTCCTACCGAAGCATGCGAGCTGCCACACGCTCATTTACCGACACCCACTGGAGAGAGCTCCAACCCCACGACTCGTTTACCGACCTCTCCTAGAAGGGCTAAGCCTACTGATCTCGTTTTGACCTCTCCACGGAAGGAAACTACGACCCCACGATCTCATTTACCAGCCTCTCCTGGAAGGGAGCTACGACCCCCTGATCTCGTTTACCAGCCTCTCCTGGAAGGGAGCTACAACCCCCTGACTGAAGGCTACAACCCTCAACACCTCTATGGACCACGTTTCATCAATTTTCACACTGGATCCAACAACTTCAATAGAACAATACTTGTAGGCCACGTTTCATCATATTTTCAGACTGGACCCTCTCCATACTTTTAAGCACAGTCAACCATGAAACAGATACATATAACTCACTGACAGATATCAGAAAACCAGCAGAACAGAACAGACATTTCTTACCACAGTCTTCAACAAACCCTAGTTTGCATACGCGCTTTCCTTTCACTGATGTCGCGTATATACGCGCTTCATTTTACAAAAACCCGCGTATACCTCTGTACAAATTATAGAGCCAATTTCATTACGCATACGCGCTTTCTCTTCAGCGAAGCCGCGTATATACGCACTTCCCCTTTGTCGAACTAGCGTATGGTTCTTCAACCATTACAGACCTGCATACTTCTTCAGATCAGATATTCAATTCAGATTAACCCTTTTACTTCAGACAGATGTTCGCCTCTTCTCAGATCTAAGCCTTCCATAAACAGATCTAGCAGATACAAATACATTCCAGATCTAGATATTCCGCTTCATCATTTCTTCATTAGAGCACCATAGAATCAGATCTATCATAAAACCTTTACCCTTTCCATACAGATATACTTCATAGAGAAGTATTCATTCAAGCTCAGACATCTTGCTCCCACCCTCACGATCTGCACAATGAATTTCTTCTCTTTATATAGGTTTACCCTTTTTCAATACCATGAGCCCATTTTTCAATACCATGAGCCAAAACAATACCATGAGCCCAAAACTACATTACTTCCGATGGTATTCCTGGACGGGGTCATTTAGACGAATCATTACCCAATACAATGGGTCAATACCATGGTGGTTACCCCTAGTTTTGCACTTTATGAGCGCTTTTGCCCATACGCGACTTGGCACGTACTTTACCGCGTGCATACGCGACTTCTCCTAGGCAAATCCGCGTATGCCTTGAGACATACTCTTTTCATCATAGATCTAGCACATATTGAATTCCTTTCTTCATTACCTTCTGTACTCTCTGTAGATACATCATATTTTCATCTTTAAACAGGTTCATCAAGGCATATTCTATCAAGCACAACTTCATCAAGTAAGTTGCCATCATCTTCATCAGGTGGGTTGCCATTCAAGAACAACTCTCTACATCATATTGTCAACAAACATCATATCACATCAGATTTACATCATTTACCAAGTCCATCAAGTCAAGAATAACTTCATCAGGTGTATTGCCATCAAGGAAAACACATGCCAACAATATCATGTCTTCATCTTCATTCAGTGGGTTGCCATCAAGGAAAACACTCTGCATCATATTGCCAACAATCTCCCTCTTTGGACTTGATGGCAACCACGATGGTGTTTGATCACCACAATAGATAGGTACATTAAGAATACAATGACACCATGTCACTCTCCCCATTCTTTGACACCATTCTTTCTCTTCATTCAAACACCATGTCACTCTCCCCCTTTGACATCAAGGGCAAAGGGTGGATCAAAACCAACACACTCTCCCTCTTTTCTCCTCATGTAGAAGAAGCGTTCTGCAGATCTGATGTATACTGAAGTGACCAAGCTCCCCCTGAGTTCATGCTGAATCTTCAAAAATATTTTTCAATAAAGTACATGACTCTATGAACTTCCTATCACCAAATACTCATACTTACATCAAATATCCAACCAAGTGGATTTACATATGAGACTCAAGTACTCAACCAAGTGGGTTTACACATTTCAACTCAGCTACCCAACCAAGTGGGTTTACAAAATTTGACTCAGCTACCCAACCAAGTGGGTTTACAAATTTGACAAGTCCTTACATGACTGAATATTACAATTTTACATCACGGGTCTCAACAAGACCTTTTCATCAAAATACAAATATGACCATTTATGACCAACACCAGAAATTCCTCAAGAAAGAGAACATATTTCAGAACCATCATAATGCCAACAATGCATTATACTCATCAAAGCTAATGCTCCCCCTGATTCTGTGCATCCAAGTATCCTTTTCATATGACTAAGGCTCCCCCTTAGTTTGTGCATCCTGAACACTTTCACCGACAAATCATCAAGGCATCTTTATCAACCAATAGAAATAGAATTATGAGAACTGGAACACCACCAGATATACCAAACAGTATCAGAGATACCAAACAGCACTGCAGCTATGCTGAAGAGAGCTGACTCCAAACAGAAATTTGCCAGTAATAAGACATACACAGTTTTATGTGCATGAACTCGCGTATATACGCGACTGTGTTTTAGGAAATCCGCGTATCCAATGCCATCTTCTAAATTTAAACCAGATGTGATCCTCTGTGAGAAAAAGACAGTGTTCAGCTTCTTTCTGAGATATTTGAAAGCTTCCCTGGAATACAGATAGATAGAAAAGAGTAGTTGCATCTTCAAGCGTCATCCAATGGTTGTAGCATAAGTACATTAGTAACCAAGCCTTCAGATTCTTTGCAGCATCAATACATTCTTTCCAAGAGAAATTATCATACCAGAACAACATCTTCACATAAGTGTCAAGCAATCATCCATGTGGTCCAACATCACCATGATCTTTAAGATTTAACATGAAGTAACATATGTAGGGAAAATATCCCAACCATAGTAACAAACTCTGCATAACCAAATGACTTCCAACGCATCCATGTGTGAGCACAAAAGATACTTTTCAGCAAACAGGGCTCAAAATCTCATCATAATAAACCATATACCAAGTCATCATCATTTGAGCATGAGTATCACAATAACCAAAGAATAAGCAGTCATAGTGCCAACAATGCAATCATTAGTATTCAACCTGCTGCTCCCCCTGAACCAGTGTTCCTTCTTAACTTGTGCAACCTAAATACCTTAATCAGCAAGTCATCAGCAACAATCTCTGTATGATCTATCCTTATCTTTGAATTATAAGACTTTAGTCACAACAGCGAAAAAAACAGGTCTCATCCATAATCTTCAACATAAGAAACCAAGTATCATATCATCATTATTTAAAACTGAGAAACTAAGTTGTTACTGAGTCAATAATACATTTATTAACAGTCATACTGATGCTCCCCCTGAATCTCTGCTCCAGATCTTCAGTTATCATATAAATTCTCTTATCATCAATGCATACGCGACTGTGTCTGCTGTAACTCGCGTGTATACACGACTTTTGTTCATATAACTCGCGTATGTAAAGTGAAGCATAGAAATTTTTCTCATTCCTTCATCTCCCACTGAACTTGTACTTCCTGTACCTGTCTTCTTCATATCATATGCTCTGTTAGAAATACATATACCTGTTAGCGCTCAAATCTACCTTAGGCTGAAATAAGATAAACTCAAGGCTACATCAAACCAAGCTCAGCCTCGTAGCTAGCCCTACGAGGACAGGAGAGGGCTCTCTCCGTCAATATCGATAAAATAAGCAATAGGGTGCGAGATGACTTTGAAATGGGAACTAATTTTAGGCTAGTAAATAGATAGGGGAGTTTGTTTTAAATTTTTGGGTTTTCGTTGGAGAAATGGGAAAAACAAATTTTGGGTCCGGGGATAAGGTCAGACCTTTGCAGAATTCGAGTTGGGGCGAGATAGGTGATGGTCTTGATGCTTTTTATTGGATATACGGATAGACCAGAATGAAAAGGAGCTGAAGAGGGAAAAGAAGAACTTGAATCCTCTCCAAACAGTCGAAAACATGCAAAATTAAACGAATTCAAAGGCAGAGCACTGTAAACAATGGATTCAACCTCATCTACTCATCCATTTAATTTCAGAACCATATGGAAGGAATGGCATACATTTAACATGGAGAAAATTACAGTAAACAGAGAGAAAAAACCATCAAGAACAGAACACCACAAGAATCCCAACAGGTGCCGCAAAACCTCTGATCTTTCCTTAGCCAAAATATGAAAAAATATGTACAATGGTGCCAAAAGTTTCCCAAGAGTCCAACCAGTAGAATGTCTCAGAAATTACAATATATAGATCACTCTAACCCCTTTCCATGCCTCTAGGGGTCGAATTCCTTCTTCAGGGATCAGTTTCAACCAAATTCTAATCAAGGAACTAGAATCTAGGCAGCTAACAACTTGCCTCTAAAAGAGTGGAAACTGATTCATTTACATGATTTTCACTTTTTTGAGAGTGAATCTTCTAGAATAGGTAAAAATAAGCCAAAGTTACATGAAAACCATCAATTTACATCATAAAAACCCAAAAATTTCATCCACAAGCAAAACTGGTCCAAACTGGCCGAAAATCCGAGCTGGAAGTTGAAAATTCAGCGAAAAATTTAAGTGGGTCGCGCCCCTGAGCCAAGTGGGTCGTGCGCCTTTCAACCTGATTTTGAAGTACTTCCTGGCATCCAAATTGAGCTCATGATAGCTCGTTGGAAAGCCCTAGATGTTGGCTATCCAACCCAAGTGGAATTTCCCAATTTGGAGCTCATTTGGCCCTCCAAAATTTCATTCTCCCAGAAGTACTTCCTGCTGGTGCAAAAGGTGGCAGCAAGGTAGTTTTCATGGTGTTTTTGAGCTTTTTGACCATCCAGAATCTGATGAAATGCTTCGGTAATGCCTAAGGATGCATAAATTACCATGAAAAATCCAAAAATGCAAAAATTTCCTTCAGAAAGTGTCCCAAAAAAAAGTGAGCATATGGGTGCGCGACCCACTTAACTGAAAAACCTGTTTTTGAGACCAAAAATTTCAAAATGACAAAACTTTCTCCGAATTTGCTCAAATTCGGAGTGAAGACCCTCCATCATGTATCTTGGCCAACCAATGAAGCATCGGCCAAAATCCAGAGTGGATCAGGCCTTTTTCGCCGTTTTAGTGCTTCGCTCAACCTCCTCTTCAGAATCTTCATTCTCGCTTTGCAGACATGCATGCGAGCCCAATAATGTCCTTTCATGTGACGAAGCATGTCTTTGTCTCGATTGGCCTTCGCCAACAACTTCTCCAAATGAATGTTAACATGCGTGAGACAAGAATCTCGATCAGCCGGTGTCATATCACCAAGTCTCTTCCGGGCCAATTGTCGATCCTCACGGATTCGACGCAGCTCATAAAGTGTGCCCTCATCCTCAAGTTGTTTGTTGCGCTGCTCCAGATAGTTTATCACCCACTGAGCCTTCTGCAATTGATCTTTCAGCTTGTCATTCTCGGCCCTTTGTTCCTGGATGATCTCCCTCAGTTTCGAGCTAGGAGAGCTCGCATCAACATCAATGATTGTGAAATCTGTGTCCCGGCCTCCTGATGGGCCCTCATCATGCATGGGCTTCTTGCCCCTATCCTAGATCTGTACCTGTGCTGAAGAAGAAGGCGAGACCCCTTCCACATCATGTGGAGATAATACTCGTTGTGCTGATGAAGTCGGCAAGACACCTTCCACCCTGGGTGGAGATAATACTCGCCGTGTGGCTGCAAATAAGGCCCTGTGGCCTCGCTGATATGTCATAACCAATGGAGCGCTGATGTGCTCAACCTCAGGAATGTCTGGATGGTGTGAAGGCTCTCCCGCATCATGAACTACCTCGGGAGGCGGCTGTGATGCTGTGAAAAAGTCACGGGAGATGAAATCCTCCCAAGTGATGCCCTGCTGTGCCAACTGATATAACACTATGATCTTGATCAAAGCGTAATGATATATACTCCTATGCTGCTGTGCTGGGCTCTTCTTCTGTACAAAAATCACCATCCTCTCTATGTTGCGATACATGAAGTACGGAATGTTCATCATACGTACCCTTGTCAAGTGCATCAACAAACGAATATGGTATGCAAAGAGACGTGCGTATCTGCCCTCGCAACTGAAATACTGAATGATGAGTTTCATCAGCGGTGCAAACTCATCCCTCAAGAATCTGAAAGGAAAAACTCTGCCCAAGTAGTTCATATACCCAGGTTTAATGTATGGCTCATAGTGGAATCTCTTTAAATGCTGACGTTTGTTCCATTCCTCTCCCATATTTGGTATGCCAGTGGCTTGAGCAATAGTCAATGGTGACAAAATGAAATCAACCCCGGCAAGATTTACATCGCCATTACATAAATGTAGAACAAATAGACGAGCTAGTTCACGATGAAGCTGGGTTTGTGAAATCATCTCACAAAATCGAAAACATGACAGATACCGAAAACAATCCATTGCTAGTGGACATGCCTGCAACTGAGCCAAAGAACTAGGCTCCACCCTGCAATGATCACCACCTTTGCCACCTCTATGAGGCCTCCATGGCACATTACCCTCTGTCGTGGAATCACTGTCCGACTCCTGCTCATAAACTGACTCTGTCTCTGACATGGCTTTGAACAAGATATTTGCAATATGGATACTGATATAGATGCAGTGAAAACAAAGTTTAATGTATGTTCAACACCCAATAGATATCACCCACGTACCAAATTATCACAGGAGAACAGAATTACAATGAGCATGGCTCTGCTTAGTGGCATGAAAACTATCACTGTTTTGACCATAAGTGAGTTTCACAAATGAGTGCTAACTGCAAAGTATGTTGCAAGCTTTTGGTAATGATGGGCAAAATTTGTCAAAGAAGCAAACAAGTACAGGACTATTTTTAGGAACTGGAGAATAGGGAGAACATGACCATAACCATAATGACACAAATTACTATCACAGTGGTAATAGAATGGTAACAACAGCAATGGTGATATTATGGTAATGAGGGCTATAGACTAGTCGATATAAAATTGTGCAAAATATGAAAGGGCATGAACATCAATGATAAGATGATAACTAAGGGCATGAGGATCATATATACAGCGTGCCAGGGTGGGAACATGTTCAACATTCAAAGGTTTTCAAATTTGTCATAAAACTGCCCATACGATTTCAAAACCCTTACAAAATTAACTTGCATGTGAATGAAGGGTTCATATATTTTTCTCCAAGCATGGCTTGTTTTCCCAACATCAATGACATCACAACCATATTAAAAATCAACTGAGAAAAGATTAAAACCTGTTTGCAGACTGCCAGAGACAATTTAAATGAAAACTAGGCGCAAAACACGATTTTCTGGGCTTTGCTGTTTAAGTGGGTCGTGCCTGCTCAAGTGGGTCGCGCCTCCCAAGTGGGTCGCGCCCGTTCAAATTTACACTGGCTGAGGCGCTCAAGTGGGTCACGCCCCTCAAGTGGGTCTCATCCGCTCAAGTGGGTCTCGCGCCCTCCAAACACTGTCCAGAACTATCAAAACCTGTCTACGGCCTTCAAAAACTCGACAACCGACCTCTGCCTTGCGGATTTTTGGCAAATGAGTTTGTTTGTCATGTTTATATATGAAATAAATATCTCATCAAATCAGATTGCTTTTCAAATGTGTTTGATAACCCACTCTCATAATGTTTCTGCATGTTGACATTTGGCTATTTAATACAATGTTTCTCCTTTGACTTTTCTGAATTTTGGACTGAAAACTTTTGTTGTCTTTTGCAGGGATGCAGCACTTTAGCTTAGGAAAATATCAGAGGCTTGCACTGAAGCTTCTCATGGCGAAATAAATACAATTATTACAAAAATGAAATTAAACAATTTCTAGTTCCAAAACAAAGTTTTGGACTAGAAATTTCTTCCAATGCTTTTGATGATAAAGATGTGAAACAAAAACTTTACGAAACCAACCTCATGGCCTGCGGGCTTTATGACATGTATGCAAAGGACTCGAAACCCTAGACTCTAAGAGTAAAGACTCTTTTTAACGAAACTGATATTTAATAACCATGAATGAAAT
This sequence comes from Pinus albicaulis, assembly GCA_034641835.2. Lineage (NCBI taxonomy): Eukaryota > Viridiplantae > Streptophyta > Pinopsida > Pinales > Pinaceae > Pinus > Pinus albicaulis. Next base: position 1,450,499,539 of record CM076577.1, on the reverse strand, counting down.
GACGATGAACTTCAGTAATTTTTGAGGAATTTTTAAATAGCCCTGCAGGTACAAGCATGAGGAAACAAAGGACAACCAGACCCCTTCGTCAGTCAGTGGCATGCTCCTAGCGAAATGCAACGAAGTGGAACAAGCGAGACACCTAAGAATGAATATGCAAAAGCGAAACGATCTCTGACGGAGGGCTGTAAGGACCGACTCTAACATTGGCTCCAATGGGGATGGTGCCTCCATGGAGATGCCAAGAATAGCAGATCTCTGGGGGAGTCAGGCAGTGCCTTCATCCATTGGGCGATGGAGTCATTATTTCGACAAAAAACTCAAAACTCTTGATATATTTATTGACTGTAAATTTGACTGAAAAGAGACTGAAACTTGACCAAAACCGACTCGATTCTAAAACTGAAAAGACTGATAAAACTGACTTGGCAAACTTCAAACTAACCAACCTTCATCTCCAGAATTATAGCCTTCGCTCCGGGCCCCAGACTGAAGATGAGAGACCAGTACACACTTGCAATGAAACAGAAGTAAAACGATATATACAACGATGATGAAATCAGCAGAAGATACTCAGAAGTGATATCGTTTCAGCAACCGACCATTGATCGGTCCTCCAGGACAATCATCTCCATTCATTTCTTTGAGAAGAAAGGCATTTTGACCCCGATATGCTGCGATCTTAAAAGGACCCTTCCATAGATTTTCAAATTTGCCGTGCTTTCCCTTATCTTCATTCCGAGCATCCCATTTCAAAACTACCTCATCCAACTGAAACTTATCCGCTTTTGCCTTTCTGTCATAGATCTTCTTTATGCGCTCCTGCAACTTGAAAGTATTTTGAAATACCTCCTCCCGTGTCTGCTGTAAATGAATCATCTGATTAATCCTCCGCTGCATGGGATCTTCCTCACTACCAGCTTCCTGAAGCAATTTGACCACCGGGACAGCAAGTGAAGTAGGAAAAACCGTGTCTATTCCGTACACCAGCTCGAAAGGAGACATGCCAATCGACTTTTTCTGACTTACTCTATCAGCCCACAGCGCATTCATTAATTTCTTATGCCAGCCCTTTTTGTTGATTTCCAGCAATTTCTTAATGATATTCACCAAGGACTTGTTTGAAGATTCCGCCAAACCATTTCCTTGCGGATGGTAAGCGGTCGAATGTCCCAAACTGATATTGTACTTATAGCAAAATTCAACCATCCTCTTAGACTTGAAGGCCGCTGCATTATCTGTGATTATTTTGCTAGGACACCCAAAACGTGACAGAATATTATTTTCAAGAAAGGAGATAATTACCGCATCCGTGACCTGTCGAGTGGGAATCGCCTCGATCCACTTCGTGAAGTAGTCCGTAGCTGTCAATATCCATCTATGTTGTCCGGAAGATGCTGGGTGGATTTCCCCGATAAAATCCAATCCCCACTGCTGGAATGGTGCACTAACTTCGATTGGTTTGAGAGGCAAAGGCTGTAATTTTTGCTTCCCTTCAAATATTTGACACTCATGACAATTCTTAACAGCCTTGTATACATCAGAAAACAAAGAAGGCCAATAATATCCCACCCTTAGAATCTTATTCGATGTGGTCTTCCAAAACAAATGGCCTCCACAGTCACCTTTATGAAAGTCCTCCAAAACTCTTCGAGCTTCCTCCTCTACCAAACAATTCAACAACATTCCTCCAGGGTCTTTCCAATACAATGCAGAATTCAGAATGCAAAATTTTGTAGCTCTCAACTTCAATGTTATACTCTTATTTCTAGGCATTCCGGGAGGTGAAGATAAATTCTGAAGCACATATAAAATGTCAGCGTACCAAGGAGAAGAAACAAAAATATCAGATACCTGAACTGACGTACTTTCCTCATCTTCATCGAACATGGCAGCAATCAAATTTATATCTAGAGCATGCAGATTTGTTTCTGCCATGAGCTTGGCGAGTCCTTGTCCTTTAATCAACTTGGTTGGTTTAATCTCTACATCGTATTCTAACAACGCAGCAATCCACCTACCCCGTCTTCCCTCTGGATCTGCCTGTACCAAAACATCTTTAACTGCTGCGTTAGGAACGTATGCTATAATGTGGGAATGCAATATATACACAAGGAAATATTTCAAAGCCTTTACAAGCGCAAGCGCTTGTTTATCAATAATATTGTACTTCAATGCTCCATCCCTTATGATCCGGCTGAAAAAAGCAATGGGCTTCTCAACTCCATCCCTTTTTTGCATCAAAACAGCTGCCAATGTGTGCTCAGAAGCAAAAGAAAATAAAATGAAATCCTATGTGTAATCCAGGCTGATTAAGATAGGGGCTGAGGAAAGAGCTATCTTTACCAAATTGAATGATTTCACTGCCTCTTCTGTCCACTTTACCTGACTGTCCTTTTTCAGCATGTTTGTGATTTCTCTAAGATGCTCTACAAGATTTGGAATGAAACGACGCAGAAAATTCATTTTACCATTAAATGACTGTATTTCTTTCTTGTTCCGGGGCTGCTCAATCTGCTGTATGGCTTCAACACGTGCAGGGTCAACACGAATGCCATCTTTCGATATGATGTGGCCAAGGAGCTTGCCTTCATCCATGGCAAAAAGGCTCCTTTTCGGATTCAGCGAAATGCCATATTTTCTACACTTTTGGAAAACAACTTTCAAATGATATAAATGTTCTTCATTAGAATTTGAAAACACAGTTAAATCATCAAGATAAACAACCAAAAATACATCTTTTTCGTTGGCAAAAGCCATGTCCATGGCACGCTGAAAGGTGGCACCTGCATTCTTTAAACCAAACGGCATTTTTGCGTAATGAAATGTTCCCCAAGGAGTGGTGAACGCAGTCTTGTCACGATCATCTTCCTGCACTAAAATCTGATTATAACCTAAGTAGCCGTCGAGTAGTGACATCCTTGATGCTCCAACTACTCGCTGCAATATATGGTCCATTTTTGGCAGCGGATAATTGTCTTTTAATGATACCTTATTCAAATTTCTGAAGTCAATACATAGACGGATCTCACCTGTTTTCTTTCTCACGGGCACCAAATTTGATATCCAATCTGAAAATCGGATAGGCACAATGATTCCTGACTTATACAACCGGTTTACCTCTTTTTCAATCGATGGTAACAGCTTTGGATTGATTCTCCTCAGCTTTTGACGAAAGGGCTTCTGATTTGGTTTGATGGGGATAGTATGTTGAATGATGTTAGTGTCATACGTTTTTAGATCTGAATAATCCCACGCGAATGCATCAGAAAATGAAGACAACAATTTCACATATTCGACCTTTACCTTTGGTGACAATGACCTTGATAACTTTACCATCTTGGGATTATCAGCTGTCCCAATATTTACCTCTTCCACACCTTTCTTCGTGGGCCTCAATGTTGGTTTGCGGGCTACATCGTCTTGATCAAACAATTCTTCCAAAGGAATCAATCCCTTAGGAATGATGTTATCCTTAAGTTGCAGCACTTCCATTTGGTTTATTTGTATGTCATCACTACCATCATCATGTTCTGTATCTATGGAGGTGTCTTTAAACTTACCCTTATTCTGCAGAAATTCACTAATCTCCTCATCATCCTGAAAGACTTGCCAACATCGCTGATTGTCTGGAACGGTGGGGCGGTGTTTCACATGAATCTCGAACTTGTTGCTGGAATTCATTGGAATTTTTAAATTGCTTTCTGCCTTAGCAAGTCCATCAGCAACACCATTTTGTATGCGAGGCACACATGTCAAGGTATGATCAGAAAATAATTTTAGAATGTCTAAAACTGCATTACGGTAAGCCCTCATGCGAGGATGCTTGGCCTGAAACTCACCTTTAACCTGCTTTATCACCAATTCTGAATCACCATATACTGCAATATTTTTCGCTTTCAGCTTCTTAAGAATCTTAAGGCCAGCAATTAGAGCCTCATATTCCGCTTCATTATTAGAACAATCAAATGCAAGCTTGTAGGAACACACCCTCACATTTCTCGGAACCTTATCCGGAGCGGAAAACAGACTACGAATCCACACACCAATCCCAGCACCATCACTGCCCACTGCGCCATCAAAATCCATGGTCCAAAGACCATCTTCATCGTTCTCTAAATGCTGAAATTGCGCCGGCTCTGTTTTTCCTGTTTGCTGCCCATTGTCTTCAACTGATTGCTCCACAGTAGCTTGTTTTTCTCTCCTTTCTTTTTGCAGAACTTCTCTAAAATTTTCAGTGATTTCTGGTATATCTTCCGCCTGAACTAATTGACTTTCTATATCATTAAAACTATCAGCAAGCAACACAAACGATTCTAAATCGGTATGTACATAATTTACAGGATGATTGATTGGCTTATCTTTGCTAGTTATCATGTATTTCATCTTCTGCTCTCGATATAACTTTCTCATTTGACCGAAGACTGGAATTGTAGCATAAGAGAAATCTAACTGAAGTGTACCTTTCAACTTTGCCCCCCAAGATCTCGAAAGGAGCATACCAAATCGCGGAGGAATGTCGGCCACCACCACGTCCATTAAGACATTCTTTGCTGGAATTTGATCTAAGCTTACAACCAAATCTTTGATGAGTCCTATACACCTCACACGACTGGAGTCAAATGAATACAAATCATGATATTTTCTTGTAATGTCTAATCCCAATTTTTCCATGATCGCCTTTGGCATCAAATTGTGCGAAGCACCCGAATCGAACATGGCATTGTGAAAAACATATTCATGCAACCTCAAACTGATATAAAATGGAGGAACATCACTGTCAGGGGACTCACCATCTAATGCAGGCCCAAAAATCAATTCTGGCTGATCATCCTCAACATTTACTGTATCGAACATGGGATCAAAGTTCACAATTTTGGAGACTTGACCGCGGTAGCTGCTGTTCTTCATAATTTCTGTCAAAGGAATAGATATTTTTAATTTGGAAATTTCATTTTCCAAACTAAATGCTGAAACTTTCTCGACTTCTTTGACCGGCACTTCCTTCTTTTCAGCCTTATCTTTCACTATGTTTGGCTGATTTACCTTTTCTGCTGGTGATACTTTACTAGCTGCGAGATCAATTGTCTCTTTTCCTTTCTTCTGTGGTATTGGTGAATCTGCCTTTGGTGCTGAAGCTTCTTTTCGTTTCTGAATTGGATTTATGGGCACATCTCGGTTTCTCAATGAGTATTGCTTTTGTTGGGTGGACAAAGCATTCAAATATCCTCTTTGGTATTCATCTGACTCTTCCTCTAAATCTGCATCATTTGCTAGAATGAAATCTTCATCTTTCTGAATGACTGAACTTTCTCCATATTCTTCATCCTCGGTAATATAAATAGGCAAATCGTCGGGGGTGAAGAAATGATTTTCTCACCTGCAACATCATCATCATCGTCTGAATCTTGACTCACGAAATTCTGCAAAAGAGGTGTCTTGATCTGTTGTTGGGCTGCTGGCTCTGGTGGTCTTTGTTCACGCTGCTTTATCCTGAACTGTGGCTGCTGCTGGCCATGGTAGTTTGGATTCCGAATCTGCATTTCTGATTTGTCAAGGTTCATTCTTTTGAGCATTTTTTCCATCTCACAAATTAAGTGCTGTTCAGATGTAGATGTGGAAGGCTCTTCTTTTATAGTCACTCTTTTCTCTGCTTTCAACCGTTCTCTCTTATCGTTCAGATTTGCCTCAACACTAACAGTGATCTTCTGCATATCTTCTAGGGTAGGCGGATCTCTATCACGAAGGGAATAAGCCATCTCCGGATCAAAACCATCCAGGAATTTAAGGAGAGCAGACTTTTTAGACGGTCTCAAGTCATCTGGAATTGCATTATACACTGTAATGAATCTAATAATATAATCCTGAACGGACTCACCAGGATTACGCTTGATGTTTGTATACTCTGAAGTAATCTGCAGCGGATCCTTTTTCATCTCCCATCGATCTAAAAATGGTGTCTGAAGGTCTTGCAATGTATTGATACTTCCAGCCGGCAGAGCTCTGAACCATTTACGAACTTCTCCTCCAAAAGTCTGAGCAAACAATCTCATCAAAACATTTTCTGCATCAACTTCATGCAGGTCCAAAAAGTCTGTCATCCGAACAATATGCTGCTGAGCTGATATACTCTGTGGTGTACCATAAAATATAGGAATTTTGCTCTGGTAATCAGCGGGCATAGGATCTAAATTGGCCGACAAGGCAAGAGGTGCAAATTTGGCTGCCATGACTCTTGGCGAATTGACAATCTGCTGTCTCGGAGAAACAGGAGGACTGGGAGCAGTAGGTGTATGAGATGTATGCGGCGGAGACGGAGGGGAAACTACTGTTGATTGCTGATCAGAAAACTCAGGCTGAATAGGAATGGTAGGGATAAAGGGAGGTTCGGTGGGAATCCGTGAACTAGATGCAACTTCAGATGGTCCAAGAGTTTGTGAAGCAAATTCAGTGAATTCGGGAATGTTGGTAGCCACAACGGAATCTTGCAACTGTCTATCCAAGTGATATGAAACAAATCTGTACTGCAAATCTTCAACAAACAATGGATCTGGAACTAATCTTGATAATTCAGTTTCAGAAAAAATTACGAATAAGGATGTTTCAAATCATGCATCAAAAGGAATTTCATCAACATATATAATTTTCACAGGACAGGATGCAGATCTAGAAAGCAATCTGGAACTTCCAAAACTCACTTGACTTTCTCTTTCAGAACTTTCTTGACTTCCTTGCCTTCTAAGAATCCTAGGAATCAGATTTGGATTTTCAAATATTGTTGGTGGATCAGGGTCAGGATTCGACCTAGTATTCCTTCTTGAAGCCAGTGTATTGATCTTCTCGGGATAAATTTCAAGGAACACAATCAATTATCTTCAGCCTTTCGACTTCTAGACTCAATCATCCAAAGGTCTAGAACGAACAAGTATACTGGGGTGATTCGCGAATCAAGTGCTGCACTCACAAGCTTACCGGAGATCGACTGAAGCAGCGTTTATCTACTACCGCTTATGCATAGCAAAAGCGTTTCGAAAGCTACCTGGCGTGACTTCAGACTCCGTCTAAGACTCATGAAATGAACACATCAACAAGCAAACCATTTGAGATTAGATCCCCAGTATGGTCGCCACTATGTTAGCGCTCAAAATCGCCTCAGGCTGAGGAAGGCAAAACTCGAGGCAACATCAAACCAAGCTTAGCCTCGTAGCTAGCCCTACGAGGATAGGAGAGGGCTCTCTCCGTCAATCTCGAAAAAATAAGCAATAGAGTGCGAGATGACTTTGGAATGGGAACTGATTTTAGGCTAGTAAATGGATAGGGGAGTTTGTTTTAAATTTTTGGGTTTTCGTTGGAGAAATGGGAAAAACAAATTTTGGGTCCGGGGATAAGGTCAGACCTTTGCAGATTTCGAGTTGGGGCGAGGTAGGTGAATGTCTTGATGCTTTAGATTTGGATATACGGACAGATTAGACCGACAAGGAGCTGAAGAGGGCAAAGAAGAACTTGGATCCTCTCCAAACAATCGAAAACATATAGAACTAAATGAATTCAAAGGCAGAGCACCGTAAACAATGGATTCAACCTCATCTACTCATTCAATTTAGTTCAGAAGCATATGAAAGGAATGGCATACATTAAACATGAAGAAACTTACAGTAAACAGAGAGAAAACACCATCAAGAATAGAACACCACAAGAATCCCAACAGGTGCCGCAAAACCTCTGATCTTTCCTTAGCCAAAATATGAAAAAATATGTACAATGGTGCCAAAAGTTTCCCAAGAGTCCAACCTATAGAATGTCTCAGAAATTACAATATATAGATCACTCTAACCCCTTTCCATGCCTCTAGGGGTCGAATTCCTTCTTCAGGGATCAGTTTCAACCAAATTCTAATCAAGGAACTAAAATCTAGGCAGCTAACAACTTGCCTCTAAAAGAGTGGAAACTGATTCATTTACATGATTTTCACTTTTTTGAGAGTGAATCTTCTAGAATAGGTAAAAATAAGCCAAAGTTACATGAAAACCATCAATTTACATCATAAAAACCCAAAAAATTCATCCACAAGCAAAACTGGTCCAAACTGGCCGAAAATCCGAGCTGGAAGTTGAAAATTCAGCCAAAAATTTAAGTGGGTCGCGCCCCTAAGCCAAGTGGGTCGCGCGCCTTTCAACATGATTTTGAAGTACTTCACGGCATCCAAATTGAGCTCAAGCTCGTTGGAAAGCCCTGGATGTTGGCTATCCAACCCAAGTGGAATTTCCCAATTTGGAGCTCATTTGACCCTCCAAAATTTCATTCTCCCGGAAGTACTTCCTGCTGGTGCAAAAGGTGGCAGCAAGGTAGTTTTCATGGTGTTTTTGAGCTTTTTGACCATCCAGAATCTGATGAAATGCTTCGGTAATGCCTGAGGATGCATAACTTACCATGAAAAATCCAAAAATGCAAAAATTTCCTTCAGCAAGTGTCCCAAAAAAAAGTGAGCATATGGGTGTGCGACCCACTTAACTGAAAAACCTGTTTTTGAGACCAAAAATTTCAAAATGACAAAAATTTCTCCGAATTTTCTCAAATTCAGAGTGAAGACCCTCCATCATGTATCTTGTCCAACCAACGAAGCATTGGCCAAAATCCAGAGTGGATCAGGCCTTTTCCGCCGTTTTAGTGCTTCGCTCAACCTCGTCTTCAGAATCTTCATTCTCGCTTTGCAGACATGCATGCGAGCCCAATAATGTCCTTTCATGTGACAAAGCATGTCTTTGTCTCGATTGGCCTTCGCCAAAAATTTCTCAAAATGAATGTTCACATGCGTGAGTACAGAATCTCGATCAGCTGGTGTCATATCACCAGGTCTCTTCCTGGCCAATTGTCGATCCTCACGGATTCGACGCAGCTCATAAAGTGTGCGCTCATCCTCAAGCTGTTTGTTGCGCTTCTCCATATATTTTATCACCCACTGAGCCTTCTGAAATTTATCTTTCAGCTTGTCATTCTCGGCCCTTTGCTCCTGGATGATCTCCCTCAGTTTTGAGCTAAGAGAGCTCGCATCAACATCAATGATTGTGAAATCTGTGTCCCGGCCTCCTGATGGGCCCTCATCATGCATGGGCTTCTTGCCCCTGTCCTGGATCTGTACCTGTGCTGAAGAAGAAGGCGAGACCCCTTCCACATCATGTGGAGATAATACTCGCTCTGTTGATGAAGTCGGAAAGACCCCTTCCACCTCACGTGGAGACAATACTCGCCGTGTAGCTGCAAATAAGGCCCTGTGGCCTCGATGATATGTCAGAACCAATGGAGCGCTGATGTGCTCAACCTCAGGAATGTCCCGCTGGTGTGAAGGCTCTCCCGCATCATGAACTACCCGGGGAGGCGGCTGTGACGCTGTGAAAAAGTCACGGGAGATGAAATCCTCCCAAGTGATGCCCTGCTGTGCCAACTGATGTAACACTATGATCTTGATCAAAGCGTAATGATATATACTCCTATGCTGCTGTGCTGGGCTCTTCTTCTGTACAAAAATCACCATCCTCTCTATGTTGCGATACATGAAGTACGGAATGTTCATCATACGTACCCTTGTGAAGTGCATCAACAAACGAACATGGTACGCAAAGAGACGCGCGTATCTGCCCTCGCAACTGAAATACCGAATGATGAGTTTCATCAGCGGTGCAAACTCGTCCCTCAGGAATCTGAAAGGAAAAACTCTGCCCAAGTGCTTCATATACCCAGGTTTAATGTATGGCTCATAGTGGAATTTCTCTAAATGCTGACGTTTGTTCCATTCCTCTCCCATATTTGGTATGCCAGTGGCTTGAGCAATAGTCAATGGTGACAGAATGAAATCAACCCCGGCAAGATTTACACGGCCATTACATAAATGTAGAACAAATAGACGAGCTAGTTCACGATGAAGCTGGGTTTGTGAAATCATCTCACAAAATCGAAAACATGACAGATACCGAAAACAATCCATTGCTAGTGGACATGCCTGCAACTGAGCCAAAGAACTAGGCTCCACCCTGCAATGATCACCACCTTTGCCACCTCTATGAGGCCTCCATGGCACATTACCCTCTGTCGTGGAATCACTGTCCGACTCCTGCTCATAAACTGACTCTGTCTCTGACATGGCTTTGAACAAGATATTTGCAATATGGATACTGATATAGATGCAGTGAAAACAAAGTTTAATGTATGTTCAACACCCAATAGATATCACCCACGTACCAAATTATCACAGGAGAACAGAATTACAATGAGCATGGCTCTGCTTAGTGGCATGAAAACTATCACTGTTTTGACCATAAGTGAGTTTCACAAATGAGTGCTAACTGCAAAGTATGTTGCAAGCTTTTGGTAATGATGGGCAAAATTTGTCAAAGAAGCAAACAAGTACAGGACTATTTTTAGGAACTGGAGAATAGGGAGAACATGACCATAACCATAATGACACAAATTACTATCACAGTGGTAATAGAATGGTAACAACAGCAATGGTGATATTATGGTAATGAGGGCTATAGACTAGTCGATATAAAACTGTGCAAAATATGAAAGGGCATGAACAGCAATGATAAGATGATAACTAAGGGCATGAGGATCATATATACAGCTTCCCAGGGTGGGAACATGTTCAACATTCAAAGGTTTTCAAATTTGTCATAAAACTGCCCATACGATTTCAAAACCCTTACAAAATTAACTTGCATGTGAATGAAGGGTTCATATATTTTTCTCCAAGCATGGCTTGTTTTCCCAACATCAATGACATCACAACCATATTAAAAATCAACTGAGAAAAGATTAAAACCTGTTTGCAGGCTACCGGAGACAATTTAAATGAAAACTGGGCGCAAAACACGATTTTCTGGGCTTTTCTGTTTAAGTGGGTCGCGCCTGCTCAAGTGGGTCGTGCCTCCCAAGTGGGTCGCGCCCGTTCAAATTTACACTGGCTGAGGCGCTCAAGTGGGTCGCGCCCGTTCAAATTTACACTGGATGAGGCGCTCAAGTGGGTCGCGCCCCTCAAGTGGGTCTCATTCGCTCAAGTGGGTCTCGCGCCCTCCAAACACTGTCCAGAACTATCAAAACCTGTCTACGGCCTTCAAAAACTCGACAACCGACCTCTGTCTTGCGGATTTTTGGCAAATGAGTTTGTTTTTCATGTTTATATATGAAATAAATATCTCATCAAATCAGATTGCTTTTCAAATGTGTTTGATAACCCACTCTCATAATGTTTCTGCATGTTAACATTTAGCTATTTAATACAATGTTTCTCCTTTGAATTTTCTGAATTTTGGACTGAAAAATTTTGTTGTCTTTTGCAGGGATGCGGCACTTTAGCTTAGGAAAAGATCAGAGGCTTGCACTGAAGCTTCTCATGGCGAAATAAATACAATTATTACAAAAATGAAATTAAACAATTTCTAGTTCCAAAACAGATTTTTGGACTAGAAATGTCTTCCAATGCTTTTGATGATAAAGATGTGAAACAAAAACTTTGCGAAACCAACCTCATGGCCTGCGGGCTTTATGACATGTATGCAAAGGACTCGAAACCCTAGACTCTAAGACTAAAGACTCTTTTTGACGAAACTGATATTTAATAACCATGAATGAAATGACGATGAACTTCAGTAATTTTTGAGGAATTTTTAAATAGCCCTGCAGGTACAAGCACGAGGAAAAAAAGGACAACCAGACCCCCTCGTCAGTCAGTGGCATGCTCCTAGCGAAATGCAATGAAGTGAAACAAGAGAGACACCTAAGAATGAATATGCAAAAGCGAAACGATCTCTGACGGAGGGCTGTAAGGACCGACTCTAACAATACCCAGAATAATCAAATCAACCATGAGATTTATCATACATCGCTCCCCCTGTGACGATAAATTACTAAATCTCATAATGTATCCCACATCATTCCTGCAGCCAATAAGAGAAGTAAGATTTAGAAGCGGATGACTGTAGTAGGGTCAGAATTCCCTACGTTTCTGATCGGTCCTCCATCTTTTTCCAGATTTGTTTGAACTTTCTATTTGTGTGCTGGAAGTTATCCAATTTCTCATATCTGTTCAACCTGCATTCTTTTTCTACATGTCCATACTTGTTACAAGAATAACATCTCATGTGTCCAGAGAAATAAGCATAAGAATCATAATGAGAATTTCTAATCTTCCTCCTTTTACAATCAGCTGCTTTATGTCCATACTTGTTACATGAAAAACAATATCCCTTGAAGAAACCAGAGTACCTTTCTATGTAGAATCTGTTTGTTTGTGGCTGAATTGTTCTTCTTCTGCCCATAATTATGACGTTTAAAACATTCAACGTTCTTGAATGAATTCCTTTGAGAATTCATGATTGTTGTTTGATCTTTTGTCTCTTTCAACACTTCAGGTTTTGCATTGACATCCTCTAAATTTTTAGCACTTCCTTGTGAGCTAGATTCTCCTTTAACAGTTTCATGGAAACCAAGGCCAAGTTTGATAGCAGGAGACCTTTGATTACTCAGAATATTGTCCAAAATATTAGTACTATCTTGAAACCTCAAAATTTTAACTTTTTCTTCTAATTTACCTTTGAGAATGTTTACCTCAACCTCCAAGGCTTGACATTGCTTTGTCATGCTTTCTTCTTTCCTTCTTCCATCTTCTGCTTGATCCTTCAGATTTAGAATCTCTTCTTTCAACCAATTCTTGTTCTCTTCACATATTTGTTGTAGCTCTTCATTCTTCTTATTTGATTTTTCCAGATCTTCTTTGAGAGAGATGATTTCTGCTTCAAGGCCTTTCATTTCAAATGGATGTAGAGGTTCCTCATTCTTCTTACTTGATGCTTCAAGATCTGCTTGTAGAGAGATGATTGCAGCTTCAAGTCCTTCATTCTTCTTGCTTGATACTTCGAGATCTGCATTTAGATTGTTGATTTCTGCTTCTAGTTCTTTAATTCGATTGGATGCATAAGTATGAGACCTTTGATACTTGTCCACCTGTCCATTCAGCATCTCTATTTGATCTTTCATTTGAGAGATCATCTCTTTGTAGATAGAATCTTTCTTATCAATTTCCTTTTGATGTTCTTCAACTTTGATCTTGATAGCTTGTTCTAGATCCACAACTTTACTTTCACTTTCTACACCATTGCTTGCACAAAGAAGATTACAAGGACCCAAATCACTATCAGATTCATCTTCTTCAATTTTTGCTATACAGGTTTTCTGAGACATCTCCTTGCTTCGAGTAGCCTTATTCTTTTGCTTCTTTGCCATGAACACTTTTAGATCATGGTCAGAATCTTCTTCATCTTCACTGGACACTTCATCATCATCTTCATTTTCATAATAACTCTTCCTCTTTTCAAATTGTTTCCCTTTACCATGTTTTTCTTTATAAGGGCATTTAGCAGCATAGTGACCAACTTTTCCACACTCAAAACATTTAAAGGGAAGCTTACGTTTGAATCTTCCAGTACCTAGTTGGAGTTTTCTCACGAAATTCGCTTCTTCTTATTTGGATATATAGTTGGATTCTTTGACAACTTCCTTTTATTTTCCTTTTGCAGATACCTTAAAAGCAACTTCTCTTAATTGAGAAGGACCTCCTTGTCTCATTTCAAAAGTAGTCAGAATACCATGTAATTGAACAACAGTAAGAGTTTGTAGATCTTGCCTTTCTTCAATAGCGGAAACCTTAGAGTCAAATTTTGAAGTCAAGGATCTTAAGACTTTTTCCACCAGAGTAGTATCAGTTATGGTTTCACCCAAATTTCTCATTCGATTTACAATATCATCTAGACGAAGAAAGAAACTGGCAATACTTTCATCACTATGCATCTTTAAGTTTTCATATTCAATTCTGAGAGTTTGGAGTTTTGCACTTTTTACCTTTGTATCTCCTTCATAGCTCAGAATGATCTTGTCCCATATTTCTTTTGCTGAATGTAGCTGCATTACTTTAGCAAATTCTGATTCAGACATGCTTCCTAATAAGACATTCACTGCTTTGGCATTGATTTCATACTTCTTCCTTTCTGCTGCATCAGTAGGAATACTTGCCAGGTATTGATAACCTTCTTCCACGATTGCCCATACATCTGCACCAAGACTTTGCAGATATGCTTTTGTTCGTACCTTCCAGAATATCAGATTGCTTCCATTGAATAGCGGTGGCTTTATAGACATTACTCCTTCATGACTTCCCATTGCAATGGATCTGCTTCAAGCGATCAAGCTTCTGCAGAAGGACCTGCTCTGATACCAATTGTTGGAAAAATACTGAGAGGGGGGGTGAATCAATATTTAGGGAAAACTAAAACTTTTTACTTTTTCATGCTCTAAAACCCATACACTACTTTGTTGAAGGAAAATAGCATATGTACGCGGATATCCTTCATAAAACTCGCATATACACAGAGATCTAATTATGCCATTAATTCTTCACTTATATCATTCCATCATTCATTCATTAAATGTTCTACAAACATTAAACATGTGTAGTAAGAACAAAATAAACCATCACACATAAGCATCACACATGAAGACCAGGATTTTTTAGGTGGAAACCCAAGTCGGGAGAAAACCACCGCTGCAGTTGCTCAGCCTTCAATATTTTATTATAGAGAAAACATCTTACAACATATGTGCTGGTGCAGACTCCTACCAGCACGCGGGCACCCACCTGCGCTCGTTTACCAGCCTCTCCTGGAAGGGAGCAACCCCGGCTCGTTTCCCGGCCTCTCACGGAAGGGAGCTACGACACGATCTCATTTACCCGACCTCTCCTCGGAAGGAGGCTACGGCCCCATGATCTCATTTACCGACCTCTCCTAGAAGGGCTACAACCCACGGTAAGCTACAACCCTCGACACCTCTATGGACCACGTTTCATCGATTTTCACCTTGGATCAACAACTTGATAAGACACAACTTGCAGGCCACGTTTCATTATATTTTTCGGTGGACCCTCTCCATGCTCGCCTGATCAACCATGAAACAGAGATACATATAACTCAACGACGGATATCGAAAAACGACGAACGAACGGAGACATTTCAACCCCACGAGTCTTCGGCAAACTCTGTTTAGCGCGCTTTCCTTTCCGTGCGTGTGTCTGGCCTTCCTTTTACACAAACCCGCGTATACGTGTGTGCAAATTATAGAGCCAATTTCATTCCGCATACGCGCTTTCTTTTCAGCGAAGCCGCGTATATACGCGCTTCCTCCGCGGCGAAGTAGCGTATAGATCTTCAATCATTGTAGAGCAGCATACTTCTTTAGATTAGATGTTCAGTTCAGATTTACCCTTTCACTTCAAACAGATGTTCGCCTCAATTCAGATCTAAGCCTTCCATAATCAGATCTAGTAGATACAAGTACATCTCAGATCTAGATCCCCTTCTTCATCATTGGTGCATCATACATTCAGATTTATCTTCAAGTGTAACCCTTTCCATTCAGATCTACTTCAAAGAGAAGTATTCATTCAAGCTCAGACATCTTGCACCCACACTCATGATTTGCATAATGAATTTCTTCTCCTTATATAGGTTTATCCTTTTTCAATACCACGGGCCCCTTTTTCAATACCATGAGCCCAAAACTACATTACTTCCGATGGTATTCCTGGACGGGGTCATTTAGACGAATCATTACCCAATACAATGGGTCAATACCATCGTGGTTACCCCTGGTTTTGCACTTTATGAGCGCTTTTGCCCATATGCGACTTGGCACGTACTTTACCGCGTGCATATGCGACTTCTCCTAGGCAAATCCACGTATGCCTTGAGACATACTCTTTTCACCATAGATTTAGCACATGCTGAAATCCTTTCTTCATTGCCTTCTGTACTCACTGTAGATACATCAGATTTAGTTCATCAGGGCATATTCTATCAAGCACAACTTCATTAAGTAAGTTGCCATCATCTTCATCAAGTGGGTTGCCATTCAAGAACAACTCTCTACATCATATTGTCAACAAACATCATTTCACATCAGATTTACATCATTTACCAAGTTCATCAAGTCAAGAATAACTTCATCAGGTGTATTGCCATCAAAGACAACACATGCCAGCAATCTCATGTCTTCATCTTCATTCAGTGGGTTGTCATCAAGGACAACACTCTGCATCATATTGCCAACAACATGGTGTTTGAATAAGGGGAGAATATCATTATGTTTAATGTATATATCTGTTGTGG
The DNA here is from genome assembly GCA_034641835.2 of Pinus albicaulis. Classification (NCBI taxonomy): domain Eukaryota; kingdom Viridiplantae; phylum Streptophyta; class Pinopsida; order Pinales; family Pinaceae; genus Pinus; species Pinus albicaulis. The sequence goes on along the minus strand of CM076577.1, from coordinate 1,450,483,325 downwards.
TGATCAAACACGATCGTGGTTGCCATCAAGTCCAAAGGGGGAGATTGTTGGCTATATGATGCAAACTGTTGTCCTTGATGGCAACCCACTTGATGAAGATGATGGCAACCTACTTGATGAAGTTGTTCTTGATGGAAATCTACTCGATGAGTTGCCTATGATAAGAAACCTATGTGCTAAAGATGTAAGAATGATGTATCTTCAGATCAGTTCAGATATGGCAGAGAAAAGAATTCCAGTAAGTCCCAGAAAAATGATAAATATAATATGTCACAATGTATACGCTACTTTTGTGAAGGCAACCCGCGTATACATACAATGTATACGCTAATTTTGTGAAGAGAACACGCGTATACATTCAGGGTTAGCATATACGCAGTTTTTATGAGGCAAAGTTGCGTATACACGCGGAAGCAAACGCTCAAAGTCGCGTATGCCCTTTTGCGCTCTAAAATTATGATACCAAGGGGCATTACCATGGTATTGGCCCATTGTATTGAGTGCTGGATTATCTAATTGATCCTGTCCAGGAATACCATAGAAGGTTGAGTGGTTTTGGCTCATGGTATTGAAAAAAGGGTAAACCTATATAAGGAGGAGAAATTCATTGTGCAAATCAAGAGTGTGGGGCAAGATGTCTGAGCTTGAATGAATGCTTCTCTCTGAAGTATATCTGAATGAAAAGGGTTACAGTTGAATGATAGATCTGAATGTATGATGCACCAATGAAGAAAATGATGAAGAAGGGAATCTAGATCTGAAATGTATTTGTATCTTCTAGATCTTCTTGTGAAATGTTTAGATCTGAGATGAGGCGAACATCTGTCTGAAGTAAAGGGTTAAATCTGAACTGAATATCTGATCTGAAGAAGTATGCTGCTCCATAATGACTGAAGATGTATACGCTAGTTCGGAACAGAGGAAGCGCGTATATACGCGGGTTTGGTAAAGCGAAAGCGTGTATCTGTCCTGAAGTATGAATAGATGTATACGCAGGTTTATGTGAACAGAAGCGCGTGTATACGCGGTATCAGTAAAAGGAAAGCACGTAGTCAAAATAGGGTTTGCTGAAGCATGGGGTATGAAATGTCTGATCTGTTATGTTGTGTTACTGCTATCTGTATTTTACAGTTCTGAGTTGTCTGTATCAGTTTTGTTGTATGATTGAGCTCAAATGTATGGAGTGGGTCCAGTCTGAAAATATGATGAAACGTGGCCTGGAATTTGTGTTCTAAAGAAAGCTTTTGGATCCAGTGTGAAAATTGATGAAACGTGGTCATGAGTAATCTTGAGGTGCAACTGCTTCGGTCGAGGTTGCTCTTCCTTCGAGTGGTAGTAAACTTGGGTCGAGTCGGCTCCCTTCGAAGAGAACAGTAAGAAGGGGGGAGAAGGGTCGTAGCTCCCTTCCAGGAGAGGCTAGTAAATGAGCGCAGGTGGGTGTCTGCGTGCTGGTAGGAGTCTGCACCGGCACATAAGTCTCTATAATAAAATATTGAAGGCTGAGACAACGGCAGCAGTGGTTTTCTCCCGACTTGGGTTTCCACCTAAAATCCTGGTGTTCATGTGTGTTGCTTATGTATGATGATTTGTTCTGTTCTTACTGCACATGTTTACAATTTATTGAACATCTAATGAATGAATGATGGAATGATATAAGTGAAGAATTAATGGCATAATAAGATCTCTGGGTATACGCGAGTTTTATGAAGGATATCCTCGTGTATACGCTAGTTAGCTTCAGCAAAGTAGCGTATGGGTTTTTAAGTAAGAAAAAGTAAAAAGAATTGAGTATGCCCTAAATACTGATTCACCCCCCCCCCCTCTCAGTACTTTTCCTAACAATTGGTATCATAGGAGGTCCTTCTGCAGAAGCTTGATCGCTTGAAGGAGATCCGTCGCAATGGGAAGTCATGAAGGAGTAATGTCTATAAAGCCACCTCTATTCAATGGAAGTAATCTGATATTCTGGAAGGTAAGAACAAAAGCATATTTACAAATTCTTGGTGCAGAAGTGTGGGCAATCGTGGAAGAAGGGTATCCATATCTGGCAAGTATTCCTACTGATGCAGCAGAAAGGAAGAAGTATGAAATCAATGCCAAAGCAGTCAATGTCTTGTTAGGAAGCATGTCTGAACTATAATTTTCTAAAGTGATGCAGCTAAATTCAGCGAAAGAAATATGGGACAAAATCGTTTTGAGATATGAAGGAGATACAAAGGTAAAAAGTGCAAAACTCCAAATCCTCAATTGAGTATGAAAATTTGAAGATGCATAGTGATGAGAGTATTTCCAGTTCCCTTTTACGTCTGGATGATATTTTGAATCATTTGAGAAGTTTGGGTGAAACTATAACTGATACTAGTCTGATTGAAAAAGTCTTAAGATCTTTGACTTCAAAATTTGAGTCAAAAGTAGCAGCTATTGAAGAAAGGGAAGATCTGCAAACTCTTACTATTGTTCAACTACATGGTATTCTGACTGCTTCTGAAATGAGACAAGGAGGTCCCTCTCAAATCAAAGAAGCTGCTTTTAAGACATGTGCAAAAGGAAAAGAAAATAAAGATGTCAAGGAAGCAAATTACATACCAGAAGAAGAAGAAGCAAATTTTGTGAGAAAACTCCAACTCGGAACTGGAAGATTCAAAGGTAAGCTCCCCTTCAAATGTTTTGGTTGTGGAAGAGTTGGTCATTATGCTGCTAAATGTCCTTATAGAGAATATCGTGATAAAGAGAAACAATCTGCAAAGGGAAAGAGTTATTATGCAAATGAAGATGATACGTCAAGTGAAGATGAAGAAGATTCTGACCAAGATCTGAAAGTGCTCATGGCAAAGAAGCAAAAGAAGAAGGCCACTAAAAAGGAAATATCTCAGAAAACATGTGCAACAGAACATGAAAAAGATAAAACAGGTATTGATAATTGTTCTTGTGATTCACTTTCTTGTGATTGCAATAGTGAAGATAGTGAAAGTAAAGTTATGGATCTAGAAGAAGCTCTCAAGAATAAAGTTGAAGAACAACAAAGAGCATCTAATAAGAAAGAAGTTATCTACAATGAGATGATTGCTCAAATGAAAGGACAGATAGAAATACTAAATGAACAGGTAGACAAATATCAAAGGTTCCATGTTTATGCATCCAATCGAATTAAAAGACTAGAAGTAGAAATCGACGATCTAAATGCAAATCTCGAAAAATCAAACAAGAAGAATGAAGGAGTTGAAGCTGGAATCATCTCTCTGCAAACAGATCTTGAAGCATCAAGTAAGAAGAATGAGGAACCTCTACAATCATTTGAAAAGGAAGCTCTTGAAGCAGAAATCATCTCCCTCAAAGAATATCTTGAAAAATCAAATAAGAAGAATGAAGAGCTGCTACAAACATGTGAAGAAAACGAAAATTGGTTGAAGGAAGAAATTTTAAAATTAAATGATCAAGTAGAAGAAGGAAAAAGGGTAGAAGAAAGCATGAAGAAGAAATGCCAAAAATTGGAGGTTGAGGTAAAAATTCTCAAAGGTAAATTAGAAGAAAAAGATAAACTCTTGAGGTTTCAAGATAGTACTAAGATTTTGGACAATATTCTTAGTAATCAAAGGTCTCCCTCTATTAAACTTGGTCTTGGTTTTCATGAAACTGTTAAAGGAGAATCTAGTTCACAAGGAAGTGCTAAAGATTCAAAAAATGTCAATACAAAACCTGAAGAGTTGAAAGAAACAAGAAGTCAACCAACAATCATGAATACTCAAAGAAAATCATTCACTAATGTTGAATTTCTTTAAATGTCATAATTATGGGCATGTTGCAGCAAATTGCAGAAGAAGATCATTTCAGTCACAATCAAACAGATTCTATTCAGAAAGGTACTCTGGTTTCTTCAAGGGATATTGTTTTTCATGCAACAAGTATGGTCATAAAGAAGCTGATTGCAATAGAAGGAAGAACAGAGAAACACACTATGATCCTTATGCTTACTTCTCTGGTCATATAAGATGTTATGCTTGTAACAAGTATGGACATGTGGAAAAAGAATGTAGGATGAACAGATCTGAGAAATTGGATAATTTTCAGCACACAATTAGAAATTTCAAGCAACGCTGGAATAGGAAGGAGGACTGATCAGAAACGTAGGGAATATTGACCCTACTGCAGTCATCCGCTTCTAAAGCTTACTTCTCTTAATGACTACAGGAGTAATGTGAGATACATTATAGGGTTTTTTAATATATCATCACAGGGGGAGCAATGTATAATGATTCTCATGGTTGATTTGACTATTCTGGTTATATGTATTTCTGACAGAGCATCTAATATAAAAAATACAGGTACAGGAAGGACAAGTTCAGAGGGAGATGAAGGAATGTGAAAATTTCTATGCTTTACTTTCCATACGTGGGTTCTATGAACAAAAGTCACGTATACACGCGAGTTCCAACGGACACATTCGTGTATGCATTAATGATAAGAGAATTGGGATGACAGCTGAAGACCAGGAGCAGAGGTTCAGGGGGAGCATCAATCTGACTACTAATGATTGTATTGTTAGCATTATTCTGGTTATACTCATGCTAATGAAATGATAAATGGTTTCTTATGTTGAATATTATGGATGAGTCCTGTTTTCTTTTTGATGAAGAGTATTCGTTGCTAAGATAAATGTCTTATAATTCAGAGATAAGGACAGATCATGCAGATATTGTTGTCGATGACTTGCTGTTGAAGGTGTTCAAGTTGCACAAGCTAAGGAGGAGCCTTGGTCATATAGAAAGGATGTTTGGATGCACATTTTCAGGGGGAGCCCTAGCCTTGCTGAGTATAATGCATTGTTGGCATTATGATGGTTGTGACATATGATCTCTCTTGGGGTCTTTCTGGTATTGGTCATGAAAATTCATATTTGTAATTTTATGAAAAAGGTCATGTTGAGACCTATGATGTAAAATTGTAATATTCAGTCATGTAAGGACTTGTTAATTTTGTAAACCCACTTTTTTGGGTAGTTGAGTCAAAATATGTAAACCCACTTGGTTGGGTACTTGAGTCTCATATGTAAATCCACTTGGTTGGATCTTTGATGTAAGTATGAGTCTTTGGTGATAGGAAGGTCATAGAGTCATGTACTTCATTGAAAAATATGTTTGAAGATTTAGCATGAGCTCAGGGAGAGCTTGGTCACTTCAGTGTACATCAGATCTGCAGAACGCTTCCTTCTACATGAGGAGAAAAACCTTGTGTTGGTTTTGGTCCGCCCTTTGCCCTTGATGTCAAAGGGGGAGAGTGACATGGTGTTTGAATAAGGGGAGAATATCATTATGTTTAATGTATATATCTGTTGCGGTGATCAAACACGATCGTGGTTGCCATCAAGTCCAAAGGGGGAGATTGTTGGCAATATGATGCAGACTGTTGTCCTTGATGGCAACCCACTTGATGAAGATGATGGCAACCTACTTGATGAAGTTGTTCTTGATGGAAATCTAATCGATGAGTTGCCTATGATAAGCAACCTATGTGCTAAAGATGTAAGAATGATGTATCTTCAAATCAGTTCAGATATGGCAGAGAAAAGAATTCCAGTAAGTCCCAGAAAAATGATAAATATAATATGTCACAATGTATACGCTACTTTTGTGAAGGCAACCCGCGTATACATACAATGTATACGATACTTTTGTGAAGAGAACCCACGTATACATTCAGGGTTAGCATATACGCAGTTTTTATGAGGCGAAGTTGCGTATACACGCGGAAGCGAATGCTCAAAGTCGCGTATGCCCTTTTGCGCTCTAAAATTATGATACCAAGGGGCATTACCATGGTATTGGCCCATTGTATTGAGTGCTGGATTATCTAATTGATCCCGTCCAGGAATACCATCGGAGGTTGAGTGGTTTTGGCTCATGGTATTGAAAAAAGGGTAAACCTATATAAGGAGGAGAAATTCATTATGCAAATCAAGAGTGTGGGGCAAGATGTTTGAGCTTGAATGAATGCTTCTCTCTGAAGTATATCTGAATGAAAAGGGTTACAATTGAATGATAGATCTGAATGTATGATGCACCAATGAAGAAAATGATGAAGAAGGGAATCTAGATCTGAAATGTATTTGTATCTTCTAGATCTGCTTGTGAAATTTTTAGATCTGAGATGAGGCGAACATCTGTCTGAAGTAAAGGGTTAAATCTGAACTGAATATCTGATCTAAAGAAGTATGCTGCTCTATAATGACTGAAGATGTATACGCTAGTTCGGAACAGAGGAAGCACGTATATACACGGGTTTGGTAAAGCGAAAGCGCGTATCTGTCCTGAAGTATGAATAGATGTATACGCAAGTTTATGTGAACAGAAGCCCGTGTATACGTGGTATCAGTAAAAGGAAAGCGCGTATTCAAAATAGGGTTTGCTGAAGCATGGGGTATGAAATGTCTGATCTGTTCTGTTGTGTTACTGCTATCTGTATTTTACAGTTCTGAGTTGTCTGTATCAGTTTTGTTGTATGATTGAGCTCAAATGTATGGAGTGGGTCCAGTCTGAAAATATGATGAAACGTGGCCTGCAAGTTGTGTTCTAAAGAATGCTTTTGGATCCAGTGTGAAAATTGATGAAACGTGGTCCATGGTGGTGCTGAGGGTTGTAGTCCTCAGTCAGGGGGTTGTAGCTCCCTTCCAGGTGAGGCTGGTAAACGAGATCAGGGGGTCGGAGCTCCCTTCCAGGAGAGGCTGGTAAACGAGAGCAGGGGGTTGTAGCTCCCTTCCAGGAGAGGCTGGTAAACGAGCGCAGGTGGGTGCCTGCGTGCTGGTAGGAGTATACACCAGCACATAAGTTGTAAGATGTTTTCTCTATAATAAAATATTGAAGGCTGAGACAACGGCAGCAGTGGTTTTCTCCCGACTTGGGTTTCCACCTAAAATCCTGGTGTTCATGTGTGTTGCTTATGTATGATGATTTGTTCTATTCTTACTGCACATGTTTATAGTTTATTGAACATCTAATGAATGAATGATGGAATGATATAAGTGAAGAATTAATGGCATAATAAGATCTCTGGGTATACGCGAGTTTTATTAAGGATATCCTCGTGTATACACTAGTTAGCTTCAACAAAGTAGCGTATGGGTTATGAAGTAAGAAAAAGTAAAAAGAATTGAGTATGCCCTAAATACTGATTCACCCCCCCCCCCCCTCTCAGTATTTTTCCCAACAATTGGTATCAAAGGAGGTCCTTCTGCATAAGCTTGATCGCTTGAAGGAGATCCGTCGCAATGGGAAGTCATGAAGGAGTACTATCTATAAAGCCACCTCTATTCAATGGAAGTAATCTGATATTCTGGAAGGTATGAACAAAAGCATATTTACAAAGTCTTGGTGCAGAAGTGTGGGCAATCGTGGAAGAAGGGTATCCGTATCTGGCAAGTATTCCTACTGATGCAGCAGAAAGGAAGAAGTATGAAATCAATGCCAAAGCAGTCAATGTCTTGTTAGGAAGCATGTCTGAACCAGAATTTGCTAAAGTGATGCAGCTAAATTCAGCGAAAGAAATATGGGACAAAATCATTCTGAGCTATGAAGGAGATACAAAGGTAAAAAGTGCAAAACTCCAAACCCTCAATTGAGTATGAAAATTTGAAGATGCATAGTGATGAGAGTATTTCCAGTTTCTTTTTATGCCTGGATGATATTGTGAATCGTATGAGAAGTTTGGGTGAAACTATAACTGATACTACTGTGGTTGAAAAAGTCTTAAGATCTTTGACTTCAAAATTTGAGTCAAAAGTAGCAGCTATTGAAGAAAGGCAAGATCTGCAAACTCTTACTATTGTTCAACTACATGGTATTCTGACTGCTTATGAAATGAGACAAGGAGGTCCCTCTCAAATCAAAGAAGCTACTTTTAAGACATGTGCAAAAGGAAAAGAAAAGAAATATGTCAAGGAAGCAAATTACATATCAGAAGAAGAAGAAGCAAATTTTGTGAGAAAACTCCAACTCGGAACTGGAAGATTCAAAGGTAAGCTCCCCTTCAAATGTTTTGGTTGTGGAAGAGTTGGTCATTATGCTGCTAAATGTCCTTATAGAGAAAATTGTGATAAAGAGAAACAATATACAAAGGGAAAGAGTTATTATGCAAATGAAGATGATACGTCAAGTGAAGATGAGGAAGATTCTGACCAAGATATGAAAGTGCTCATGGCAAAGAAGCAAAAGAAGAAGGCCACTAAAAAGGAAATATCTTAGAAAACATGTGCAGCAGAACATGAAAAGGATAAAATAGGTATTGATAATTGTTCTTGTGATTCACTTTGTTGTGATTGCAATAGTGAAGATAGTGAAAGTAAAGTTATGGATCTAGAAGAAGCTCTCAAGAATAAAGTTGAAGAACAACAAAGAGCATCTAATAAGCAAGAAGTTATCTACAATGAGATCATCGCTCAAATGAAAGGACAGATAAAAATACTAAATGAATAGGTAGACAAATGTCAAAGGTTCCATGTTTATGCATCCAATCGAATTAAAAGACTAGAAGCAGAAATCGACGATCTAAATGCAAATCTCGAAAAATCAAACAAGAAGAATGAAGGACTTGAAGCTGGAATCATCTTTCTGCAAACAGATCTTGAAGCATCAAGTAAGAAGAATGAGGAACCTCTACAATCGTTTGAAAAGGAAGCTCTTGAAGCAGAAATCATCTCCCTCAAAGAAGATCTTGAAAAATCAAATAAGAAGAATGAAGGGCTGCTACAAACATGTGAAGAAAACGAAAATTGGTTGAAGGAAGAAATTTTAAAATTAAATGATCAAGTAGAAGAAGGAAAAAGGGTAGAAGAAAGCATGAAGAAGCAATGCCAAAAATTGGAGGTTGAGGTAAACATTCTCAAAGGTAAATTAGAAGAAAAAGATAAACTCTTGAGGTTTCAAGATAGTACTAAGATTCTGGACAATATTCTTAGTAATCAAAGGTCTCCCTCTATTAAACTTGGTCTTGGTTTTCATGAAACTGTCAAAGGAGAATCTAGTTCACAAGGAAGTGCTAAAGATTCAAAAAATGTCAATGAAAAACCTGAAGAGTTGAAAGAAACAAGAAATAAACCAAAAATCATGAATAGTCAAAGGAAATAATTCACTAATGTGGAATGCTTTAAGTGTCATAATTATGGGCATGTTGCAGCCAATTGCAGAAGCAAAAGGTTTCAGGCACATACAAATAGATTCTACACAGAAAGGTACTCTGGTTTCTTCAAGGGATATTGTTTTTCATGCAACAAATATGGTCATAAAGTAGCTAATTGCAATAGAAGGAAGAACATAGAAACAAACTATGATCCTTATGCTTACTTCTCTGGTCATATAATATGTTATGCTTGTAACAAGTATGGACATGTGGAAAGAGAATGCAGGATGAACAGATATGAGAAATTGGATAATTTTCAGCACACAATTAGAAATTTCAAGCAAAGTTGGAATAGGAAGGAGGACCGGTCAGAAACGTAGGGAATATTGACCCTACTGCAGTCATCTGCTTCTAAAGCTTACTTCTCTTAATGACTGCAAGAGTAATGTGAGATACATTATAGGGTTTTGTAATGTATCATCACAGGGGGAGCAATGTATCATGATTCTCATGGTTGATTTGACTATTCTAGTTATATGTATTTCTGACAGAGCATCTAATATAAAAAATATAGGTACAGGAAGGACAAGTTCAGAGGGAGATGAAGGAATGTAAAAATTTCTATGCTTCACTTTCCATACGCAGGTTCTATGAACAAAAGTTGCGTATACACGCGAGTTCCAGCAGACACAGTCGCGTATGCATTAATGATAAAGAATTGGGATGACAACTGAAGATCAGGAGCGAAGGTTCAGGGGGAGCATCAGTCTGACTGCTAATGATTTTACTGTTAACATTATTCTGGTTATACTCATGCTAATGAAATGATAAATGGTTTCTTATGTTGAAGATTATGGATGAGTCCTGTTTGCTTTTTGATGAAGAGTATTCGTTGCTAAGATAAATGTCTTATAATTCAGAGATAAGGACAGATCATGCAAAGATTGTTGCCGATGACTTGCTGTTGAAGCTGTTCAGGTTGCACAAGCTAAGGAGGAGCCTTGGTCATATGGAAAGGATGTTTGGATGCACATTTTCAGGGGGAGCCCTAGCCTTGCTGAGTATAATGCATTGTTGGCACTATGATGGGTCTGACATATGATCTCTCTTGAGGTCTTTCTGGTATTGGTCATGAAAGTCATATTTGTAATTTGATGAAAAAGGTCATGTTGAGACCTATGATGTAAAATTGTAATATTCAGTCATGTAAGGACTTGTTCATTTTGTAAACCCACTTTGTTGGGTAGTTGAGTCAAAATATGTAAACCCACTTGGTTGGGTACTTGAGTCTCCTATGTAAATCCACTTGGTTGGATATTTGATGTAAGTATGAGTCTTTGGTGATAGGAAGGTCATAGATTCATGTAACAATGAAAAATATGTTTGAAGATTCGGCATGTGAGCTCAGGGGGAGCTTGGTCACTTCAGTGTACAACAGATCTGCAGAACGCTTCCTTCTACATGAGGAGAAAAACCTTGTGTTGGTTTTGATCCCCCCTTTTCCCTTGATGTCAAAGGGGGAGAGTGACATGGTGTTTGAATAAAGGAGAATATCATTATGTTCAAATCATATATACGATTGTGGTGATTAACACGATCGTATTGGTTGCCATCGAGTCCAAAGGGGGAGATTGTTGGCATGTTTCTTATTTAATATGAGCCATGACAACTTCTGATGAAGATGATGAAACCTACTTGATGAAGTTGTTCTTGATGAAATCTACTCGATGAGTTGCCTATGATAAGCAACCTATGTGCTAAAGATGTAAGAATGATGTATCTTCAGATCAGTTCAGATATGGCAGAGAAAAGAATTCCAGTAAGTCCCAGAAAAATGATAAATATAATATGTCACAATGTATACGCTACTTTTGTGAAGGCAACCCGCGTATACATACAATGTATACGCTACTTTTGTGAAGAGAACCCACATATACATTCAGGGTTAGCATATACGCAGTTTTTATGAGGCGAAGTTGCGTATACACGCGGAAGCGAATGGTCAAAGTCGCGTATGCCCTTTTGCGCTCTAAAATTATGCTACCAAGGGGCATTACCATGGTATTGGCCCATTGTATTGAGCGCTGGATTATCTAATTGATCCCGTCTAGGAATACCATCGGAGGTTGAGTGTTTTTGGCTCATGGTATTGAAAAAAGGGTAAACCTATATAAGGAGGAGAAATTCATTGTGCAAATCAAGAGTGTGGGGCAAGATGTCTGAGCTTGAATGAATGCTTCTCTCTGAAGTATATCTAAATGAAAAGGGTTACAGTTGAATGATAGATCTGAATGTATGATGCACCAATGAAGAAAATGATGAAGAAGGGAATCTAGATCTGAAATGTATTTGTATCTTCTAGATCTGCTTGTGAAATGTTTAGATCTGAGATGAGGCGAACATCTGTCTGAAGTAAAGGGTTAAATCTAAACTGAATATCTGATCTGAAGAAGTATGCTTGCTCTATAATGGCCCGAAAGATGTATCGCTAGTTGAGAACGAAGGCGTATACGCAGGGTTTGGTAAAAGCAACTGATATCTATCACTGAAGTTTTTGAACAAATGTATCGCATGTGTATGTGAAGCGAGAAGCGGCGTGTATCTGTGATATCGATAAAAGAAGCTTGTTATTCAAAAATAGGGTTCTTGAAAGCATAGGGTATAAAGAAATGTCGTTCTATTTGTGTTACGCTATCATGTTCTGATTGAGTTATACTGTGCTCAGTTTGTTATTATAAGACGAAATATTAAATATGATTCACGTCGATCTGAAAATATGATGAAACATGGCCTACAAGTTTTGTTCTAAAGAAAAGATTTTGGATCCGATTAATGAAAATTGATGAAGCACGTGGTCCATGGTAGTCTTCGAGGTTGCTTGATCAGGAAGGTTGCGCTCCCTTCTAGGTGAAATTTGGTAAACAAGATCAGGAAGTCGGAGCTCCCTTCGAGGAGAGGCTGGTAAACGAGTCAGGGGGTTGTAGCTCCCTTCCAGGAGAGGCTGGTAAACGAGCGCAGGTGGGTGCCTGCGTGCTGGTATGAGTCTGCGCCAGCACATAGTTGTAATATGTTTTCTTTATAATAAAATATTGAAGGCTGAGACAATGGCAACGGTGGTTTTCTCCCGACTTGGGTTTCCACCTAAAATCTTGGTGTTCATGTGTGATGCTTATGTGTGATGGTTTATTCTGTTATTACTGCACATGCTTACTGTTATCTAATCATCAGAAGAAAGAATGTTGCATAGAACTAAGTGAAGAATTAATGGCATAATAAGATCTATGTGTATACGCGAGTTTTATGAAGGATATCTGTGTGTATATGCGAGTCTGGTTCAGCAAAGTAGCGTATGGGTTTTGAAGTAAGAAAAAGTAAAAATTGTTTTACAATGGACCACCCCCCCCTCTTAGTATTTTTCCCAACAACACCATGATGCTAGTTGGCCTAATATGCCAACCAAGCACCCTTCCGACATCCCCAAGTTTGAAGGTCTTGTTGGAGAAGATCCTACAAACCATGTTCGATCTTTCCACATGTGGTGTTAATCTAACTCCATTACCGATGACTTTGTCCATCTTCGGTTGTTCCAACATATGCTTACTGGTCAATCTTATAAGTGGTATGTTGATGAGGCCTCCTCCTCTCATACCACCCTTGCTACTCTTTCTCGGGCTTTTCTGTCTTATTTCCAGCTTCCCGTTCATTATTACACGGGTACCAAAATTTTCACTTCTTTTCGTCAATCGTCTCCAACCCGCCTATCCGATCATGTTCAGGAATGGCGGAGAAGAAAGAGCCTATTTCGATCCCCTATATTTGAAGACCATGTCTACATGGACTTGTTCCTTAGAACCCTTTTGCCTGCTATCGAAAAATATGTAGCATCGCATTTCCCTCAAACCAAAGAAGCGACTCTCTAGATTGCATTAAAATATGACTTCATCTATGCTTAGTCTAGTTATGTTTATACCATCCTACCTGATCTCCCTAGACCCAGTGGTGCCAACGTACCGAGGGCATCCCATGCTGCCGATGGTATCGTTGGAGCCCTTTCTCATCCATATGCTAATCCTCCCGTGGGTTATGGTTTCCCTCAGGGAGGGGACAACTCCTCCATCACTTTACCCCCTCTCGATAGCATGTATCCAAGATACAACATGCCTCCTCCTTTTTCCCAACCTATTTACCAAAATGTTACCCAACCTCCTTATTATCCGTATCCGCAGCCTAGTGCTCCAGCTCCTCCAACATTAGCACCCCCACCTCCCTTGCCTTCTCAAATCTCACAACAGCAGCCACCAGCCCCTAGGGGTAGGTATATACACAGTAGGGCGTGACTAATCCTCCTACTTCCAAAAAGAAGAGGAACGACATGTTGGGTGTGGAGCCTAATTATCTTTTTTATTTTGTATCACAGCGTTGGACCCCTATACCTTAATGAGGCAACAACACCGCCCAAAATTAAACGTTGCCTGGGGGGTCCAGGGGGACTGGCTACGACTTTGTAGAACCCCCCCTGGCAGGGTTTTGGGGGCAGCGCCCCCGAAACTAAAAAAACGATGTAAATTTTCCTTGTAAAAGTATAGTAATTTCTAGTCAATCTTGGTTGTTCATTAGGTGGATGATCTGATGGTGGATGTTATATTTAGTTTAGGGTTTTTTTCCTTAGAAGGCAACCCCTTGCTTGTATGAGGGTATTTTATTGTGGCTGTGTATTTTAGGTGTATTCTCTCAGCAAGAAACTTATAGAGAGATTGTGAGAGAGAAAAAAGGATATTACAAAAGATTTTTTGTAGGTTGCGTCTCTTCATTTTGTTGGATAATAGAAAGGAAGGACTGGCTGTTCGGGGTGGACGTAGCCCAAACTGGGTGAACCACGTATATATGTGTCTCTCTGGTTTTATGTGTTTTGTGTGTTTGTGGATTCCACATATTTTATGTGTTGCATTGCTCTGTAATATATATTTTTCTAATAAGGCACCCAAAATCAATCTTCCCCTAGCAATCCTAGAACTAATCCCCAAGGTAATGCACCTAACATTGCTAACCAACAACAGGGCACTCAGCCCAAGTAGGAAAAGCATGTTTGCATGAAGAAGCCTTGGTTTTTTTGTGGTGTTTATGGTCATTACACCCATGATTGTCCTCTTTTACCAAAGATACGACAGATGTGGGAGACTCAAGTACCATTGTGAGGACAACAAGCCTCCCCTTCCATCCCTCCCAATTCTTCGCCTAGTCAGTCGGATATGTTTACCAATCCTTTCCCTACGCAAGGATTTGTGGCTACCCAACCACCTGAAGGTTAGGTAGCCACTCAACCTCCTCGATCTGTTACCTCCGATTACTAGATTATCATGATGAACTTTAACCAACCCATTACCATTGACCTTAACCTTCAGACTTAGTCTTGTCAGTACAACAAGCCTCATGCTACGTCTACCTCTAAGCCCCCTTCTTGAGGTTCTACAGAGCCTCTTTCTACAACCAATGGTCCTTCAAAGATCCCTCAGCCTAAGATAAAGGTTCACACAAAGATCCCCAAGGGACCATCTCAACGAAACACTGCTTCTGGCATAGCTACCCATTTGTATAGTATAGTATATGATTTGTGTAATATCCCAAAATGGAACAACTCAGCAATACATGCAAGAAAAACGAATTTTTCAAAAATATAAGTATAAACAGAAAAATTTAGCCCATGGATCTATTATATATGATATTATTACACTTATATCTAAGAGGAGATCAGAAACAGATGACTTTTTCCTAGTTAAACAAGCCTCCCATGCTCAAAACAACCCAAAAACACTAAAATCCCAAGACTGCTACAAACATAAATTACTGTAGAAAGTGACAGTGTAGTTATTTGAGAGTTTATACTCAGAAATATAGAGAGAAAATAGGTCTGCTCATGTATTAATCAAATAGGCTCAAAAAAAAGAGATCTAGTCTCTTTTACATAGATCCAAGATGACTCGGGAAGGGTTTCTTGAAAGAAATGATACACATGAAATTTCCTGCTGCAGATCTATGGCTGACTCATGTTGTATGGCCTAAGCACTATATAAATATGTTTGATCATGAAAAAAAATGGTAGTAGACTCTCCTACTAGCTTTCCAGGAAGTAGAATGAACCTCCTTCAGGGAAACTAGCTCAAAATACAAGGGATTAAAACCCTCCACTGCAATACCTTAATAAATAACGCATTTTATGAAAGAGACTGTATTTTTTCTGAAGGTAACTACTTGGTATAACACCAGATAGTGGAAAATGTAGCACAAAATGTTGGAAATACTGAGAGGGGGGGGTTGAATCAGTATTCCTTTCAATTAGAGCATTAGTTAATCTTCAATTATTATCAGTTTTTTTACAATCATAGCAGTAAACAAGAGGAAGACAAATGCACACAATTTTTAAGGTGGAAACCCACTCTAGGACAAAAACCAGCTAATTTTTTTCTAATAATTCTTTAATATTCAACTCCAATTGGAAAAAAAGCTCCAACTTCCTAGAATCTAGAAAAGAATTCTTCTCCATCTCCCACTGGATGGACGCTCCGACGCCCGAGATTCTTCAGTAGTCAACTGAACAGATGCCCCAACACCCAATGAGCTACAACTCACCCTAGCACCACCCTACCACCTTATAGAAGAATAAAAGAAGAATGGACTCCCGTACCAGGGAAAATGGTCCACTTTACAATGATATAGAATGATGTAGAAGAAGAATATATACTAGACCATAACCCCAACTTTGATACAACCACCTAATGATGATCCTAGACCTCCCAACACTGCCTCTTCAACCCTTGGAAGATAGACACTAGTAAAATTTGTACAATAATGTATTTACAATGACTAAGTACAATGATACCTTTACAATGATTGTATGCAGTGCTGCCCACTTGAAGACTTCATCTGATGAACTTCTTGCTGCTGTTATGCACCTTGGTTGCTACTCTTGTCATGCTGCACCTTGCTTTGCATTTCTGCTGTAGACAGTCTGGTCCTTTGCAACACATGATCTAGCTTTTTCTTGCCTTCTAGGAGCTCGATATTGAATCTAGTGTATCTCTGTTATTTCAGATCCTCAATATCCGATTTTCAATCCTGTAGTAGTCCTCTGAATCATCTTTCCAATTCCATAGGTCTAACCCAATTTGGATTCTTCAAGAGAGAGTTATACCTAAACTCTCACAATGCCCTAATTATAGATTGTTTCAAAAGAACGCACTTGTACGGCATGCCACATGTCAATGTTTCATCATTCGGCTCTGAAATTGATGGAGTGAAAACTATAGACTGTGCTCTATTTGCCACTTTTTACAGAATTATAATCCTATACTTAGAGAGATATTTATGACGATTTTACCAAGGTCACTTCTTTGAAATGAATTTCAGGAGCCTGCAAAAACCCTAACTTCCACAGATCATATCTCCAAAAATATTGCGCACCGTGATCTAAATTTTTTATAGTAGCTTCCTCAAGATTTTGGCTTCGCCTCATAAAACTTTTAGCTTCTGAACCTTTGTATAAAAAATGGTAGAGTGAAAATTCCACAATGACCTATTTCAGATGGCAAAATCCCTTACCTAAGGAGGAAATGAAGATCACAATTTATATAAATGGTTAGGTTGAGAGGGGCTTCAGCAAGTGAACATGGGAGGCATTTTAGGAGCTTAAAAAATATTAATTATGAATTTTCAATGACCCATTCCCCTACCCCATAGGGTTTAGCCCACTAACTGGGGGTACAAACTTCAAACATGAATATCTCTCAAACCGTGAAGAATTACATGGTGTGCCATATATCAACGGAAACATCTCGACAAGTAGAAACCATGAAAATCATTATTGACCCAGAATATATTAATTTTGTAGGTAAAAATTCCCATGCAATATTGGGTTAGCCCCTGGTGTTGCTTGGTTGACATCAATGATAACCACTGATCAACAATCTCTGACTTTCACATTGATGGCAACACAAGTACTCCCCCTGCGATCATGAAACCTCTTCCTACAACATTCTTTCCCCGTTTGACATCAAAGGCAAAGGGTAACTCCCCCTAAGACACAACCATCCTGCGGAACTGTACACACTTCCACTCCCCCTGACACACAACCGTCCTACAGACCTGTAATCTACTTCCACTCCCCCTTTATATTCTGAAAAAGGAAAATCTAATGAGAACTTGGGAGAATCGCAAGCTTCTGGTGAAGATATTTCAATGCTGGCGAATATTTAATGTGTGAATCTTTTGGTGCTGCTTGGAATCTTGATACTTGTCCAAATACTTGCATAACATCTGGTCAGGGGGCTGTTACATATAGAAGACTACTAATCATAGATCTATACAACCTTTGATCCACATCCTTAGATGAGTCGTCTATGCTCAATTCACAACCTGTTACCATTGGAGTAAAGATGGGTTTGCAATATTCCATTTTAAATTTCTTGAGCATTTCCTTGATGTACTTGGGTTGACATATAAACATTCCTTTCCCTTGCTAAGATATTTGAAGCCATAAGAAGTATGTCAGCTCACCAAGTAAAGACATCTTGAAATCACTTTGCACCTTTGTAGCAAAATTTTTACTTAGTCGATCATCATTGCTACCAATTATTGTATCATCCTCTTTAGCTATTAGACATGCTTTAGCTGCTTCATCCAGAACATATATGTCATTTGGAGCTCGACTTGTTGTAGCCACAATTTCATCATACACGCCTTTCCTAATTTCACATTTCGTGGAGTTGAACAGTATTGTGTGTCCTTGATCACACATTTGTCCAACACTGAGCAGATTGTGATTCATGTTTTCAACCAATAGAACATTCTTGTTTGAAAGTCTTTGCTTCCAGTTAGTGAGTACCTAATCCTAACATTTGAAGATCCATCATTTCCGAGAGGATACGGTTCATCCTTCTTCTCTTTTAGAGATACAAATTTATTTTTATCTCCACGGTTATCACGTCAGTGGCTTTGCTATCCAACATACACATCTTTGTTCTTTTGATCCTTGAAATCGAGAGCACAATTATCATTCTTCTTCTTCTTTCGTGTTCGTTCATTCTATGGCTTCGAGGATTATTTTGGAGGATTTTCAAGTCTGCAGTCTTTGGCTATGTGTCCAAGGTTTCGACATTTGTAACATTCAATATTATTTCATAAATGGTCAAATATATTGATGTTTCGTTGAGCCCTGGGAGGTTCATATTTGACAAATCTCCTGGAATTGTATTCGTTCCTAGGGTACGTGAGGCATTCTACAACTTTATGACCAAATTTTCCACATAAATAATAGTAGCCATAAAAAATATGTTGGTACCTGGATGGAAATTTTCATCGAGGAATTGTCTTCGAAGGCTGTTCTTGTGAATCTTGTCCAATGAAGTCTACATGGATGTCAAATCTCATAGGTTCATTGTATTTTGTTGTAGAAGTTCCTGCTTCTTCTTCTTTGTAACCGATGCCATTTTTGTCATTGTAAGATCATTGATCGTTGATGAGTTCTTCCAATGCCATTGAGTTGTTGGCATTGTTTTGGATAGTTTTTCCTTTCTTCACTTCCTCACGCGGCGAGACTACTTCGGCTTCTAATTCTTCCCTTTCTTGGTTGCTTTCTTCCAACTTCTTTTGAAGTGACTCTTCAATGCATTTGTGTTCTTCAACTTCAATTTTGAGACCTTTAACTTGTTCTTCAAGAATTTTGGAACGGATCTTCTCCGCCTTGAGATCTTTTATAAGCTTGATTGATTCCTCATAAAATTCTTCTATGGTCCATCCTTCTTCTTCGTTGTTTGATACCTCTTATTTATTGTGCTTGGGTTTATTGTGCTTGGCCATAAACAATACTCTCTCATTGGATTCTTCTTCACTGTCATTACCTTCATCGGATGATGAGCTATCTTCTTTAGAGAGAAAGTTCCTTTTGGATCCTTGCTTGTTGAATTCCTTAAAGCCTTTCTTTCCTTTTGAGTTGCCATTACTTCTGTTTGCACATTTTGCTGCAAAATGCCCAACCTCATTACAGCTAAAACATATCAATGGAAGTTTACCTTTGAATTGTCCCTTACCAATTTTTAGTTTTCTCGTGAAGTAAGCATATTCTTCATCTGAAAGACCTTCTTCATCATCTCCATTTTCTTCACACTTGCAGGTGCATGTCTTTTCAACTGAAGGTTGTTTATCCTCATTGGTTTTCTTAGATGCAACGAACGAAATTTCTAGATGTGAAGTACCCTCTTCTTCATCAAGTCTCATTTCATATGCTATGAGAACTCCATGTAATTCCTCTTTGTTGATTTTTTCTAGATTTGCACTGTATTCTAAGACCGATACCTTTGGGTTGAATCTCCCTGGTAACGTTCTAAGAATCTTCTATATAATAGTCTTCTCGTCAACTGGCTCTCCCAATCCTTCTAGAGTATTGGTTATTTCATCAACGTATTGGAAGTATGCAACAATGTTGCAATCTTCTTTCATTCTAAGTTGCTCAAATTTTGCTCTATAGATTTGAAGCTTTGCTTCTTTGACATTTGAGTCACCTGCATATATATTCTCAAGCTTGTCCCATAAATTTTTGGTAGTTTTACAACCCAACACCTTATGATAAGCAGATTCAATAAGTCCACTGATAATAATATTCTTTTCTTTTGCATCATTTACCAAATTCTTCTTACCTTGTTCATCCGTAGTTGATGTAAATCCATTTTGAACAGTGTCCCATACTTTGTAACCTTGCACCAAGAGATAGACCTCCATTCTTCCTTTCTAGAGTGCATAATTATTTTCATTGAATAGAGGTACACCATTCTTGGTATGCTCCATGACCTCCTTCTAGTTGTTAAACTGCTATTGAAGGAACCAAGCTCTGATACCAATTGTTGGAAATACTGAGAGGGGGGGTGAATCAGTATTCCTTTCAATTAGAGCATTAGTTAATCTTCAATTATTATCAGTGTTTGCACAATGATAGCAGCAAACAAAAGGAACACAAATGCACACAGTTTTTAAGGTGGAAACCCACTCTGGGACAAAAACCACCTAATGCTTTTCTAATAATTCTTTAATATTCAACTCCAATTGAAAATAAAGCTCCAACTTCCTAGAATCTAGAAAATCATTCTTCTCCAACTCCCACTGGATGGATGCTCCAATGCCCGAGATTCTTCAATAGTCAACTGAATGGATGCCCCAACACCCAATGAGCTACAACTCACCCTAGCACCACCCTACCACCCTATAGAAGAATAAAAGAAGAATGGACTCCTGTACCAGAGAAAATGGTCCACTTTACAATGATATAGAATGATGTAGAAGAAGAAGATATACTAGATCATAACCCCAACTTTGACACAACCACCTAATGATGATCCTAGACCTCCCAACACTGCCTCTTCAACCCTTGGCAAATAGATACTAGTACAATTTGTACAATAATGTATTTACAATGACTAAGTACAATGATACCTTTACAATGATTGTATGCAGTGCTGCCCACTTGAAGAATTCATATGATGAACTTCTTACTGCTGTTATGCACCTTGGTTGCTGCTCTTGTCATGCTACCCTCTGCTGCACCTTGTTTTTCTTTTCTGCCGTAGAAAGTCTGGTCCTTTGCAATCCTCGACAACACATGATCTAGCTTTTTCTTGCCTTCTAGGAGCTCAATATTGAATCTGGTGTATCTCTGTTATTTCAGATCCTCAATATCTAATTTTTGGTCCTATAGTATTCAACTGAGTCTTATTTCCAATGCCATAGGTCTTACCCAATTTTGATCTTCAAAAGAGAGTTATACCTAATCTCTCACAATTCCCTAATTATAGACTGTTTCAGCAGAGCATAATTGTACGGTGTGCCATGTGTCATTGTTTCTTCATTTGGCTTTGAAATTGATAGAGTGAAAACTACAGACTGTGCACTATCTGCCAATTTTTATGGAATTCCAATTCGACACTCATAGAGAGAGGTATGAAAATTTTACCAAGGTCACTTCTTTGAGATGAATTTCATGAGCCTGCAAAAACCCTGACTTCCACAGATCATATCTCCAAAAATATTGCACACCTTGATCTAAAATTTTTACAACAGCTTCCTTCGGATTTCAGCTTTGCCTATAAAAATTTCAGCTTTTGAACCTTCGTATAAGAAAAGTTAGAGCGAAAATTCCACGATGACCTGTTTCAGATGGCGAAATCCCTTGCCTAAGGAGGAAATGAAGATCAAAATTTACATAAATGATTAGGTTGAGAGGGGCTTCAACAAGTGAACGTGGGAGGGATTTTAGGAGCTTAAAAAATATTAATTGTGACTTTTCAATTACCCATGCCCCAACCCCATGGGGTTTTAGCCCACTAACTAGGGGTACATACTTCAAACATGAATATCTCTCAAATCGTGAAGAATTACATGGCATGCCATATATCAACGGAAATATCTGGACAAGTAGAAACCATCAAAATCATTATTGACCTAGAATATATTAATTTGGTAGGTCAAAATTCCCATGCAATATTGGGTTAGCCCCTGGTGCTTCTTGGGTTGACATCAATGAAAACCCCTAATCAACACAAAATGCTCTCCTCATATTTCTTAAACAAGATCTCCAAGAAAGAGAGGGGAATTCCCGCATGAGAAAACCATTGCACTAAACAGTGCATCAAACTTAGCTAAACAACGAAAGGATGAAGAGAAGTTTAAAAAGACCAATCATAAAATCACAATCTTCAATAATACCCCATATGGTTTCCATTCCCTTCATTATATAGCTGATGAGCTTCCTCGCCAAGGGTCCCACCCAATTATGAGGTTTCTTCCATGCAAAGGCTCCTCCACCAAAATTACACTGTCTCCACAAGTCTTACTCATCTTTTTACATCACTGTTTGATTTAGTCAACCTTGACTAGATATTCATGCATTGTTCCTTTTCACACTCAAGGTGTCTTCATTTTGACTTGCTAGATTGATCTTCATTCACATTGAGCTGTCTTTACTTAGGATCCACTCTTCAAATATTAATATTGTTGACTACGTCAAACTTGACTTTATCCACACATTTTAGACCCTGTTCACACATGTGGATGCTTGATCTGGTTATTACATGATCCCTTATAACATTACGAGGGATTTTATTCCTACTTAAGAAACCTATGAGCCTCTTTGCCCATTTATTCATCTAACTAGATATCACAAGAAAAATTAATATTCCTATTAGCTGCATGCTAAATTATGAATATTACAGTCTTCCCCTCCCAAATTTTTCTTGTCCTTAAGAAACTGCAAGGATGATGCAAAATCTCCCCTCCTCCTCTTGGGGTCTCTTTGTCCAATAGTCTCCACCATTGCTTCAGATATTCTGCAACAATTCTATCTCCCAATGGTTCTTCCGAAGTGTACAAGTTGGCCTTTTGTGAATAACTCAAATGGCTCTCATCATGAAAGAATGGAAGGTCTATATGGAAACCTTCTTTCTGATCAATGGCCTCCTCAAGATATAAGTGATGACAATCATGGGGAAATTCATCATTAATGAAGGACTCCCAACTCCATTATATCATCCAAATAAAATGAATCACCTCCCAACTTGGTAATTCGTAGAAAAGCTCCTCCCAATGGCTCATGAGAGGCATGTCCCAAGTGTTCCAAACACCCATATGGTCCATGATATGGTCCACCTCATGAAGAAATAAGTGATTTAATATAGTGGCCATAAAGTTTCCCATGCTCCCCTTGAAACATGTAGTGAAAAAAGTTTGGAAAATTTCTCTCCCCAAGGACACATTCAACCAATGTGTCTCACCTCCAACCATGTCCTCAACAAATATAAGAACATTTTCAGCATATGGAATCATAATTAGAGTCATGATAGCTGCCATATATAGTAAAGGGGAAGGAAAACGGTCCCTCATGTGCAACCAACACAGTTTTACTCCTAACTTCCATAGAATATAAAATGACAAGTGTTTTTCCCAACACTTGTTTGCTGCCCCATCCTTCTTCCATGCTTGGAGAAGGTGCATGATGGTTGGTGTTAATGAATCACACCATGAAGATTACATCATATCTCCAAGATATTTCAAGGAATGACCAACATCACCATTGTTCATGGCCCAAGGTGGCCTATGAAGCCCATAAGAAAAAGTGCCCTCTCTTGGTGCAAAGCCCTGCACATGAGTGTTAAGAAAATACAAGCATATAGTAGATAAATTATGATGTTGAGAAATACAAGTTTCACCATATACTTGATTCAAATTAGTGAGGTAGTTCATGAATGAGATCCAGCTTATACTCAATGAATAAGGATGTGATAATGATAACCCTTCCCAAGAGCTATGTTCCTCCTCAACCAGAAAATGATGTATGCACTTCCTCATATGAGAGTGCATCTCCTCTTTGAAATCTTCCCACATGAATCCCTCCAGGATAGTATGGTATGTTTTAATGAAGCTAGCGGGTTTAGAAATCAAGATCTCGTAGGATGCATTAAGTATTTTATACTTGAGCTTGGAATTTTTTGTTAAGTAGATCTGATCATGAACATAATTGACCCCATAAACTACCTTATACCTCCCATCCATCACTTTCCCCTCAAGAATCTTACATGTGAAAAGGTCCTTGGAATATTCCACAAGAGTTGGGACTCCCAATAAATATCTAGGCTCCCCAACGATGACATCGTTGTAGAAATCTCAAATGCAACCCCTGTCATGACATGGCTCTCCTCTTTGTCATACTTGATGCCAAAGTCACATGTTGGAGTACTATCAACTTTCTTTTGCTACCTCTCTTGTAGTTGATCTTGCTCAATACAAGATTGAAGTTAATGGAAGTTACCCTTATTTTGAAAGGTTTCTTTCCTCCAAAACTTCCATAGTTTTTCCCATACATACAAGAGTGGTAATATCCTCTTGTCATATTCATAAATCTTCATTATATATGGAAGTATCCTTTGCTGATCCAAGGCTATGGAGTGGCCTTTTGACACCATTATTATGTCAACATAGATTTCTGAATTCTTCTTTTCTAGTGCAAATAGATGAGTGGAAGATAGCAAAAGTCAATTTCAGAAAATTGCTCAGCTTTCCTTGGGATCCATCATTAGATTTCAGTGTTGTGGTAGTTCCCCTCAAGGCTCCTTTCTTGGCCAAATATGTCACTACTACACATAGTTGAGAGAACACTTTATTATTCCTCCAATCAAGAGGTCTCCCTGGTGGAATAACTCCATGCAAAGAGACATCAAGGCATAGAGAAAGATGTATATGTGTGTGGACAGATTTGTCCTTGCCTTTATTGCATAAATCCTCCTACCTTATTTGTGTATCCACCTTTTGAAATAAAGATGGGTGTATACTCCTCATCATATGATGCTTTCCCTCCCCTTTATATTCTTCTTTCTTCAAGATATCACCATTTGATAATGATGGCACATGCTGCACATGGATTGTGCCATGATCTCCATATGTGAGATTCTTTGGAACTCCTTGCAAAAGTGTAAGAGTTTCTCTCCTTGGAGCAAGTGCTCCATCTTCCCCTTCATGAGGTACTAGATGTTCTCTTGTCATGACTGTGTTTTTATCTCTAGCCTTTCTTTCCTCCTCATCAATAGTTGAAAATTCCTCAACGTCAATAAGAGACCTTACATCTTGGTCTTCTTTTGAAGGAGGAATATCCATGTCTTCCTCTTGTGAAGAAATATCTCGATGCAATGGGTACTTTTCCCTTGGCAAGGCATACAAGTGTTCATCCCCTTCAATGGTTTTCTGAAATGGAGTTAGATTTATAGATCCTCCCAACTCATGCAAAGGTTTTGTTTGATATGGTTTGATAGTATCCATAGAAGGTGTTTCATAAGATTTTTTATCAAACCTTTCCATTATTCTTCTAATGAACTTTTCATAAGTAGATGTATTTGCATTATTTAAGGAAAAATATTCAAACAACCACCAAGCATAAGCCTTACCCTCAAGATGCAGCGTTACTGCTTTGATTTCTTCCTTTTCTGAAACTTGATGTTTTTGCACATATGTGTCTAGCTCCTTCACCCAAGCCCTAGCTGGACATTTAGGTGATCCATAAAAAGTAGATAGAAATAATCTACCCACACCATGCTGCTTGCTCCTTATGCTTCTTTCCTCCTTGATATTGCAAAACCCTTGGATGTTCAAGTGATATTTGAACCCCTTAGATTGAGCTTCATACTCTTGCAAATAATCACCAAGTGTCCCCTTCTTTGGCACATCTTCTTCCTTCTTTTTCTTTGTCATGAACAAGTGGATGATAGAGCATTGTAAATCTGATGATGTGGATGAATGCTCACACCCATAAGATGAGGAATTAGAGCTTTCCTCATGTATATATCTTGCAGATTTTGTTGAGGTATCTCCATGTTTTCCCCTCCTCATTTATGTGATGTCTTTGCTTATACCCTGCAGAGTTTGAAAGAGAAGTTTTGAGAACCTCTTTCATCCAGAAAATAAGGGTTTTCTTTGATATCTCTTGCATATCTTCTCCTTCCAATGAGAAGACTCCATAGTGGTTTAAGAACATAGGCTGAGCCAATATTAAGGCTCTGATACCACTATAATATCCCAAAATGGGACAGCTCAACAATACATGCAATAAAAACACATTTTTCAAAAATATAAGTATAAAAAAAAATGCAGCCCATGGATCCATTATATATGATATTATTACACTTATATCTAAGAGGAGATCAGAAACAAATGACCTTTGACTAGTTAAACATGCCTCCCATGCTCAAAACAACCCAAAAACACTGAAACCCCAAGACTGCTACAAACAGAAATTACTAAAGAAAATAGCGGAGAAATTATATGAGGTTTTATACTCAAAAATATAGAGACAAAATAGATATACTCATGTATTAATAAAATAGGCTAAAAAACAGAGATCTAGTCTCTTTTACATAGATCCAAGATGACTTGGGAAGGATTTCTTGACAGAAATGATACACATGAAATTTTCTGCTGCAGATCTATTGCTAAATCTTGCTGTATGGCTGAAGCACTGCATAGATATGGCTGATCATGCAAATAAATGGTATTAGACTCTCCTACTAGCTTTCTGGGAAGTAGATGAACCTCCTTCAGGGAAACTAGCTCAAAATACAAGGGATTAAACCCATCCACTGCTTACCTTAAGAAATAACGCAGATTCTGAAAAGGAATGAGTTTATGATGAAGGTAACTACTTGGTCTAACACTATATAGTGGAAAATGTAGCACAAAATTCTCTCCTCATATTTCTTAAACAAGATCTTCAAGCAAGAGAGGGGAATTCCCACATGAGAAAACCCTTGCACTAAACAGTGTATAAAACTTACCTAAACAGCCAAAGGATACAGAGAAGTCTAAACAGACCAATCATAAAATCATAATCTTCAATCATGCCCCATATGGTTTCCATTCCCTTCATTATATAGCTTATGAGCTTCCTCACCAAGGGTCCCACCCAATTATGAGGTTGCTTCCATGCAACAGCTCCTCCACCAAAATTATGATGTCTCCACAAGTCTTACTCATATTTTTACAATCCTATTTGATTTAGTCAACCTTGACTGGATCATCATGCATTGTTCCTTTTCACACTCAAGGTGTCTTCATTTTGACTAGCTAGATTGATCTTCATTCACATTGAGCTGTCTTTCTTTAGGATCCAATGTTCAAATATTAATGTTGTTGACTTTGTCAAACTTGACATTGTCCACACTTTTTAGACCCTGTTCACACATGTGGATGCTTGATCTGGTTATTACATGATCCTTTTTCACATTATGAGGGATTTTATTCCTACTTAAGCAACTTATGAGCCTCTTTTCCCATTTACTCGTCTAACTAGATATTACAAGAAAAATTAATATTCCTATTCGCTGCATGAAAAATTAGGAATATTAAAATTTGGCGCAATCTCCTGCTGCCATCTCAATGCTGGAACTCCTCCTATTGTTCCCTTCATAATGAAAAGCTCTATTATCTTCCATGGGTGTTGTACATCCTTCAGATGATCGTTTGATTTGCTTCCTCGATGTTGACCGGCCAGAACATCCTCCCCTTCCTGCTTCCGTTGCCTTCCAAATCCCCGTGAAGATCTGTAATGCCAACATTTTCTGTTGTATCATTGATGAGGGGGAATCCACCTGTGTGATGTTTGCTTCGGTTTGGAAGCAACTTGGATCACCTGAGTTGGACCCTTCCACTATCACCCTTCGAGCATGGGACGACCACTCCTCCAAGCCCAATGGCATGTTCCATAATTGTCCTATCACTCTTGCGGGAAAGATTGTTTGAATTGACATAGAAGACATTGATGCCACCTTAGATTACAACATTATATTGGGTCATAGCTACACCTATGCGATGCATGTTGTACCATCTACAGTTCACCGCAAGATGTCCTTTCCTCATAACATAAATATAGTCACCATTGACTAGATGACATATTATGAACCAAAGTCTCAGACCTCCCTTGAGTCTATCATATTTTTAGTGGCCAATAAGAAAACCGCTGACCCCTTGACTAGTGTCTCACCGAGAGTCTACAAAGACTCCTCTTTCCTTAGTTCATTTCCTAGTCTTCCTCCTCCTGTCTTTGATCCCAACTCATCGAATTTTTTCATCCAGCATCCCCGCCCTCCGTAACCTACTCCTAGCACTTTGACTCAGCCTTCTAGACCCCCTACTCCTTGTCCTTCACCTACAGCTAGTATCCATGACCCTCTCTACCCTCTTGGCATGGTTCCTCCTGGCATTAACCATCTTGGAGCCGTCCCGCCTGGCCATTACACCTCCGGTCAGATATCATTCCTAGCTCCCCCTATAAGAGAGTTCTCAGTATTTATCATGGCTACCCTATCCCTTCCTAACCTAACCCTAGGGATTCTCATCTGGTACATTGATCCCCCCACCATTACCCCACCTGGTCAACCAAAACGTTATCCTTCTTTGACCTCGGTTCAACCAATCCCCATGACCCCTCCCTCTGCTACCATGCCTCAGCCACCTCAAGATGAACCTTCTCCTGCTGTGACAGCCTCGGGTAAAGCGGGAAAAGCTCGTAAGAAGGAACCTAAAGACAAGGTTTCCCCGACTAACCCTGCTCCTCCTCAGCCTCTGAAGCCTTGTGCTTTATATGATTTTGTCGGTCATGCCACCCATAATTGTCCTAAATTGCCTCGTCTTAATCCCAAAAGTCAATGTTACTTTATCTGTTCAGCCAAGAAACTCAAAAATTTGCGCACAAATCACCCCTATGCTTTGTGTGATTTCCATGGCCACTATACTTACCTCTGTCCCCATCTCAAAGAGTACTTCTCCTCTTTATAAATGGTAATGGTTCGCCAATTCGAGACCAAGCACAATGAGTCCAACAATCCCTTATTTTCATGTTTTCCTTCAGAAAAACCAGAGGACACATCCACTCCCATAGACATTCCCCCTCTGGATGTCGAAATAATAGATTCTTTGGCCACTGTCCACTACTTGTCATCATCTATGAGATCCTCGATGGAAGAACCCCTGGGTCTTCCCCTTCTGTTTTGCCTGACCTCCCTTCAATGATCGCCTTTGTCTCAACATCGGTGGATCCTTCATCTACTTATCCTTTTGTGACCCTCTGTGACGATGCGCATGTGAACCTCTCTTCTCATGATGATGATTCAGGTAGCCTCGCCGCGTCAGGTGGTCTTTCTTCCACCAGTCACCCCATCTTCTATTACAATGATGACATTATGGAAGTAGTCACCGCCCCTGACTTTATCTATCCCCCCTTACATCGAACCCATGCATTTGAACCACATACACCTTGTGGCCATTACATTGACACCCAATGTTTGGGTAAGGGGGCACCCATATTGGAGAGACCAGGAGAAGAAATTATCCACAAATCTCCTACTATATCTGGTCGTGTCAAATCTAGTACCCTTATTCTTGCCCATTTAGAAGAGCCTCTAGAGTCCCATATAATCTCATATCACTCTAGGGATGATACCCCTCATCATTCCTTCATCTTACATCAATAACCCAGTCCCCTAGACATTGTTGTTGACCAACCTGTAGGTTTTCTAGGAGAGCACCAGTTCATTATCTCCAAATCCACTCTTGGGGATAGTGACACCATGTATGCCAACCCAGAAACTTAGTTTGTTTGATTCATATATGTAGTACCAAAATAGATTGGTAATCCTCCATTCCCTTTCTTGAACTGCATAACCATAACAAAAACAAATGGCACACCACATCATACAAATGTGTTTAGATTCCCCCTTTCTAAATACATTTTGGCATGACCATAACATGCTTGGGGGAACCTATGCCCCTCAACCATAAAAATCCCAGCTCTCAGCCAAAAATAGTATTGAAACCCCTTTCTCTGAAAGGTCACACTTTTCAGGTCATTTCTTGGGACAGGTCGCAGTTTTTTGCCTAGTACCTGCTACCGAGGTCACAGAACAAACCCCAAAATGTGCGACCTGGCCTGGTCATGAGCTCCGAGTGCCTAAACTGAAATTTTGATCCCCTTAAATGAAAGATTAGGGTTAGGCCTCTTACCTGCAACTGACGGATCTCGATTCTAGTGGTCTGTTTGTCTGCTACGCTCACTGCAAGATTTAGGGCCTTTTCTCCTCTCTACATTCACCATAGCTACACTTGCAAATGAATTAAATTGGAGGGAAAATGATTTATTAAAAGAGAAACCCATATTTTTATTTTTCCCACTGTGGCCAAACCGTAGTTTAGTTTGACAAACTTCTTGCACCATTGGAAAGCTCTCACCAAGCTCTAAAATGGGTATCCTTTGGTTTTTTGTGATTTGATACTTCACCTGGACACATTGTTTCCAAGAAGGGTCACTTCACCACTCCTCAAAATAGAATTTCTTCACTTGCAACACTTGTACTTGGGGCACCATTTTACCTCTATACTTTTCCATGCTCATGTTGAATTTCTTCATGAGTAACCACCTTGTACTCATGTTTTTATGGTCCCCACTGGACCTTTTCTGTGTGGCAGCATCATCGAGTCGCCCTTGTTTAGAGCATATGAGTTGAGTCATCATCGCATCCATGGAGTCTATCCTGAGTCCCTTTGTATCTCGCTATAGTTCTCCATCCTTCATTGCTTGGTTCCTCTCTCGTGTGGCACATCATGGCCTTCAGTCCTACTGTCCACCTTTCGCTTTGATATTGCATCAGTTACTGCCATGTCATCCATGCCCTTTATGCTCTAACAAGGGAAGTCCTCTGTCTGCTACTCAGTACACCCCATTTCATCATCATCCCTGGTGTCAGTCTATCAGTCACTCTATAATTTTCTCTCATCCCTTATTTGAGGATCCCTTATTGCCTCACCTATGGCGGACCTCCTTTTGTCGACATTAAATCATTCATTCTAGAAGATAAGTCTAGACGACGGTGTAACTTGGTTCCAGCTTCCACTCTTGTTCGGTGACTTAGATCAGGCAAAGGGACTCCTTATTTCCCTTTGACTTGATTGTTTCTCAGTTCCAGCTCCTTGCAACATGATCGAGATCCATATACTTGATGGTTCAGTGATGCAGCAGATCATACCAATGATTCCATGGTGTGTGTGAGATGTTTCAGACATCATGAGGGTGTGGCCCTTCAGGTAGCCCCCACATGCCTGGATGACCTCTTCATTACAACATTTGATGCAGCTCTATATATTTGATGATATCGGCCTCAGTCGCTTGTAGCACCTTTTATTTTGCATGTATCAGTCATATTTTCAGAGCCCTTTCCTGTTTACAGGGGAACTTTGGTTATACTTATATCTCATGCACTCAGATATTATTTTATAAGTCCTGGCTATTATCCCAAGCATAGTATGTATGTGGGATTCATTATCATGTTTTTATCTGGTTCATGTTTATGCCAGCATGTACTATATAGTTCAGTTCCTTGTTTACTAGACACATTATTCTTTGTACTTTGTCTCAGTGGGCATATGTATGCATCCCCCGCCACCTATAGCAAAGGTACTCAGTCATAAAAGAGACTTGTCACACTTGTAAGTCTTGCCTGATCAGGGTCTAGTCCTCTAGCGCTTTGGTCTACCTTATATTTCTCTCGCTTTGAATTCCCCTTTGGTGTGTAGTGATTGAGTTCTTACAACGTACTTTGGTCATACGATTAGCTCCTAACGCTCACATGCTGGGGGGAAATCTGTTACACCAATTTTCGGTCATCTAACCTGTTACTATTAGATGGACCAAAGTACACCATGTAATACGAATTTTACCCTAAGTAAAATTGCTTTCACTATGAAAAATAACTTAGTAAACCACATTTATTAAGTTTTTTATGGTGTAAACAAGAAACTCCATGAGGAAATATTAAATAAATCCACATTTGTTTGGTTTTTCTCAAGGAATAATTAGTTAAACAATAGTTTAATTAATATTCCTGGTCATACTTAACCCAAAATAGGAAAATTAATTAGATGAATCATTATTTATCTTATTATTTTCTAGGAATAATTATTTAAACCTGATTTAAATAGTATTCCTTATTAAATTTGACTAAATCGTTTATAAATAATTGAATAAATCATTATTTATTTGATTATTACTCAACCACACCCTTAAAATAATAAATAAATCATTTATTTATTTATTATTTACAAATAAAGGAATTTGACCAAAGTCAAATTCTTTTTCCCTCCAACAAATATAATAAAATATTCCATAAAAGTTGGATCTAGATTTGGTTAATAATATTTTAATTATTCACCAATATCTAGACTAACTCAATATTTTGTTATAAATAGAAGGGTTTTCCCTATCATTTACTACCTTTTGTTTCCTAAATATCACTTTGGATCTATACTTTTGGTCTGACTTTGATCCACCATCATTGTCATATTTTGCTACCTTTTTCCCTATGAACTCCCTTTGAGTTCCATTTTTGTTTGGATTTTCTACACCATCAAGAGAGAGAGATTTCAGATCTAAAGTGCTGAGGACATACAAGAATCCATCCCATTGAGGGGTACTTGTTACACTAAAAAATTTTCACCATGACATTTAGCTATCTATATTGGTTCATCATTACCTATATTATGCTCCCTTAGAGGTCCAAAACCATAAAGTTCCTAAACCAAGTCTTTGAATTGGAGAAAAAGCTCCTTAAAACCTTTAAAAGCATAATTCCACACTTTTCCTAGTCATTACCTGCGGTACCACGGTTTCTTGCTCTATAACATGCGGCAAATTCGACATGATTTGCTTATTAAACCTGCGGACCTCTGTAAAAGGTAAAATAAAAGAAAAAGTAAGTTCTAGAAGTCCATCTGGTCGAATATTCTCCCAACTGGAGGCTTCTATAAGCGTAATCAGGTTGAGCTTCATACCTTCATTCATGAACCTCTATCCCTTCATTAATGGAGTTTATCCTTTGGTATTTGGAGTTGAAATCCCTTCATGAGATGAATCCATCCCCCTCTTCATGGAACTGAAACTATCTCCATTTCCCTATAAATTGAGCTCATTTTTTAGTCTCAAGGGTAGATTGATAGATTAGAGATGGTAGATGAAAAATTTTAGAGAGAATAATCTCTATACTAGTCATTATCGATATGAGAATGATCACACAGTCATGTCCATGAATTCATGCTAGTTCAGAGAGAATAAGGCTTGTTAATCTGAGGAGGAACGATTGTTCAGGACCCCAGAAGAACCTATATGACATCAAGGTGACAAGGTTGTAAGGTTACTTCTTATTATACAAGTTAATACAAATGGATTCTGTTTTCTCATTAAATTGTTCATGTATCTATTTGAGTAATTTAATTCTTGGATTCATTGATCACTGAGATAGATTAGTGTTTTCTGAATTATTATATCTTGCAGGTTCTTTTAATCCTATTTTCTGTCTTTGATTGCAGGTCTCACATGCTGAAGTGACATGTTTTGGAGCGACTGGATATAAAGATTACAGCAAGCATTGGACTTCAGGTAGGAGCATATCTTCATACGTTGTTAATTAATAATTCTGAATCACAAATGATCTAGAGAAAATGGTTTTCATTTTGTTGTTTGTTTCTATATATCCTTAGGATACTAGGGAGATCATTCCTGTACGCAAGAAGGATTTATCTGTATAAAAAAATGGCGACTCGTTGGGGACTTAGTTTTCCTTTTTGTTTTTCAGTTTGAATTTTAAATAGTTTTCTGATTTTGATTAGCCTAAAACTGGGTTGGGTAGATAACTTATTAGAATCCCTGAAAATAAAATCTGAATTTTTATTTTTTCTGTACTTTTCCTAGCCCTCGTGGTTTTTTTTAAAAGCAGTGTGGTAGCCTCCACAGTTTTTAGTTCAGAATAGTGCGGTACTGCACTATTCTCCATTGAAACCTGTGGACCTATTGAATTTTCTTTTTTAAGTTAGAATTCTCTTTTTAGGAGCCAGATTACCATATTATCTGTGTTTGCCCCAACTTGTCTTGACTATTACAGTCTTATGTTTGAATTTATTTCAACAACGTTTACAATCTCCTCAGTCTTCGTTAAGTTAATTGGGTGTTTTGAGTCTCTTCTTGGAGAAATTCTTAATTTTATTTTCTTTGTTCATTACTTCGAGGTTTGTCTTAGTCTCTTAACAATTTTTCATCTTTTTTATTTTTTTTACAAAAAAAATTCCCCCTCATCCGTCGGGGGGGCTAAATTGTGTTTGAGCGTTAATCGCCTTTGAGTGTTTTTATTTTTTGACCTTTGGAACTCTCACCCAATTTTCTTTACTTACACTTTATTGGTTCTTTAGATTACATTAGAATCATCTTGTGTTTGAGAATTCTCTTGCATAGATCACATTTGCATAATTAGAATTCTAATTTTTAGAATATGAACGAAAAATGTGCATAGATTACATTTTCATACTTTTCAAATGAATTGTGCATAGATTACAATTGCATAGTTTACATTCTAGAAAATCAATTGTAGATTTAGATCAATTTCTTTGATTTGATTTTACATGTTTTATGCTTATTTTAAAACATAAAAATAAAAAAATTGGAATTGATTAGCATTAGTTTTTCTTGATGAAATTAGTGCATTAGATAATTGTTATATTTTCTCTTATTTATCAATTCTTACATTGTTGGAAGTGAATGTAAACTATTTCCTTACTTTAGTTAGGATTCATCAAATTGAAAATATTACATTATCATATTCGATTGCATTCAGTTTTGGGTCAGGTCATAACACCATTGGTTTCATATCCATTTACCGTTCAGTAATAACAACCCAAATAACACAGTGCTTAATAAAATTCATCTAGAAATTTTACATTTTTAGGGCTCTTTCCACCAATCTAGCTTAGGCTAGTGCTTTGAAATAAGTTTTAGTTAATGTTCCAAAGTAGTTAAAACAAACATTAGTATCTTGCAGTAAGGAAAAATTCCAAATTTTGCATTTGTACTCTGGAAAGATCTTCTTAAAAGAGTCAAGCACGAGATCATGTCGGAACCAGTGAGGTAATTGTACCTATCTCATTTGGAAAGATATTATATGTGTACGTATTAGAAACGGTAAACCTCAGATAGACCATTGTCGAGGAGCCTGGGGTCACTTGTTGGTAAACCCTGGATTATGTCAAGGAGCCTTTAATGGGATTAAGCTTGATACTCTGCCCTTACATGTATATCGGATCATAGACTATTCCCCCAGGTGCCTTTGTCTCAGTTGGTGACCTTAGTGGCCATAATATTTAGGATTTTTCCCAAGGTGACAGTGGAGGGAAGGTCCCACTGTACCTAGAATAGACGTTGACTAGAATCACTTGGACTTTCTGGAGGGTTCACTTCACTTCAAGATGGAATAGTGGAGGTACTTGCACCAGAATGTTTCATTAAGCAGGTTTTCAGGGTAACTATTCCAACTGTATGTTTTCCACATTAATTTCTGCGACATTGGATTTCATCACCAACTAGTGGTTTTACTGTGGAAACATATTGTTTGTGTGTGGTTTCACTCCTAGATTTGATAGTGCGTGTTCATTTGTTTATTTTTACCTTTTTTAGAGACCTTAGGTGTGAATTGTGAATTTAAATTTTTAATAAAAATCACTAAATTTGAATCTAATGGTAACTGTTCTAGAATTTACCAAACAAGGAACCCCTCTTAATGACAATCCTAGTACATTTCCTTGCTTTGGAAATTTTGGTCCTACTTATATGGCTACATTGTCATTACCTATATTTACCATAGGTTTACAGGTATGGTTATTTTCAACTTCGTTGGCCTCAAATACTCAAATTGTTCCACCTCAATCGGATGCTTCACCTCAATGGAGTTCACCATCTCAACATCACCAACCTCATGCTGACCCTTTACCTTCTTTGCCCAAGATGTCTTCCTCTCTTTATTCCTCTTCGCTTGGTAAAAGCGTTGAGGGTAGTAACTAGGTGGCTAAGAAGAAGAAGAAGAAGCAAGATAAGAAATATTCAACTAACCAACCATGGTTGTAAGTGCTGGTAGTGTTGAGGAAACCTCCAACATGCACTGCAAACCCAAATACCCTTGGAAGATTTGTAAGGGTGACCATTTCCTTATCAATTGTCCTGGTATTCCTAAGGTCTTGGAAGTATGGTCAGAAAGATCTCATCAACTTACTATTGATCCATCAACTAGTGATTGCCAAGTTCCTGGGAAAAAGGGTAAAGTTAGGTTTCCTTGTAGGTTATGCAAAGGGAGTCATCAAACTCACATTTTCCCTCACATGGATGAAGCCTCATATTTATTGGAAAACCTTATTGTTCCATAGAAAAAACTTCCAACTGGTTACCGTCAACTTTCTCCCAACCTACTATCAACTGACGGGGTGATTGATTTAATTCCAAGTACAGTCAATCCTACTCTTCCATTGGAGAGTGAAACTCATATCAGTCAGGTTGATGATCCTTTAGTTGATCAAGTGGTAGACTTGATTTCACATCCAGTCAATCCCACTCTCGCTGAAGAGAGTGACATTCATACCACTTACGTTCCTCTTGTTACATCAGATTCTTATACGCTAGGAGGCATTTCACCTGTTCCTATAGAACCCCCTCCAAGAACTGAGGTATTTTCCTTTGATCGGAATAGACTAAAAGAACCTCATCTTCCTTCCTCCATCCCTTTCCAAATCATTGTGAAGGTTTGTTGTAAGAATGTGCGCCACACAAATATAAATGAAGGTGTTTCTGTCAATATTTTATCCTCAATTACTTGGAAAGATTTGGGTTCCCCTCAGCTTGTGCCTATTACGCAGAACCTATCAGCTTTTAACATAACCATTAGTGAACCTTTACGGATCCTTCCTAAGTTTCCTATTACCTTGGAAGTTAAAATTGTCTGTATTGATCTTATGGAAGTTTGAGGTCCATTAGATTTCAATTTACTCCTTGGGCGAGACTATGTCTATGCAATGAAAGCTGTCGTATCGACACTCTTTCGAGTGATGTGTTTCCCTCACAATGGAAAAATTGTGACTATTCACCAAATTTCATTCGTTAGTCTTGATTCGACTACCAATAATCCGACATCCCTGAATTTTCCTTATATATAAGTGGTATCTACCCTGCCATGGGTTAATTATGTGGCAACCAGTCCCATGTTTTTAGTTACTAATGCAAGAGAGCCTCTCATTGTTTTCTCGAATTACTTTGACATAGATCCAGTAATTGACATGAAAAACCCTATGGGATTATTTTAACGTGATGTTCTTATCCCTACTGAGTCCCTTGACATGTGTTCCTTCCAGAGAACTGTTCTTCCATCTGATGAAGACCTCTTGGAAGCCATGATCAAGGAATGCCCCTTGAAATGTGTTTCTTCTAGTTGGAAGCCATGACAAGGTTCCATGAGGATGGTTCTTTTCCTGTGTCAACCTCATTAAAAAATGAAACATACCATTATAAGGAGAGTTCCTTTTATTGTGTCAACCTCATTAAAAAATGAAACAGGTTCCATGAGGATAGTTCTTTTCTTATGTCAACCTCATTAAAAAATGAAATAGGTCTCCACGAGGATAGTTCTTTTACTGTTTCAACCTCATTAAAAAATGAAACATATACCCATGAGGAGAGTTCCTTTTACTGTGTCAACCTCGTTAAAAAATGAATCAGTTCATCATGAGAATAGTTCCTTTTCTTGTGTAAATCTCGTTAAAAAGTGAAACAAGTCCCCATGAGTATAGTTATTTTCCTATGCCAAGCTCATTCAAAAATGAAACAAATCCTCTGCTAATTGAGTCAAGTCTTTGATTAGATCTCATATGTGTCAAGTCGATTCTTTCATATGATCTTGTAAATGAACCTTCATTCCATCCAACTATTAGTAACCAGTCGCCTACTTAGTAACCAATCTCAAGCATAGTTTCTTATGTTTCAAGCTTGTGTAAAAATGAAACCAATCTCAAGCACAATTTCTTATGTTTCAAGCCTGTGTAAAAATGAAACCAATCTCAAGCATAGTTTTTTCTTTGTTTCAAGCTTTAGTAAAAATGAAACAAACCCACTTTCAAGCATGATTTTTCCTTTGTTTCAAGCTTGTGTAAACACGAAACAAACCATTCTCAAGCATAGTTTTCCTACGTTTCAAGCTTGTGTAAAAATGAAACCACCCTCAAGCATAATTTTTCCTATGTTTCAAGTTTGTATAAAAATGAAACCTATCTTGAGTCCATTTCGGTTATTATTTTCAAGACTCATTAAAATCATGAAAATCCCGATATTATTTTTCTATCTTTCATTCTCGTAAAACACATGAAAATGTTGAGGTATTTTTGTCTTTTCCTGCTCGTAATAAAATTGAAAGTCAGCCATATGAGTACA
The DNA here is from genome assembly GCA_034641835.2 of Pinus albicaulis. NCBI lineage: Eukaryota > Viridiplantae > Streptophyta > Pinopsida > Pinales > Pinaceae > Pinus > Pinus albicaulis. The sequence goes on along the minus strand of CM076577.1, from coordinate 1,450,445,356 downwards.
ATTTTTATCACTTTTTCAAACTCACAAAATCTTACAAAAAAGTGAAACCATTGAGTATACTTTTATCATTTTTTCGGACACTTTAAAATTACAAAAAAGTGAAACCCTGGAGTTCTCTTTTAAGCCCTTTTCAGACTCTCTAAACATGAAAAGATCGTCGAGTACTTGACTATTCGAACTCGTTAAAGGAAATGAATAGTTGTCCTTTAGTATAAGTTTACCCCTTTTCCGAACTGAAATGGACTATTTACGAAAAATGTATACATTGACTAATCATGGTAAATAGAGTTATCCCCTGCATTATTTTATCCTTTTTTGGGCTTAAGAGACTAAATTTATGAAAAATTACACCCACGGAGTTTTCTTAAGTTTTTTATTTTGACTCCCTAAAATTGAAAAACATTGAGTTTCACCTATACTAGACTCGTTAAAACTTAACAATAAAGGACCTATTGATTACAAAGAGGAACGAACCACTCCTTAGGGCTCGATTTTAATACTAAGTTGGACTCATCCGAAGGATGAGGTTATACAACAAGTAAATGTTATCCTCCTCAAGCTTGTCAAAAATAAAGAGGTACTTGCCATAAATGGTGGGGGAAAAGAGAGAAAATGAATCCACTTGTTATACTTTGTTTCAAAAAATTATTATAGCAGTCTTGAACATGACACATTTGTTACACTCATACCTGGGTTGGGAAAATCCTTTGTCTAAACAGTTAATCAAACCATATTGAAACTCTTCAGCTGGTTTCTGGGTATTAGATTTAAGTCAATTGTTACCAAACCATCTACAGTGTCGATATGTGTTCAAGAGAACATTTTAAATAAGCCATTCATTGCAAACATTTGTCTCCATTTTCCTTGACCATCCCTGAGTCAGTCCTTGCTAAAATTTCTTCAAAAATTCATATAATGGTTTTGTGTTGTGGGCTTTTCTATGATGGGTCACTTTCTATTAACAACAGCTAATCTTATAGAAATTTGATCTAGAATCCTATCAGTACCTTGGGATCTGCATGCCCTAATGGAAAGTTTCTTGCCCTCGACGATAGGTTGCATCATTGACCTTCAATCAAATGATTTTGTAAAGTGTTTGACTTCAAATCATTCATTCACACTTCATGGATTGTACTGAGTACTTTAAGAGGCATTGTCATTATTGGTGGTTTCTCTCACACTTGTTAACAGTTCACATCATTGACTGGTAATCAAGTGGTTTCTACCATGTTCAACTTCGACATAATCAATCGCATGGAAAGAATCGTACTAGTTTGGGAAGCGGAAATCAAGACCCTGGATCTAGTTTCTACCATCCAAGCTACGAGGAGTTTTATTATTCATGATACAATAGACTACTTGTGATAGATGGCTGCGTCCATGCTATGTCTACTATTGATGTAATTCTAAAATAATTTCTGTATCATAAAATGTAGTTAGTTTTGATCTGAGTATGGGAATTCCTACCTCAATGATGATATACATATATGTGTTTACATTGAATGTTTTTATAGGTTTCGACCGATATTCCCGCAATCCAATCCTTGGAATGATAAAGCACTTCACTATTCAAGAACTACTTCGGACTTCACTTTAGGGGGAAATATGTTACACTAAAATTTGTCACCATTACATTTAGCTATCTATATGGGTTCATCATTGCCTATATTGTGCTCCCTTAGAGGTCCAAAACCATAAAGTTCCTAAGCCAAGTCTTTAAATTGGACAAAAATTTCATTAAAACCTTTAAAAGCCTAATTCCATACTTTTCCTAGTCATTAACTGCGGTACCGCAGTTTCTTGCTCTATAACCTGTAGCACATTCTGCACATTCTTCATATTAAACCTATGGACCCTCGTAAAAGGTAAAATAAAAGAAAAAGTAAGTTCTAGAATCCCAGCTGGTCGAATATTCTCCCAACTAGAGGCTTCTAGAAGCATAATCAAGTTGAGCTTCATCCCTTCATTCATGAACCTCTATCCCTTCATTAATGGAGTTTATCCCTTGGTATTTGGAGCTCAAATCCCTTCATGAGAGGAATCGATCCCCCTCTTCATGGAACTGAAACTACCTCCATTTCCCTATAGATTGAGCTCATGTTTCAGTCTCAAGGGTAGATTGATAGATTGGAGATGGTAGATGAAAAATTGCAGAGAGAATAATCTCTATACTAGTCATTATTGATATGAGAATGATCACTCACTCATTTCCATGACTTCATGCTAGTTTAGAGAGAAGAATGCTTGTCAATCTGAGGAGGAATGATTGTTTAGGACCCTGGAAGAACCTATATGACATCAAGGCGACAAGGTTGTAAGGTTACTTCTTATTATACAATTTAATAAAAATGGATTCTATTTCCTCATTAAAATGTTCATGTATCTATTTGAGTAATTTAATTCTTGGATTCCTTGATCACTAAGATAGATTAGTGTTTTCTGAATTATTATATCTTGCAAGTGATTTTAATCTTTTTTTCTGTCTTTGATTGCAGATCTCACATGCTGAAGTGACCTATTTTGGAGTGAATGGATATAAAGGTTACAACAAGCATTGGACTTCAGGTAGGAGCATATCTTCATACTTTGTTAATTAATAATTCTGAATCAAAAATGATCTATAGAAAATGGTTTGCATTCAGTTGTTTGTTTCTAGATATCCTTAGGATACTACGGAGATCATTCTTGTCCACAAGACGGATTTATCCATGTAACAGTATTGGTAACATATTTCTATGTTCCCTTCCCAGGTGTCAAAAAATACAAAAATTCTTTAAAACATTCTTGTCTTTTCTATTGGATGCATGGAACAACTCTTGCTTTTATTTACTGCTTAATGTCTTTTTCTGCATATATCTAGATTTTGTAGCATCTATCTTGGTCAACTAATTTCATATCTAAGGAAATTGGCAGCCATATTTTCTATTAGGGTTGTTGGTTATGCATAGCTAAAGTGATCCTTTTTCGTACGCTTGCGATTAAGATTCATCCTAACACCCTCATGTCAACTCCTTCCCAGTCCTTGGAAATTAATGTTGTCCAAAATTCCAATCCCAAAAGAAATAAAAAATCTAATGGGAAGAAGAAGGGAAAAAATAACAAGAAAAAGGACAAGGATGGGAAGGTGAATGCAAAAAAATCCAACGACAATGTTGGATAGGGTAAAAAGGATAATAAAAATAAGGTGAAATTTCCATGCAAACTGTGCACTAGAGATAATCTTACGCACCTTTGAACTAAAATTCAAGATGCACAGTGCTTGTTAGTTCAAAAGGGTTCTTATAGTTCTGAAGCTATCCTAACAAACCCTTTTCCCCAAGGGTAGAAATTAGTTGCTCGTGTGAATCAAAATACCGAGGCTTCCTCTGGGAGCAACCAGGAAGGGGAAAATACATCAAACATATACATGATGAGTGCTCACGCAAATATTGCTACAAGGTCTCATGACTATGGCACAACTAAGTCTTCAAAAGCCAAGGGTGCTCTTGATAGTACTTAGCCACTTCATATTACTAGGCCTACTGTTGATCCTATACCTTGGATGCCGAAAGGGTCTTCAAAATGTTCGACAATCAATCCTAATGTGACTTCTGCCTAGAACTACTCAACTGTAGAAGACTTGGCTCAAATTCCTTGTGCTATGTCTGCGTTAGAGGTGCTCCAGTCTTGTTTGGCTCAACAGAGTTCTTTGCTCACTACTATTGGGGTTGCTGATCCAAAGAATTCTCTTATGATCAAATTTGATATTTCGAACTTTAAAAAGAGACTTCCTCATCATATGGCTTTCCATATCAGATTGAATTAATGGAAATTTAATATATTTTGAACAGTTGTAGATGAGGGTGCTTCCACGTGTGTAATTTCTCTTGCATGCTGGAAGGGTATTGGATCTCCTGCAGTTGTTCCTTGAGCCACTCTTCTGACTGCGTTTGATGGTCATTCTCACATGCCGCATGGTATTGTTCCAAATTTTCCCATCTATGTTGGGGGCAAGACTGTTAATATTGAAGTTGATATATTTGATGCAAGCTTATACTATAACCTTCTGTTGGGGCGAAACTAGATCTATGAGATGGATGCCATAGCATCCTCATTATTTCATATTTTTTGTTTCCCTCATGAAGGGAGAATTGTCATAGTTGACCAACTGGATTGTTCTCCTGTAGATCCGAATGCATCCTCTGACTCAAACATTCCTTTGGTGAAGGATACCAAGCCACCTGTTGAGAATCTGGGGGTTGGAATGTACACTTCCTTGATGGGTACTTTTGATCTTCTACCTCCTTCGGTTCATATCAATGTTATTTCATCCTCCAAGGTTCCTATTCGAAGAGAGTTTTTCAGATTTCATTATTTTTCGGACCGCTGTACCTTACCTTCTCCTACCTCCACATTAGCATAAGGTCAAGTGGGTGGAATGGTATTTCCTATGTCTATAGTTGAGATTGCTTATAGCTCTATTGTTGACTCTGCAAATTCCATTCCAGTTTCTCTTTCACCGAAAGAATTGGATGGAGATGTGGCTCTGGCTTGGACTCTTAGTTCATCTTTGGCTCGGGATTGCCTTGATACGACTCTTCCATCTGAAGAGGCCATCCTTGAAGCAATTACTAGTGTAGAGAGACTGTGGGATGATTTGCATCATTGGTCTTACTTTCTCCCGGACTTGTGCAAAGTTGAATCAATTTTTCCTAGCCCTCAGTCTTCTAGTCCTGTTCACCGAGTCCAAAACCCTTTAGCACCAGCACAAGTTTTTGTTGAAGGGAACATGGCTGTGGTTTCTCCTACTATCCCAGTGAACATCTCCAGAGATCCCAACATTATAGAGAACGTCTTCATTGGAGCTGAATGTTCCCCTGAATAGATTCAAATTTACACCAATCTCTTTAGAGAGTTTATAAATGTGTTTGCATGGTCTTATGACGAAATGCCTGGTATAGATCCATTTATTGTCCAGCGTGAGAGAAAAGTATATGAAAATGATAAGCCTATCAGGCAAAAGCTTCGTCTGGTCAACTCTAGGAAGGTTGCATCTATCAAAGATGAGGTGGAGAAGTTGCTAAAGGCAAGGTTCATTTACCTAGTTCCTTTGAATGAGTGGGCTTCAAATCCAATTCCTGTGGACAAGAAACAAGGAACAATTCGAGTTTGCATTGATTTTAGAGACCTAAATAAAGCATGTCCTAAATATAACTACCCCACATTGTTTATAGATCAAATTATCGATGAGTGTGTGAGGAATCATATTTTCTCCTTCATGGATGGTTCTCTGGATATAATCAAATTACTATTCGTCCTGAAGATCAGTGTAAGACTACATTTATTTGTCCCCGGGGTACCTTTTCTTACAATAAAATGCATTTTGGCCTCAAAAATGTTGGAGCTACTTTTCAGTGGGCCATGTCTTACGCCTTTTATGACATCAAACATTATAGATGCAGATTTGGATGATTTAGCTACTCATTCTCGCAACAGAATTGATCATCGTTATCACCTCCGTCAAGTTTTTGAATGATGTCGACATTATAAAATCCGGTTGAACCCAAAAAATTATGTTTTCGTTGTCACATCCGGTCGGTTTTTGGGATTCATAGTGTCTACAAAACAGATTAGGGTAGAGACCTTCAAGGTTGAGGCAATACTTCAGTTGCCTCCCCCATCTTCAATTCGTCAACTTCAAAGTTTGCAAGGAAAAATTAATTTTCTGCGGAGATTTGTCATAAATTATGCCAATATTATGAAAGGATTTATGAGATTATTAAAGAAAGGAGTTCCATTTTTTTTGGGATGACTTTTCTCAATGCTCATTTGATGCTTTGAAAAAAGCATTGACCTCTTCTCCTTTATTGATTCCACCCGATTATAGAAGGGATTGCCTATTGTGTCTCATGGTAGTACAATATACCATTGGTATGGCTCTGGTTCAGGAGGATGATGCTCTTTTCAAACATGTTATATACTACCTTAGTCGAGGCTTGGTAGGACCTAAACTCTGGTATTGCTCGATAGAGAAGCTTGCTTTAGCAGCTTTTCATGATGTTCAGTGGCTCAGACATTACACTCTTCTACACAAAACTTATGTTTTGGCAACAGTCAATCCATTATAGTTTGTTCTCAGTAGGCGAGTGATTGGAGGCAAATACAATCGATGGATTATGGTTTTGTAGGAATTTGATCTTGATTTTATGTCTGCTAATTCCAAGAAATCATTAGTTTTTGCGGAATTGATTTATGAGTTTCCCTATGTAGAAGAGATTTTTTATGAAAAATCATTTCATGATGAACATATTTTTCTCATTTCTTCATAGGATCCTTGGTATGGGGATCTCATAGTTCATCTCCAAACTGTGAAGTTTCCCTCGAATTTTTTGAAAGATGAGCGTTGAAAGTTACATCACTTAGCCAAAAGTTATTTGATTATTTGTGACACTTTATATCATTGTGTGGTCAATTCGATCCTTAGGCGCCGCTTAACTCTCAAAGAAGTTGAGGTTGTGTTGAATGATTGCCACAATGGAGCTTGTGGTGGTCATTTATCTGGGCTTGCTACATCCCAAAAAATCTTGCGTGCGGGATATGTTTGGCCTTCGATTTTCAAAGATTGTATGGATTTGGTCAAAAGGTGTCATTCATGTCATGTTTATACTTGAAAGGTGTGCGCTCATCCAACTCTTCTCTTTCATGTTATTACTATCCAACTCTTTACAAAGTGGGGTATTGATTTTACTACTTGTAACCCACCTTCGGCTAAAGGTCACAAGTACATTATCGTAGTTGTAGAATACTTCACGAAGTGGGTTGAGGCTATGCCTACTTTTGGGAATGACGATGAGACAATATCTATTTCCCTCTTCAATCAAGTCATTTCTTGCTTTGCTATTCCCAAAGAGATTGTCACTAATCATGGCAGTCACTTTCAGAACAACATGATGGCTGAATTGGCTCTGAAATTAGGTTTCCTGCAGGAGCATTCGTCTCCTTATTATCCTTAGGCCAATGGACAAGTTGAAGCCGTGAAAAATTCCTTGAAGACAATTCTTCAATGGAAAATTGATAAAGCCAGATCCAATTGGCATATTATGCTGTATCTTTCACTTTGGGCATACCATATTTCAGTCAAAACTGCAACTGATTTTTCTCTTTTTCAACTAGCTTATGGGTTGGAATCTATATTTCCTATTGAGTATGAAATTACCTCTCTTAAGTTAGTTGTTGGACTTCTTCCTGACACTTCTAGTCTTGAAGAATGCCTCCTTCAGCTGGAACATCTTGATGAGCAGCATCGAGAGGCAGCTACGATGAATGAGGCACATAAGAAATGGGTAAAGGTTCAGTACGGTAAGGCGATCAAACCTAGGGTCTTCTCTAAAGGTGACCTTGTCTTGGTTTATTCCCAAGAGAAAGATGCCTTGGGGGCAGGTAAGTTTAAATCCATGTGGTATGGCCCCTTCATAATTAAAAATGTCATGAAGAAAGGAGCTTATTCCTTTATTGGTTTTGATGGAAATGAGTTCGCGGAGCCTAGAAATGGGCTCTATTTGAAAAAGTATTATGCCTAGGCTTTGGCCTAGCATCTTGCTTTGTTGTATATATTTTTTGTTTTTGTACATATCTGGGTTTTTGATTTTTTGTTGTGCTTTTTATGATTTTGATCTGCTTTGGCAGGTGTTATTGGATGACATGAGTCACTTTGGTTCGCCGATGGTGCTAGTAGACATACCCAGAACTTAGCTTCCGTGGCTTGGGTACTCCATTATCCATACAGTCAGTTTTTAGTGTCAAGAGGTGTCTGCATTGGTCCTGCTTCAAACAACATAGTAGAATACACTGTAGTGATTAATCTACTCTAGGAGGCAATATCCTTGGGTATTGATTCGTTAGTAGTTTTCTTGGATTCGCAGTTGAACAACACATATCGGGTCTAAGACCCGTTTTTACATCGATTGTTTTTTAGGGTACATTTGTTAGAAAAATTATTTCAATTTATAACATTTATTCATATTCCTCGAGCTGAAAATTGGATGGCAGACTTATTGGCTAATCAAGTAATTTATTGGCATATTAATCATTCAATAGTTTAAACAATATATCAAATACATCATACATTTGAGTCATCACATTATATAATTATATATATAGTCCATATTTTGTATATTTTTGAACACTCTAACTATATATATATCATCGAAAATTATTACAGTCATCTGATCATATCTATAAATCTACTCCTGAGGTCCCTGCCCAACATTTGTGCTCCTATAGAACAAAATGGCAGTCGCTACACAGTGGAATAACCACACCCAGTCTCGTGGTACTCCTACCACCTGCCTCTCCATAGCCTCTAGTAGGTCCTCTATAGCATCCATAGGTACTTGGCGAGTTGAAATCTCAAGTTCCTCTGTACAACATGTAGTGTTCTGCCAGGGTCTTCAGCATCTGCCTCACCTATGTGACGCTTGTGCCTTGGGTACTCCTTGGCCTGACTGGTCCCATGTCTGCATCATGATCATCATAATTTTGTAAGTCATTTAGTCCATTCAAAAACTTTTTTTCATTTTCATATTTTGAAAAAATCATAAAATATCACATAATCAAAAAATAAAAAAAACAATCTCACCAATTGTGCCCCATGCTGCACCAGGTGGCAGGACTAGATCTAGATCAGCACGAAAGTCCATCCCAGCTGTTAGCTCCCTGTAATTTGCTAGATTGATTGAGATACAAATGGACAGGGTAACATCAAACCAAGCTTTGGAATCCAAGGACCTAGCCTTCCTGGATTCAGAGAGGGATCTCTCTAGTAGGTGCAAAGATGTGAACTTATTTGCTGATTAGGGTTTATTTTAGGCTAGATGTTAAGTGCAGGGTATTTTGATTGTTTTTGGTTGGGTATGTTGCTTAGATGGATTTAGATAGAAAACATGGAAGATTGTTAAGTCATTGGGAAATGGAGTCTAACAAGGTCATGATACGTTCATCAATGGTTTCAAGAGCATTTGCAGGGAAATTTTAACATGGTTGGTAGGTCTTTGAGGTTGTGGTGGATGATGAGATGAAAATTAAACTTGAGAAAAAAAGCTAGTGAAGGGAAAAAATGACTCCTTAATAACTTTTAGACTAAGGGAGCTATAAAATCATAAGCATGGAAAGAGAATCAAAGGCATAAGTGAAACCTAATCCATTTGATTTCAAACTGAACACAGATGATTATCCAAGACAAACATTCAAATGAAATTATAGAAATGCAAGAAACTTATTTAACTTTCATAGATTTCATTATCAAGAGTAGAAAACATGTAATATGCACAAGTAGTTATAACCATAGAAGAAGAGAAAACTCTGAACATCTAAAGTTACAGCTGTGAAGGTTCATTGAAACAAATTCAGCTAAGTAAGGCAAAGAGCATGATTCAAACAAACTTCATTGACAAACCTAGGCAAAGCTGCTTTAAAGAGGAGTTTCCAAGGACAGAGTATTTCAGTGGCCACAATATGTAGGGCTAGACATAAATCATACTTAACACTAATTGAACTAAACCATTCAATAAATTAACAAGCTAAGAAATTCTTAGAGAGCAAGAGATGGATTCCCTAATATATCTCAACAGAAGAAAACATTAAGGCAGTGAAGGACAAATTGAAGTAAGGTGCCATCAGGAAACATTTCTTAATCTAAATTTTTTCTCCTACTGCAACATAGAAAAATGGAAAACATAATGGAAAAATAGAAAACGTGAACATAAGAAACACTTCACCATCAACCAAGCTTATGGATCCTACAAACAATCTCTCTCCATCAACAAGCAAACCAGGGCATGCATGAGCTCCAAGACATCAAATTTCCATCAAAAACTCCAAGAGACTATGTATTTGCTTCAGCATAAGTCATAAAAATCCAACAAAATACATAAGACCCTCATGCTCTATTTATGGAGCAAATGAGGAGGTGGAAACCCTAAGAGGCTTCTAGAAACCCTAATTTAGCCATAAATGTCATAAATGTGCTTAATGACCATGCAAGGCCCAAGACACATAAGAGATAAGATAATAAATTAAAAACACCAAAAAATAAATCCCAAATCAAATCAGGAGTGATTTGCCCAAGAAAATATTAAAAAATCATCCTGCCATAAATTTGTGTGTTTTGTTCACTTTTTGGCAAAAGACAGTCCAGGAGCGCAGCACCACTTTTACAGAAAATAGGTTGTTTTGCAACCAAGTTTTGGATCACTTCCCGATGTCAGATTTGGCTTTGCGATGGCTCGTTGGAAATACTGAGGAGTATAATGTTAAAATATACATTTTTTCTCTCAATCTTACCTCCAAAAGTTTCCCAAAAAATAGAAATATCTTAGGCTTCCAGGGGCGCAAAACCTGTTCAGAAAAGGAGGCAGAAAGGTCAAATTTTGGATGTTTTTTGACCTTTTGAGCGAGTAAAAATTCTCTAATTGACCTAAAATTTTGTGGGTAGACTTCTAGTGACATGAAAAGCGTAAAAATTTAAACTTTAGCAGCTGAGGATTCCCAAAAAAATAGCATATCGCCTAGGGTGTTGCGCTCCTAAGGCCTCAAAATTTCAAAAACATAAAAACTTCTCCTGTGGGAAGCGCCATTTTTTAGAGGGAATTTCGAGGCCTTCCTAGAGTTGGAATCAGCTACATGATAGCTCTTTGGAAAGCTTGACTTGTCTACTTTCCAAATATATAATGTTTTTCTTGATTTAAGTTGATTTTCCTTGTCAAAAGTTTATTTTCCCATGACTTGTAAAAAAGTGTTCAGTGCTGGTGCAGAAATGAAGAGTGCTGGTGCAGACAACTTTTAGATGCCTTCCACAACTCCAAATTGAGCTCATGATAGCTCATTGGAAAGCGGGTTAAGTCTACTTTCCAAATATATAATTTTTTTCTTGGAATGAATTGTTGGAAAATTATGGAGGCATGATTTTTATGAGCTGGTATAGACTTATTATTGCTTACTTGATCTATCAAATGAATCCTTTGCTCTTATGCCTCCTTTTTATATCAAACCCTAGCTTAGTTGGAGAAGGAAATTAGGGTTTGGTGTATGGGATTTTAGGACCGCCTTGCAAAGGGAGGGGAATGAATGGGTTAAGGGTTGTCTAAATTCTTGGGGAAATTTTGGGGGATAGGGATCGATGTTAGGGAGTAGGGGAAAGTGGAATTTCAAGAATTGAGTGAGGGGAAGGGGTCCAAAAGGTCAAAACACAAGCCTAGTCTCAAAAAGTGTCAAATTGTGGCAATAGACTAGGTTTTGTAGGAAAATGATGATTTTGAGAGTTAGGAGTGATGGGGAGTGTTTGTGAAGGTATATTAAGGATAGTAGGAGGTGTAAGAGCATCAAGATACAAGCCTTGAAGATGATTTAATCATGGAGGTCATGAAACCAAGAGAAATGCCCTCAAAAACCCTAGATATACAATGGAGGAGCTTAGGCAAAATACAAATAGAGGGTTGAGGCCAAAGGTGGTGAAACATCATGATAATGAGTAACATGAGCCCGTGATGGGTCTTTTGGGGTGGGTGAGTTGAGCTTGACACGACATAATGATGAAATAGTGAAAATTTATCCTAAGGATAATGAAGGCCGTGAGATTTCTAGAACTCACAATGTTCATGAACTTTGTTTCTAGAAATCTAGAACCGATACTTAGTCATATTTATATAGTGAAAATTATGGATGACTAACACTGGCTCCACTTGGGGAGGGCAGCTTCTTTTCAGGAGGTGTCCTGAACTTTCAGATCTCTTGGTTTATGAAGACTAGTGCCTCATCCATTGGGCAGATTTTTACCTCTTTCACTTGTTGATGCTTGCTTGAAGCTATGATCTTTAGTAATCTGAAAAAAAGATGATTAACATCAACATCATCTCTACCTACCCAACCTAATTTCCTAACATTTTTTCTTCCTTGGGTGCATTTGAACTGGCAAACCCTTGAAATTTTTCTTTTTGAAAACAAAAATCAAACTATCTAATTGTACCCTTATCTCTTCCAAGAGTTCAAATTAGGCTAATGAAATATTTTTATTTTCTACCTAGTCTACTCATTTGTCAATATTAAGTCGTTTGACTAACTTTATTCTCTATCCTACTAACATGAAATTGAAAGCATAATAAATCAGGATTAGGCAATCTGACTTGCCATGAGTTGTGGCATAAGAACAAGCTACACACAAATTTTATTTTTGTACCAACAAAACTAGAAAAACAAACGTCGTGATTCATCATTTGGTAAGAAATCCTATCTTTCTCTTTCGTTCATTTCTAAGCATGTGGAACCAACATTCTTCATCCCTAATCTACTTCTTTTTAACAAGCCAAGTTTGAATGATTTTGACTAGCATCTTTCTCACTAACTTATCAACAATAAATTGAAAACATGTTCAACCATGAAGAGGCTAGATGACTGAACAAGACTTCTTTATGAACAAGTAGTAGAATTTAAGCTTGCACACTTTCATTAAGACTATTTTTTGGGTATGGGGTTGTACCTCTTCTTTTCATCTGCACTATTTTTCATTTTTCTTTGTTTTTTACTTTTTCTCTCTTCTTGGTCAAAAAAATCTAAAACTAAAGGTAAACAGATGCTCATAGTGCCGAGCTTATTTTCTTGCCTATATATCCTAATATAACCTATACATCATATACATTTAGCTAGTGAAATATCTTTTCCAATACATCCAATCAAGAAGATGATTCCATGAGGCATCTTGGTTTAGCTCTTTGAGAGTGCTGAAGAAATCAAAAGGCTAATTCCACCTCACTTATTTTCGAACAGTAGTGCCTAAAATTTTTCTCACACTTTGCAATAAACTGTTCTTAGCAGAACACACTCCTTTAGATTTCTCAAGGAAAAAAACAAATGGATCTTGTAATAATACCTGATCTAGAGGATTTGAGACATAAGCTTCATTCACGACTACTCCTTCTTCCATTTGGCTATGCTTGGGACTCTTTTGGAAAAGAAACTCCACCTCTTCCTCATGATCACTTGAACTGGTAGACTCATCATATATTGCAATTTTATACTCTAGAAAACATGATGTATTTTGACTGAATGGGCTGAATTCTGTGAAGAGGCCATCATGTTGATGAGTAGAAGCACTCCTTGGCAGCAAGTCTTCTTGTGAAGGTAGTTCAACAACTCTTATGTGATCATCATTTTCCAAGTCTTTATCTCCAATTTGAAATTCAATGGGACTTGGTGGCTGAAATTCTGAAGCTAAGGAGGATTCTGTGTCCCAAATGATTTCCTCATTTCTTTCAGGAGAAGGATTTTCATTAACAACTAGTTCAAGAAACTCATTATATTTCCCAACCTCATCATCAAAACTGAAAGACCATTGATTTCCAATCATATGAAAATTATTTCTGAAGGATTGAAGTGAAGTAGAGAAAAGAGTCAAAGACTCCTCACTTACTTCTAAACTTTCAAGGTTTTCCTCATCAGTGTCATAGGTGACTTGTATTGGCTGATTACTTTTTTCAAGCTGATGATACTGATATTCTTCCCACAAACCAACTACTGATTGCTCTGCAAAGTTAGTTTCTGTTTGGAGGACATTATCATTAGATTGATCAAACTTTGGAAAATTATCAACATAAGTAACATCACCAATCAAATATATTGGATTATCATTTTGTTCTTCTTTGAGTTGATCTATAATTTCACTTTCTAATTTATGGTAGATGGGATTGGTAGGAGAAAGAACATAAATTTTTTGTTCACATGAAGGCTTAGAGGCTGGCTGCATGTTTAGCATTTGATTTATTTCCTCTTCAATCAAAATAAGAGGCATTTTTCTCTTTCTTTGGATAGAAGTACAATAATTCTCTTTCTCTTGTGAAGGCTAATTTTGTGGCTAAATGTTTTCATGAGCCTTACCTAGAAGAGATGGTAAATCATCACTCGTGCCTTTAGAGAGATCCTGTGGGTTTTCTTCTATTTCTTGACTGGGTTCTTCCTCAACTAACTCCTCTAGGCTTTCATGATATCTATCTTGAGAATGAAATTCATGAATGGATGTTAAGAGGTCTTCAGGATGCAAATTTTTCAAATATTCATCACTATCTAAAAGGTACTATATGATATCCTGAGATTGATCACAAAAATTTTCATCCAATGATAAAGATGGGGAATTTTGTATATAGTGCTCATAAAATGCATTGTGTATATCCTTTAAGGAAAACAAGCTACTAGGTCTTAGGCTCTCATACCATTCCCTTGCCTTCCCTTCTAATGTTAGCATGAAAATCTTCATAAGGCAGTCCTCATGCCATTCGGCTTTTAACCCCCATACATGGATATGAAACTTGATGAGGTGTAACAAAGGGTCATCAGACTTTTCATCTTGAAACCTAGGAAGCTTTTTGTCCCACTCTATCTGAGGCAATTTCTCTGGGAACCCAGGGATGTGATCTCTATTCATTGGAGCATATCTCCTTTGTATCTTTGGATCCATGTTTGTAAATCAAAAAGGGTCACTGAATCTTTTCAACTAGTCTGAGAGTTCTCTACCAGTGGAGTCTTTAGGTCTATTGAGATTTGTGGAGTCGTCAGGTGGAAGGTTTCAATTATGTTGTCCACCATCAGCATGATTTGGATTGTTTAATGCATTCCCAAGGGAGTTTGTGAGGACTGGTGGGGTTAATAGGCCTACTGGAGGCCAATGGAGTCACCAGGTGGATGATATTTATTGTTTTGAATATGTACTTTTTTTCCACCATTAACAACTGAGTACCAATCTAAAGAAGTTTGTGGGTTTTCTGAGCTCCTAAGGAATAATTAGATAGTCACTGACTCAGAAGGTCCCACCGTGATCTCCATTATGTTAGTGTGGCGATAAGGTGGAAGATTCACCGGATTTTTTAAGTAAAACTAAGGGTCTAAAGTGTCTTAAGAGGTATTCAGGAAACTATGTAATTAGAAGTCCCACCGTGATCGTCATTATGTTAGCTCCCCGTAATTTTCTAGATTGATTGAGATACAAATGGACAGGGTAACATCAAACCAAGCTTTGGAATCCAACGACCTAGCCTTCCTAGATTCAGAGAGGGATCTCTCTAGTAGGTGCAAAGATGTGAACTTGTTTCTTGATTAGGGTTGATTTTAGGCTAGATGTGAAGTGCAGGGTATTTTCATTTTTTTTGGTTGGGTATGATGCTTAGATGGATTTAGATAGAAAACATGGAAGATTGTTAAGTCATTGGGCAATGGAGTATAACAAGGTCATGATAAGTTCATCAATGGTTTCAAGAGCATTTGCAAGGAAATTTTAACTTGGTTGGTAGGTCTTTGAGGTTGTGGTGGATGATGAGATGAACATTAAACTTGAGAATAAAAGCTAGTGAAGGGAAGAACTGAATCCTTAATAACTTTTTAGACTAAGGGAGTCATAAAATCATAAGCATGGAAAGAGAATTAAAGGCATAAGTGAAACCTAATCCATTTGATTTCAAACTGAACATATATGATTATCCAAAACAAACATTCAAATGAAATTATAGAAAGGCAAGAAAAATATTTAACTTTTATAGATTTCATTATCAAGAGCAGAAAAACACGTAAGATGTGCAATTAGTTATAACCATGGAAGAAGAGAAAACTCTGAACATCTAAATTTACAGTTGTGAAGGTTCTTTGAAACAAATTCAGCTAAGTAAAGGCAAAGAGCATGATTCAAACAAACTTCATTGACAAACCTAGGCAAAGATGCTTTAAAGAGGAGTTTCCAAGGACAGAGTATTTCAGTGGCCACAATATGCAGGGCTAGCCATAAATAATACTTGAAACTAACTTATATAAACCATTCAAGAAATGAACAATCTAAGAACTTCTTAGAGAAAGATATGGATTCACTAATATATCTCAATAGAAGAAAACATTAAGGTAGTGAAGGACAAATAGAATTAAGGTGCCATCAGGAAACATTTATTAATCTAAATTCTTTTTCCTACTGCAACATATAAAAATGAAAAACTAGAAAACATGAACATAACAAACACTTCACCATAAACCAAGCTTATGGATCCTACAAACAGTCTCTCTCCATCAACAAGAAAACCAGGGCATGCATGAGCTCCAAGACATCAAATTTCCATCAAAAACTCCAAGAGACTATGTATTTTCTTCAGCATAAGTCATCAAAATCCAAAAAAATACATAAGACCCTCATGCTCTATTTATGGAGAAAATGAGGAGGTGGAAACCCTAAGAGGCTTCCAAAAACCCTAATTTAGCCATAAATGTCATAAATGTGCTTAATGACCTTGCATGGCCCAAGACACATAAGAGATAATATAATAAATGAAAAACAAAAAAACATAACTCCCAAATCAAATTAGGAGTGATTTTCCCAATAAAATATTAAAAAATCATCTTGCCATAAATTTGTGTGCTTTCTTGACTTTTTGGTAAAACACAGTCCAGGAGCGTAGTGCCACTTTTGCAGAAAATAGGTTGTTTTGCAACCAATTTTTAGATCACTTCTCGATGTCGGATTTGGCTCTGTGATGTCTCGTTGGAAATCTTAAAGAGTATAATTTTCAAATATAACTTTTTCTTCTCAATCAGATCTCTAAAAGTTTCCCAAAAAATGGATAAATCCAAGGCTTTCAGGGGCACAGCACCTATTTAGAAAAGGAGGCAGAAAGGTCAAATTTTGCATGTTTTTTGACATTCTGAGGGGGTAAAAATGCTCCAATTGACCTTCCATTTTGTGGGTAGACTGTTGGTGACATGAAAACCCAAAATTTTAAACTTTAGCAGCTGAGGATGCCCCAAAAAAGAGCGTAGCGCCTAGGATGTTGCGCTCCTAGGGCCTCAAAATTTCAAAAACATAAAAGCTTCTCCTGTGCGCAGCGCCATTTTTCAGAGGGCATTTGGAGGCCTTCCCAGTGTTGGAATGAGCTCTGTGATAGCTTTTTGGAAAGTGTGACTTCTCTAATTTCTAAATATACAATTTTTCTCTTTATTGAATTTGATTTACCTTGTCAAAGGTTTATTTTCCTATGACTTGTCAAAAAGTGTTAAGTGCTGGTGCAGAAATGTAGAGTGCTGGTGCAGACAACTTTTGGAGGCCTTCCACAACTCCAAATTGAGCTCATGATAGCTCATTGGAAAGCGGGTTAAGTCTACTTTCCAAATATACAATTTTTTTCTTGTAATGAATTCTTGGAAAATTATGGAGGCATGATTTTTATGAGCTCGTATAGACTTATTCTTGCTTAAATGATCTATCAAATGAATCCTTTGCTCTTATGCCTCATTTTTATATCAAACCCTAGCTTAGTTGGAAGAGGAAATTAGGGTTTTGTGTATGGGATTTTATGACCACCTTGCAGAGGGAGGGAAATGAAGGGGTTAAGGGTTGTCTAAATTCTTGGGGAAATTTTGGGGGATAGGGATCGATTTTAGGGAGTAGGGGAAAGTGGAATTTCAAGAATTGAGTGAGGGGAAGGGGTCCAAAAGGTCAAAACATAGGCCTAGTCTCAAATAGTGTCAAATTGTGGCAATAGACTAGGTTTTGTAGTAAAATGATGATTTTGAGGGATAGGAGTGATGGGGAGTATTTGTGAAGGTATATTAAGGATAAGAGGAGGTGTAAAAGCATCAAGATACAAGCCTTGTGGATGATTTAATCATGGAGGTCATGAAACCAAGAGAAATGCCCTTAAAAACCCTAGATAGAAAATAGAGGAGCTTAGGCAAAATAAAAATAGAGGGCTAAGGCCAAAGGTGGTGAAACATCGTGATAATGAGTGGCATGAGCCCATGATGGGTCTTCTAGGACGGGTGAGTTGAGCTTGACATGACAAAATGATGAAATGGTGAAAATTTATCCTAAGGATAATGAAGGCCATGAGATTTCTAGAACTCACAATGTTCATGACCTTTGTTTCTAGAAATCTAGAACTGATACTTAGTCATCTTTAGATATTGAAAATTATGGATGACTAACACCAGCATAGGGATAATCTTCCACTACGATGACTTGTTCCTCCCACCATTGGAAGAACTCATCATGCCAAGTGGACTAGGGAACTTCACTTCCCCCTAATCTCTTCATCAGATCTACCCATCAAACTATTATTGGATCTCTCGGGCTGCTGATAGTTGAGATCAATTTAGGGCAAAGCCTTGGGACCCTCTCGAAGAAGAATTTCAGCAAGATTGTACCATACCTGAGATGTTTGGTCTTTTCTTTCCGAATTGAAATCAACTATCTCTTCATATTTCTTAGTAAGGTTGTGCACCAATCAAAGAGATGAATCAAGAATTCTACTGCTATGCTCATTTGTGTCCTTGAAGCCTGATGCAGAGAAGCAGATCCTGCTACTCTGCTAATGGTGAAGAGAAGGATCTTCATGTATAAATCCTTCAAATCTTTAATAGGAATATGAGTTCCTACCTTTTTTCATCCTCTACGCAGTAGACTTGGACATAATCCTCTACAGTAAGCCTTCCAATAGGCTTTCCCTATAAGTCTACTGGGTCTCCTCTCTGAGAGATTCCAGTGATGAAATATATATCTTCCACTTCTATGTGTAGTGGCATATGATCATTTATGAAGCAGTATTCTTCCAATTCCCAATGATCAACCAACATTTGAAGCAGCCATACATTTCTTTTCATATTTGGCATTTTGAAAAACTTGAGCAATCCACAATTTCGGAGAATAACTAATGAAGTTTGGTCTTCCACCACTTCATTGTGAATTTTATTATGTTCACGTTCTCTCCAACAGATAAACATCCTAAGGAAAATCATTAAATCATTTATTAGAATCAAATTTAAAATTTTCACTCTGTGCATATGCGACCTCATTTGTACACAGTCGCATATGATACGCAGGTTTGTCCACACAAACCCATGTATGTGTAGAGGGTTTCATCAAAAAAATCTCTTTTCTATGGTCAAATTTCCAAAATTTTACCTTAAACAGGAATGAAATTGATGAAAAGGATGAGTTTAGAGCTCACCTGACAATTTTTTTTTTGATTTGACGGCTGATTGCTACGGTTTTGAGAAAAGGAATTTTTTCCCCAAAAGCTCCTTCTCCACTTCAGCAATGTGAAAATGATCCAAAAGTGAGTCAAATGGTGTATTTATGCCCAAAATTTTAAATTTTTTGAAAATTTTCCTTATGCTTATTTTTCGAATTTGATTATGGTTGTATATTCGTTTGGCTTGTAAGTGTTGGGAAAGGTATTTTTCCAGGTATAAGTTGCTGAATTCGAGATTTTTCTATTTTTGCTTCGGATCCATTACCACTGACCTGTCACGGCAAGTATCTAATTTTGAACTGGAATATAGGTTAGGGAATCCACTTTCCATTGCATTTTGCATACTAGCCTCCATTCTGATCACTTGTCATAGGGTCGATCCCATCATGTCATGAGTACTTAACCCATTTCACTCGCCAATTTTTTAATCATGATTTGGTGATAGAGCCTTCCTTTACATGGGCTTCCTAGTTAGTTTCTCTCTAGCATTTGTCGCCCATGTTGCAATTATTGAAGGCTCAGAAGTCCTCTTTAGTCCTGCCATGTCTTATGCATTGAGGCTTCATTCTTCTTCTTCATCGCTATCATTTTTTCTGGCCATTACCCTAGACGCTCCCTTATGTTGTTGATTTGTATTACTGCATTGCATATTGACTAATTTTTTATCTTTCCCTTTAGCCAGCTTCATATGGACTCATGTTTAAGCCATCTTTTGACCATGTCTTTCTATACAAGTTAACCATGTAATCACTTAGCTTCTGCAACTTGACATCTTTACCCATGGATGGAACATTCCTTTGAGTGTCACTTACCAATTTTTTCCACCTTGCATTGAGCATAGGGTTATTCCTATCCTAGGAACTAGAGCATATGTGTCATGAAACTCGTTCTATCCATTGTACTATAAAATTATTTTATTGCTTCTTAGGCTTTGAATATGAAAAAGACAAAAAAATTAAATATTTTGAAAAAGAGCAGGAATGAGATTTTTCTTCCATATTTGATGGCAGCTACAATGTCAGTTTTGTCACCCTTGAACAAAGAAAAAAAAACCTAATTCTTTTCTCCATTGGTGATGGTTTTATTTTTTTGACTTAAGAGAAGCCATAACCTTGTTTCATGATTCAGTACTCCCTTGGTTGGTTATCTCTTCCAATCATATGGAGGGTTAGTTTATGCCTCCTACATAACAAACTTATACAAAGTTATCATTTGCTGCCATAGTCAAACATGAGTCATGCTTTTGTTCAAGGGAAGTTAGCCCGAGTCGGACTTTCTGGGGTGTCTCTTGACTCATTTTTCAGTCAACCTTCCTGGTCTTGCTAGTATCTTGTTCTATCACATTAGATATTTGCTCCTTTGCTCGTGTTACTCTAAGAGTAAACCTAGAGTCACACCCTGGCCCTATTTACATCATTGATAGGTGACCTTGTACTCAGCATTTTATCATCATCATGGGTCTTTGACTGAGTGGTTTCCCTTGTGTTTGATGTCAGCTTACATTATCACACCTGGGATTCATGCTGTACCTTGATTTCGATTTGACCCTATTGATGGATATCTCGCCTCCTTGTCAACTTTCATTATTGGTTGGTTTAGAGGGTTTCTGTCATGCTCTAGCTTCATCTTGTGCATGTTGGAAATGTACTTCGAGAGGGCTACTTCACTCTAATTCATCTGATTTGTTCCAAATCTTGACCTGCAGGTTACACTCGCACTGGACTGATGTGAGATTCCTTAATGCCTTCCTTCCAGCAGATCTTTTCCCATCGACTTCGACTTATTTCTCTGGGAATATGGTCTAGAGAATTTTTGTCAGTACCTTAGGGTTTGTAGTCATCCGTGGCAGACTCTTCACTATCGACAGTTGGGATAAATCATTACCTCCTGATTGATAGATTCTTTCAAGTGTTTGACTTCAACTCATTCATTCACACTAGCTAGATTGTACTGGGGCACATTGACACTCATTAGCATTATCGGTGGGTTGTCTCATGTTTGTTAACAATATACATAAATGACCGGGAATCAAATGATTTCTCACATGGTCGACTTCAGCTCATTTATTCCCATAGTGTAGAATTGTGCCATGGTGATCGGTGAAGACCTCAGGTTTGCATCAACATTCTTTGGTTCAGTTTGGCAGTTCCTTCATTTTTCTGCCAGTGACACCATCCACCCTTATATGTTGCAATTTTATCACAGTGACATCTTATATACTAGCTCCCGAGTTGCGTGTTGTACCATTTGTTCCACCACTTGTGATTTGTTACTTGGATATTCAGTTGTGACTTTTGTGAACAGATATCTGTTGTAGCATCATTGATCAGTATTCTGTATGTGATACATGGACTTGATTTTGACTTTTACTTCTGGGCAGTGATCAGATGATTCACTGTGCACTTTACGTTTCAGCTATACTTGTATACATTTTGGATCCACTCTATACTTCATATGTGGACATGGTTTTTCTTTCACTGAGCATTGGTATGCTCGCCTTAGACATGAGCTATCTTTCTGATCTCTCTCACTAGTTTTTTGGTAGGCTGAAATCTAATGAAGTCCTCTCTAGTCCTTGCAAGGTTATTTCTATGCACATGATACATTTCGGCCATCGTGTACTCCTTCTGACCTCATATATAAGGGGGCATCTATTATAGCATCATTTATCACCAGCTTATACTTGATGATTTATACATTGGCCTTGGGCAACCCTTCCTTTTAGACTTGGACATATTTATCAAAAAACAGTGTCTTCAAACCCATATGTGACTCTGCTCACACTTTTCTGCATATATATGTGATTCCATACATAGGTAATCGCATATTCCATTTTAATCATGATATATATATATATATATATATATATATATATATATATATATATATATATATATATATATATATATATATATATATATATATATATATATATATTAGAGGTGGGGTTTATGGTTGTCTAGTAACTTAACTACCCCAGCCCATGGCCTAACTATTCCCAACTATAAAAACTAATTTGAGGGATTATAAAAGCCCCTCAAGGGAATGGCCTAAGGAAGGAGGAGAGAGAGAAATATAGATATTATATGATGTTGGAGAGCTATCCAAGTATGATATATTCCCATGCCTCTTGCACTTCCCAGATATTTGCAAGAAACCCTTGTTTCCTTGAGATGCTCACCACCCTATGTGACATCGATTATGCATTATCCTTGGAAGAAATCTTGAGAGGCTACGGTTGGATGGATCTAGAGGACAGTATGCTCGAAGGCCGTGGTAGATTTCAGGTGATCTCTCCACGTCTATTTACTATACATATCATTAATGATAGAAGAGCCATCATTTTCCTGATGTTTACATGTCAATAATATTTTATACATCTGTAATGATCATCAATTGAACATTTAATATTGTTTCTATGATGTTATGCATGATTTCCACTAACATATAGAACATATATATTTTGTACAACTAGGATTTTTTGTTCATTTTTTGTTGATTTACAGATTAAGGACAGCATCTACTTCAACCGAGGGATATCCGGGTAAGATCTACAACCTGTAGATTCTAGTTATTTGCATAGAATTTGGTTTAGTGACTCCTTCTTATAATGATATGCCCCTAATCTGTGAAGTTTCATCAACCTAAGGCCTTTAGGGTAACATTTCTCGAAACAAATGTTGGTGGAATACTCCAAGGATCTCTTTTCATCAAGGATACTTGACGACCAGTTATTGGATGGGAGATATTCAGGGAGAGATGGGCTCATCTATTATCAGTGTAGGATTTTCTTAACTAGAGCATCTAAGCTCAAGGAGAAGCTACTACATACTTCATATGAGTATTTTCTCTTAAGCCACACATATTCCATGAGAGAATATCATACTATCATGTAGGGATTCACTTGTGAAGGCTTCAAAGAAGAGATACATCAACATGTTAGGATATGCATGGATTGTTTAGAGATGGAGAGACATAACTCTTTGGTGGATTTATTGTAGCCAATTCATTTCTCATTGGGAATGAGAGGAGGCCCATCTATGAGCCACTTCACTAGCTTCATCAAAGTACATGGTAAGGGTTGTATTTATGTGCAATCGCGATTCACTTACTATGTATTTGTATTTCCTTACCATCCATGTGCAGGCCATTGCCATAAGAAGGGACACTCTTTCTTATAGTCTTCATGGTCAACTTGGGGCCATGAGAAGTGATGAGGATGGCCACTCCATAGGAGATGTTTGGGAGGTGGCACCTTATTCATGATGTGCTCAATTGACACCCCACATCATTCACCCTCTTTAGGTGTGTGAGAATGTTGTGGTACAGAGAAAGTGGTTGGGGAAACACTTATCATATCATATTCTGAGGCAGTCAAGAGACATAATGAGCTAGTTCCAAATGTGGGACTATGATCCTCCTCCAGTATTTCATATGGAAGCTTATGTATCTTTGATTTTGATACCATATGTTGATGATGTTCTTATCAATATTGTAGGCATGATTGGAGGGATGACACATGGATTGAAGGTTCCCATTGGGAGTGAGATTCTCCACATTTCTTATGCTTCATGCTTCAAGGAAAACATTGAGCATCACATGGTTGCTATGTTAGAATTCTTTTTTCCTTATGAGAGGAGCCATTTGGTTAGCTTGAGCATTTGGGAGATCCATCTCATGAAAACTTGGGAGAATAATTTCAGGGATGGATTGATTGGAGGACACTTGGTTCATGAGGAGAGCTTATCACATGGAGGTGTCACAAGGGAAGGAGGAGAAGAGTTGCAGCACTCACCTTTACAGTTTCTTAAGGACAAGCAACATTTGGGAGGGGAGGACTGTAATATTCCCAATTAGCTTTCAGCTAGTTGGAATATTAAATTTTGTTTTTGCTTCTTAGTTAGAATAATAAGAGGGTAGGGAGACCCATAAATATCCTTAGTAGGAATAAAATCACTCCAAATATGAATGGAGGTCATAAAAATAGCTAGATAAAGCACCCTTATGTGTGAATAGGGGATGAAGCATGTGGAATGGGTCATCCTTGACCAAATAAACAACACTGGTATGGATGGAGTGGACATTCAATGAGAGACAACATAGTTTTGGAGGGAGATTATTTGCATGGAAGTAGTGGCTTTAATGAGCGGGGCCCAAGGTGAGGAAGCTCATAAAGCATATAAGGAAGGGAATGGAAGCCTTGGAGGATATGTTTTGGATTATTATTTTGATTATGTTTTTTTATGACTTGTTGCTCTCTTTAACTGTTTAGCAGAGATTGCAATGTTGTTTAGCACAAGGGTGTCCCCGAGCGTGAATCCCACCCTAATTCTCGAGGGACCTTGAGTGCCCACTAAGGAGAGGTTATTGTGCTATATTTCCACATTCTAGCATCAGGTGAAGCTATATTTTTCTTCTACGTTGCAGTTCCTATTTAGATTTGTCCTGAGTTGGAGGATGGCACAATGGAGGATTTGATAGGGCCATTTCTGAGTTTTTTTTCAATGGAGGAATCATTCCTTCCATGGCAAGGCCAGCAAGGGAGTTCATTGAGAATTATTTGAGTATTTGGCACTAGGCCAAGACATCACCATCCCCCACATCACAGTTTCAGTCTTGGAGTATGTTATTTCAGAGGGTAGTTGTAGGGGTAGTTTTAGTGCACCACTTGGATGTTAGATCTTCAGTGAATGGATCAACCCTTCATTGGGAGATTACATTGGAGGAGGGCAATTTAGTTTTACATCAGTTCAACCACCTCCTTCTATGTGCTTCAATTTCAATGAATCTTCAGCCCTAGGGCTTTAGATCACTACTCCATATTTTGTATATTTCTGGAAACCCTTTCTGGGTTGTCTAGGAAAACTATTGTAGAGTCTACATATTTATTTCCAGTATCTCTTAAGGCATCTATCAGTTGTTTTATATCAGTGCATGCTCCCATCTGTAGCTATGATTGTGCTATAGTAGCTTTCTGACACTTTTTATAGTAGCAACATCTCACTTTTGAGAGTATTTGATCATTGGAGGCTTGTTTGCCTATATCATATGATTTGTGCCTCAATATTTTGTACTTATTTGCTACTGATATAGTGAATATAATGGCTCCATATTGGTCTCATATTATTTTACATTGATCTTAACTGCTACTTTCCATTATTTTGTTCAATATTATTGCTTTTCCTATTTTGTAATATTAAAGAAAAGTACTTGGATCCCCTTAGGTCATCCATCAATTCATCGATTCCAGGGATTGGATACTAGTTTTTCATTTTATTCCTTTTCAATCCCCTATATTCAATGCACATCCTCAATGTGCCATCCTTTTTCTTTACCAGAACTATTGAAGAAGAAAAAGGATTGGTGCTAGGTCAGATATGTCCTAAAGCCAAGAGCTCCTGAATGGATTTTTCAATATCATCCCTGTAGGCTTTGGGATGCCTATAGGGTGTGGTGATCACTGTTTGGATCCCCTTATCCAACTCAATAGTGTGCTCACATCCTTGGACAGGTGGCCTCCCTGGTGGAATATCTCCAAATACTATAGAATAGCGGTCTAGAATAGATTGTACATCTAGGTGTACCGATGCACCCTTGCTCCCTGCTTCTGACATACGTAGTTCTACTACCCATTCTATGTCCCCTCTACCCAAATCAGCCTCCATCCTATGTGTTCATACAATGTGGGGTGGATAGGTGTGTATGCCTTTGATTTTCTGATTCTTACCACTCTTCTTCTCTGTTCATTCCATCTCCAAGGTTTCCAAATACGTGGTAACATTATCTAAGGTGATTAACTGTTGAACACCCAATATCACATTGGTGTCTAGAATATCAACCATAAAGAAGTGGTCTGTCAATGTATAGGTTCCCATAGTGACAATTAATGATGGAAAATATTTGGCACGCTGCATGGTTCTAGCTCTTGGAACCAAAACTGAGAAGCCCTCAAAATATTCCATGTGAATGCCCCTCCTCTACACTAACTGAGTATCAATAAATTTATGGGTAGCCCCATTGTCTATCAACACTGATACTCTCTAAACCTAAATATTTCCTCTAACTCTCAATGTTAGATACTTGGAAACTCCCCGCAAAGCTGCAAGAGTCCCTCCAGTTGGAGCAAATTATCCCTCCACACCTCCTACTAGTGGTGCAACATCTCCTGATGCTACAGTGCTAGTATTCTTCTCCAAGCCTTCTGCTTCCTCCTTTTCCTCATCAGAGAACACCTCACTATAATGTGACTTTCTTGCAACACATCGGTGTCTTGGTACCCATGGTTCTCAACAAGTGAAGCAAAGTTTTCTCCTCCTTATATCTCCCTGGACATCATCATCAAGAGATCTCTTCTCATGATTTTCCTTTGAGGGGAGAAACTTCACATCTTTACCCTTTTCTTGAGAGGAGAACTTCTGCTGAAAAGGGGATTTTGCTTTGGGTAAAGCATGTTGTAGATCTCTAGCTCTCTCCATAGCCTATTAGAGTGTATTTGGTCTAGTGGATTTCACAAACCCATCAATAAAAATGAATACCCTCCTAGCCACATATAGGTTAGATACCATGATTGAGAGCTTTATATATTCAGATATGTACGTCTCTGGATCACTTGTTTGCTTGAGCTTAGTTAGCTCAACAAATTGTGCTTCTAGATTCCTCAGGTAAAATATCTCCACTAATCTCCAGGTGAATTCTACATAAGAAGTGACACTAGTATGCGCTAGTGTAGATAGGCCATGAAACTACCACTCATGGGCTTCACCTCCCAGGTGCAGCACTACTATCTTGATGGCCTCCATTTTTGAAACTATGTTCAGTTGAAAATAAGTATCCAAATTCTCTACCCAAGCCTTGGCTGTGCATTTGGGTGACCCATCATATGAGGGAAAAAATAACCTGCCCATAGTACGTTGTAGATCTTGTTTCAGCATGAACCCTCCACTTTTATGGTGATTGCGGGATCTTCTACCATCCTTGATCCGATAGAACTCTTGGAAGTTTAGGTGCTCCTTGAACCTCTGAGATTAAGGTTCATCTTATAAGAAATAATCACCAATAATTTCTTCTCTTTGTGGCCCTCCCACCTAATTTCCAACTTATAGGAATGTGGGCATGGTGGAGCATTGTGAAGAAGATTGTAGTGATGATTTGTCACACCATAAATGTGAAGTGTCGAAACTTTCTCCATGGTGAAACCCTCTAGGGGATTCCTTCTACCTTTCTAATGTCATCTCCTTGATATCTTTAGCAATGTTCTACATGGTCTGAAGAAGAATTTTTGGGATCTCCCTTTCCTCCATTTCTATAAATGCATTTCCCCACAAGTTGAGCCAAGACTATGCTCTAATACCACTGTAATATTCCAAATTAGGAAAAACAGTAATATTGAACATAAAACTAGAATGTACAGAAAATATCAATACAAACACATGAGAAAATCATAGATCCATTATATTGTGTATCATAGCAACAAAAATATACAATATGTTGAGGAACAAATTACTCAAACTAGGCAAAAAAGCCTCCATTGCCCAAATACACTAAAACCACAAATGTTGCTGCTATATAGAAATGTCAAAGTACATGATGTAGGACCGCAAATACGACCACTTTTTAACACTTATTTCATCCATTCCTACTCTTCTTTATCATGTAATTTATCATAATTTATCATATAAATCCATTTTATAATTATTTATGCTCTTATAGATAAATATTATTTCTTCTTCTTTATTTTTAATAAATTGATGATTATTATGCATAATTTTATCAATGATGGTTTATTAATATATTTTTTAATAGCACTCACCATTTTCGCCTCCAATATATTTGCTAGATTGCAGATTTGATCTCCAACACATCATTCAATATTCCAACTCAGAAATTCGCTGTAATAAGAAGTGACAATTTTGCAGTTGATATTCTGGGCAAATGGAGAAGAATCTGGAAAATTTGAAACATGGGTTTTGTCTAGAATGGACCGAGTTAACTTTCTAAAAGAACGGTTTGCCAAAATTCAGCCTGTATTGAGAGAAACGGAAGGTTCTTTGGGCACAATTTTCTTAGATTTACTGTTGCGACCGTCCTCCAAATTATCTCCGCTGCAAATCCAAATTTGACTTCTTCCTGTTGAAATATTGATGGAAATATCTTTTCTTTCTGATCAAGTTGTTGGGGACAATCCAATATTGTTATGAGGGATCATATTTACTATTTAATTTCTCCTCTTTGTGATTATAAAAGGAGACGTTTGTAAAATAGAAGGGGGATGATTATTGAATTTCTTTTGTAACTCTGTAATTCCTTGACTCTCGTGATCAAAGAGCAACTAATGTAAATGCTATTCATGTTTGATTAATACAAGAAAACATTTATGTTTCATTTCTTAACTCTAGAGTAAAGCCTAGTGGCGTTTCACCGGTGGTTGAGGGCCCGACACTGGTGGATCGATCCGCTGTTTGTATCTCTATGTTTTCATTATTATTGTGTGACAGTTTCTAATTGTTTTCATTATGGTTTGCAGGTAAGTAGTTTATTGTTCATTGCTTATTTAATATTGGTGTGTTACATTGGCGAATTGCGTTGCCGTTCCTTTCTAATTTAACAAGAATCTTAATTATTTGTCTTGTTATGCTTTAACAGAGCTGCGTTGTTTAGCATTTGATTCATTTGTTGTTTCGTTTGATTGTTGTCCATTACAGATTGCTTTTCAATAGAATTTTCCATTCGATTCCATTAATTAGAGTTCGATGTTTAGATTTATTAAATAGGATTTGTTGTTCAATTCCTTTGATTACAGTTTGTCATTCAATTACATTTCTGTTCAATTCTAGAGTTGCTGTTCATTTCGGTTGATTAATTGCAAAGAGTTTGGTTTTAAAGATTTTTCCTCATTTACTTTTATTAGCAGCTTTAGTTCAATTTCTATTTCCCTTTAATTACTTTTAAGCAGGACTGTCAACTGTAGAGAACATTGGTTATTGCTTTCTCGTTCCAGATTGATTGTCTTGTTTCAGTTTGATTTCAATTGCATCAATTTCTAGAGGAATGAGTTATTGCTACTGTATCCTTGATTGATGTTTGTGTTGGGTATGTGTTATATTCTTTCCACGACTAGCCCCACGCACTGTACGTTGCGCCGGGCACAGCAGGGGGGATGGCAGCCCCCCTTGTCGGGGTCCGGGGCAGCGCCCCGGTTAATTTTTTTTTTTGGTATGCGGTCCCAATCATATGCAGACCCACCCATGTTTTTTGCATGAGTTTGCACATGGTTTTGGGGTACGATGGTTTTCGGCCCCTGGTATTTTGTAGATCCGGTCAAGGGAACTACGGTTATGTTCTAATCCAGGGTTAATGGATTGGGGTTTATGTATGCTTCGGCATGTATATATATGTGTTGTAACACTAAAAGGAATATAATGAAAAATCAAGCTGGTCATCCCGATTTGGGATCCAGGGGAAAATTTCTGTGTTTATCTGTTTTATGTTTTATGCTCTCGCTATTGTTTATTTTCTGTTATAAGATTCGTGTGTAGATAATTTTTGTTCAGGGTTAAAAACTATAGTTTGCCGAGTGAATGATTGGATTTTAGAGCATTTGAGTTTATGTTATTGAAATTAGATTTCTTTTCCAAGCATCCATTTACTCTTGTATTTAGAACATTGTACTACATGTTACAAAGCATTACTCTTAGATTGAATTGCAGCCTTATACAGAGTACACTCTTGAAATAAAAAGTCATTCCTAGATTGATAATTAATGTGAGATAAATAGGTGTTAAAAAGATACCTTTTATACCTCAACATTTTGGCGCCGTTGCCGAGGAGAGTGTATGCCATTTAGAAAGAGTAATGCATATTTAATTTTTTTTGCTTGGGAAGAATTTGGTATTAAAGATGGAAGGTAAGAACCTGCACACCCAACAAGGAACACACTTGTTCACTGGCCCGCTTCACAGCATAATTGAGTGAAAGCTTAAGGTAGGAATGAATGCTTGCATTTTTTTGAATTTTAGAGGTAGAATTTTTGAAAAAAATCTTGTAATTCCACTCGAGTGGTGATGTAAGCACCACCCATTTAACTAACCAATTGATAGGAACATTTTAAAGAGGATCTTCAAAGAAACACATGAAGAACATCTTCTATTATGGTAAGAAATGGCTCACATTGCAACTTTTGAATTCCCTATCAAATATCTAGGAGGAGTGACACAAATGCACATAATTCCCCCATTGTCTCTACCAATATTTCATGGTTTGACAAATGAAGATCCCGATACATTTTTATTTGAGTTTTAAATACTTTTTAGAGGATATGATTATTGTACTAATGATCAAAGATTGAAAGGGTTTCCTCTTACTCTAAAAGGAGCAGCTCTCCGATGGTTCATGAGCCTAGGAGGAAACTGCATCCAAACATGGGAGGACATGAAGAACATATTCTTGAAGAAGTACCAAGACTACTGCAAATCCAATAAAGATATTTTTGGTATGATACAGGGGGAAGATGAAAGTTTGTAGGACTATGTAGAGCGATTTCAATATAACCTTCAAAAATCAAAGCATAAACATTTGGAAAAAAAGATCTTGAAAACACTCCTTCTTAAAGGAATCAAAGATGAATTTTTAGAACTCTTAAATCTGATAGGAAAAGGTGATGTTTTTCAGTTATCATATGATGATGTTTGTGAGTTGTGCATAAGGTATTCAAGAGGAATTTCCAAGGCTAGTAAGAATTCTAGAGAAGTTTCTTCTTTCTTTTCCAAATTTACTACAAGAACAAGAGACATAAGAGTTGAAATCAAGGTTTTATTTGAAAATTTTAAATATTATTT
Source organism: Pinus albicaulis (assembly GCA_034641835.2). Classification (NCBI taxonomy): domain Eukaryota; kingdom Viridiplantae; phylum Streptophyta; class Pinopsida; order Pinales; family Pinaceae; genus Pinus; species Pinus albicaulis. The sequence continues at coordinate 1,450,414,497 of CM076577.1, read as the reverse complement.
TATTAGCTCTCTAAATTCACAATTGAATGTTTTGCAGGTTCAGAAAAATAAAAAATTTGATGAAGTGTTTTTCCCTCATAACTGAAAGGAGCATCCCATAGATAGTTGTTCTTCCTTATCTAGGATGGAAGTAGCATATCAAAGAGATGGGGAAGCTACAACAAGGTCAAAACTATGGAAATCATGGCCTATAGGTATGGTTCAAAACACTTCCTCTCCATTCTCTTACTTGCATAATTCATTATGGAATACTCATATGTTAGGGCAGCCATGCCAGTCTCAATATAACCACTACCAATCTTGTCTACAAGTTTGGCATGGTTCATCTTATGATTTTATGACTACTCTCCCTCATCTTGTAGCACAAACACATCTTCCAACTCTTCCACAACATCTTGCTTGCCTATCAAAATCATCCATTCAACCCAATCAACTACATCATCAAGATGTTCCATTCCCTACACAATTTCTTGCTCAAATCATTCCACACCCTCACCATAATAAACCAGTACAACATGCTTACAGTGTTGAACTACAAAATTCATGCACCCTTCCCACCCATTCGATCTCACATGCACCATTGGAGAAAACTTATACTGAGATTCATAATGTATCAAATCCAAAAATTGTAGAAGTTATGAAAGAAAATGAGGTTTCTTCTAGTTTGCATCAACAAGCCATTTTAAACACTCAAGAACTTCATGATATGATGGCTATGGTAAATCAACAAAGTAAAGAATATATTGAATATTTTTTTCACTCCATCATTTGTTTGCAACATCACTCCATGCTTCAACAATTTTTGGCACCATCTTTTCAAGGGACGTTGGCTTCTCATACCCTAATTTTTATTAACATGCATCTTTCAAATTTGGGTATGTACATAATTGAAGCCTTATTTCAAAAATGGTTACACTGGAAATACTCTTATATGTAATCATATTCATTTTCCAAATCAGAGTAGGCTAGTGAAAAAATAAAATCAATAAGGAAATAAAATAAACACATTTTTTTATTTTTTTATTTTTGTAAAAATAGTTGTTCTTGTTGCAACACACTATGGAAATCAACATCGGTGATAAATTTTTTATTTATTTATGTATGTAGATGATTTATATTGAAAATAACAATTCTACAAACACTCATATTCATTTTTATCACCAATATGGAAAAATTTCTTGAATATCATTTTTTTGGCTTGCAGCCTTAATCAAATTTCTGAAAACAGAGTTGGGATAGTCATGTTTTGGGGGAAAAAAGGTGAATATTTTTAAAACCTGTTTCTATCCTAAGTATCTCTTGAGGTATAATTTCCAACCCAATTTTAATCACTCTCTTTGGATTTGAAACGAAAAAGTTAGAACCAAAACATTGACAGGGTGTCTAGTAGGCAGCTCAACAATAGAGTTGGGACAGTCAGTTTTTGGAGGCCTAAATAACTATATTTTTAAAAATTATTTCTATGGGAGATTCCTCTATGAATATATTTTACAACACAATTTGAATAACTCAATTTCGATATCGTATGAGGAATTTATAACCAAAATACTGACTGCCTATCATAAATCAGCACTCTTGAAACTCTGTTTTCTCAGCTGTTCACTAGCATATTTGACCCATCAATTCTTCTTGTCTTAAAAAAATGTTTATATTGGAGATAAATAAATGAATATACCTTAATTTTCAATTTGAATCAGCTTAATCTATCATCAAACGAATAATTTATGCTTGAGATATCAACTGTTGGTTTGAGCTGGAAAATCGAAAATAACTCTATTATTATGCAGGTTGTTCTAAGAAAATTTGACATATCATAGCATTGAATTTTTAAAACCTGTTTTTATTGGATATAAAAATTTGAATTAGCTCTCATTTGGATTTGGAATCACTCAAAACAGATGAAAAACAAAGAATTTATAATTGAAACACTGCTGGTTAGCATGATTGGCCACTGCTCTCCTGCGGGTAATAAATTAATTTTACTTTTTCCGTGGATTTGTTTATAGAGTAACTACTTGTTAGTTTTTTGCATAATTATTGGATTAAGGGAGCCCATGCACCTCTCTTTCTCCATGATTTAATGTTTTATTACAGGTAGACACTCGTTTTTTGCAGGTCTTAGCAGAACAAAGAAGGTTAATTTATAGACGAGCGATTCTTGAAAGAAATTTTAGTGAAACAAGAGAATTTCATCCAGTTCATTACCTAACAGATTCATAACAAGAAGAAATGAAGAATTGGTTTCCATTTGAAGATTCATGTCACTACTACCAAAACATTTTTCAAAAAGATCATTTTTTTCCATTAACAGATTGATATTCCCTTAGGAAAAAACATCATAGTTGTTGTAACTTAATAAAGTGTTGTTTCTTTTCTAATTTCTTTTATGTTTTTGTGTTTCAGGTGTTGATCCCTTCAAATTGTGGTTTCCGCTCCATTGACAATTGAACAATAAGGACCCCACCATGCAAATTTCAGGAGGCAATTTTTCGGCAGCATAAATTCTGTAAAAAAATATTTTTTCTTAAATCTTATACATAAATTTGTCTTTCTATTTGATTGGATTTGCTTGAAAATAGATTGTACATTAGTTTTGTTCTTTTTTCTATTTTTTTTTTCTTCATTGTTCCCTATAGAAATTTCTGCGTGCATTTTCTTTGTTGTTCCCTACTTTTTGTGTGCCTTTATTTTTTATGTTGTTCCTCTTAAGGAACAACAGCCGTCCCTTTTAAGGAATAACAATCTTGCGTGCTTATATTTGTTTGTTGTTCCTCTTAAGGAACAGTAGCCGTTCCTCTTAAGGAACAACAACCGTTCCTCTAAAGGAATAGCGTGTTTATGTGTTTCTTTTTGTTGTTCCTTTCAAAAGGAATAACATTTTCGCAGATTGTTTTTGCTGCTCCTCTTAAGGAACAGAAGCAGTTCCATCTAAGGAACAACACTTTTTGAGTGCATTTTTCTTGTTTTTAAACAACATTTATAGGAATTTTTTGAATTCTTCATGACTCTTTGAAAGGCAAACATACAATTTATGCAAGGATACACAAATTAGAGGCCACTGGAATCAGTAAATCAAAAGAAATTGTCATTTTTAAGAAATTGTTTTGTATTGATAAGAAAAAGGAAATGACACAACCATCTATATCACTTTGCTGTCTTTATTTTCACTAAAATTAATATGATCGATTATCTTTATCATGTTGGTTCTTCCCTAAATTGTTATAACTCTCTTTGATTTTTATTTATTGAATAAGAATAAGGGCATATTTTCTCTATTGAGATTTTCAAACTTCTTCTACCATCCCTACTCTTAAGGAGTGTTGAGCCACCATTTATATATAAATAAGGAAGTGCTATATGTAAAGAAAAAGAAGAAAAAAAAAACTCTATATGATTACTAACAATTCTATGATATGGCAGATGGAGGATAGGGGGTCTCATCAAGAGCCAGCTTACCATGATCATAAGGGAGCAGTGAAGTGGCATTCCCATTATGGCCACCACACTAGGGATATGATCCAATGGCCAACTCAGAAAAATAAAAAGTCCTTGGAACAAGAGGTCTCATCACGAGCTGGCCTACCCACCTTTCACTCATTCCTGGTGAATTGAATTGTGATTCATCTGGTTCCCAAGCCAGGACAGTGGCCTCCATCATGACATCACACAACACTTCCCTAGGCATAAATAAAGGATAATGGTTCCAAGGGTGAGAAAGAAACTTTTTCAAGGTTATAAACACCTGTGGGAAATAGAGCTCTGCTGATGGTATTGGAGTCATATTTTTCACAAATCAATAGTAATGATAAACACTTTTCTTATATCTTTATCTAATATCAAATGAGAGTATGCCCCTAAACCATTTGTTCAGAACCTCTTATGCATGAAATTTATTTATAAATCGATCATAATGGTTTATGTGGATAATGACCGCATAAGTATTCTTTTAACATCATCTGTCATTTTCCCTTATTTTCGAATCATTACATAAACATTTCCATATCTACCCACGATTTCAAAATATGCATTGATTTCAGTAATGCGATAATTTGTTGATCATATCATAAGTATGTATGCATTTCCATGCGGTACAATTGTTGTGTAGTACGCTGCTCTTCTATTTGTTGGTCGAAGGCGACCTATCATCTTTCAGGGGGGGCACAGATGCCTTTTAAATATGCCTGCATATGGATCGAATCCCAATATTCATACTGCATTTCTACAGAAGTTTTTCTGATTGAACTTTTAGCATACATTTTATCTGTTGCTCTTCAAAATTAACACTGTGGATTCAAGAAAATTGCATGCAGAATCATGATTTGTTTACAGGAGAACAACAAGTATGGGGGGGACAATTCTATTCACAGCACAACCACACTATTGCAACTAACAGCAAAGGCCGCGCAACTCGCGAACGCACATAATTCTTCAGACATGATGTGCTTGCATGGATTCCACCTTTTGCATCACTTTTAGTATCCGCTCAGCCTACATCAGCTTCAAAAAATGCTAGTTCCTACATGGCATTCCACATTTTTTTTCGGAGGTAACGCTTGAGGTAAAATAGCATAATTTTTTTGATTTATTATGAATTTAGGAGAATTTCATGAGAATCCATTGAGCATTATTTATCATCATTCATTCCACATCTTTACCACTTTCCATTTTTCAGAGACATCTCATCTTTCAGTTTGGGGGAGTGTTGATTTCTTTCATTTCTTTCTTATGACCATGTCAGTAATACTCTTTATCATCCATTGATATTCTTATTCATTCTCAACACCTCCCTTATTCCATGTTGTTTTACACCAAGCATCGATTTCAACAGATTGTAGCAACCACCTCTCTTTGTTTTCTAGCATTGCATGAGGACATGCTAATTCTTCAGTTTGGGGGAGGAATTGCTACACATGATGGATGTTTTCTACTTTCTTTCTCATTTAAGGCATACAATTTCATTTTTATACAGTGCAGAAATTGATTTGCATATATCTTTAAAACTATGAACTGAATTCTTGTGATTTATGGATAACAAAGAGGTATCATTAATATACATGAACCTAGATAATTTCACGCTAAATTAGTTCATAAAATTTTGAAAATTATGCACTATCACTTGCAACCATTTTTTTTATATCTGATGATCCATACGTCAAAAAGATCTGATTTTTGAGAAAATGGTTAATGAAGTTTGTTGTTACTTATGTCACATTTTTCTGCAACTTCATATACATATAGTTAAACTTCAACTGTAAAAATTGTTATGCCTTCATCAATATAGTTAAAATTGAATATTCATTATTTGAGGAAAAATTCATTTGTTCCATCCATTTCATGAGTTAGGACGAACAATTTTTTTGGGTTGCATGAGGGCATGAAATATATTCAGTTTTGGGTTGCATGAGGGCATGAAATATATTAAGTTTGGGGGTATGTTGGGCCATGAATACGACCACTTTTTAACACTTATTTCATCCATTTATACTCTTCTTTATCATGTAATTTATCATAATTTATCATATAAATCCATTTTATAATTATTTATGCTCTTATGGATAAATATTATTTCTTCTCCTTTATTTTTAATAAATTGATGATTATTATGCATAATTTTATCAATAATGGTTTATTAATATATTTTGTAACAACACTCACCATTTTAGCCTCCAAGATATTTGCTAGATTGCATATTTGATCTCCAACACATCATTCAATATTCCAACTCATAAATTCGCTAGAATAAGAAGTGACAGTTTTGCGGTTGATATTCTGGGCAACTGGAGAAGAATCTGGAAAATACCAAACTTGGGTTTTGTCCAGAACGGACCGAATTAACTTTCGTGAAGAAGGTTTTGACCAAATTCGATTTGTATTGAGAGAAATAGAAGGTTTTTTGGGCACAATTTTCTCAGATTTACTATTGCGGCCATCCTCCAAATTATCTTAGCTGCAAATCCAAATTTGACTTGTTCCTGTTGAAATATTGATGGAAATATATTTTCTTGCTGATCAAGTTGTTGGAGACAATACGATATTGTTTTTTTTCCACAGAAAAAAACGAACTTTCTATTAATATAGATAGTCTCTGAACATATGCCAAGCATTTCTGGAAGCAAAACAGCCATTCCCTTAGAAGAGAATGGAATCAAGGCTACTTACCATCTGATGAAGATGTTAGCAGCCCAAGAGAAAACCAAAAGGATCACAGCTTAAGCATCGGTGCAGCTCTTTATGCTCATCATCTGGACAGATGAGAGAAGAAAGAGACAGCACAATCGAGATGCTTCAGCACCATAAGAACTGGCAGTAGATACTATCCCAGCCCCATATAATACCATAAATAAAAACCAAAAAGCGAGCCCAGAACCCCCTTACATAAGGGAAACAGTTCTGGACTCAATATAGTAGCAAATATCACTTAAGTTTATAAAGGTCCACTGTACAATGGTGAAAAAAAACTGAAAATTAAACAAAAAGAGGTTGTTCATGAGGTTGAACAGTCCCATTTACTACTTCCGCTACTGCCCAGGACCCCAGAGCGAGTTGTAGACCTTCTTTAGATAAGATATCTGCTTGCTGGTTCCTTTCCCTGTAAATATGAACAACAGAAATCTCAGAGAAAAAAGATTTAAGACGACGAATCTCCTGAAGCAAAGGAAGAAGAAGAAAATGCCTGCATTGCTGAGTCCCATTAAACCAGTTGACAAAATTCCTAGAGTCACCAAAGATCTGAATCTGATAAATCTGTTTAGAAATAAGCCAGCATAGAAGCAAATGGAGTGCTTTAAGTTCAGCGAAGTTATTAGACCCTTGCCCAAGGCCGACAGAGGCTCGAAAGGAATTTTCAGATGAGAGATTAATAACCAGTCCAGCACCACAGGTATCATTGTTATCAGAAGCACCATCGAAATAGGCCCAAGGTAAGGAATCATTGATTGTTTCCGGCTGTACATTGCGAACATAACCTTTGACAGCAGGCGTAGGAATGCTGTCAAAAATTGCAGCTCCCTCTGCTGCCAGTTTTGCTAACGGAAAGGTAGACTCACTGAAGATAGCCCTGTTGTGGGCGATCCAAGTACCCCAGGCTATTAAAAGTGGAAAGGCCCTGAATTTATCATCCGGCGCCTCCTGCCACCAGTGTTCCCATGCTTGCAGAAGACTATCCCCATACCATCTCAAAGGAATGTTATTTAAGCGCAGAGATTCTGTCCAGAGGCTAGCATTAAAAGGACATAGGAGAAAAAGGTGGAGAGGCGTTTCTTCTGCAGATTTACAGAGCGAACACCAGCTCGGCCCCTGCTTGCCTCTTTTTTGCAGAAAGTCCCAAGTTGGGACCTTTTTGTGAAGAATGCACCAGAAGAAGAGTCTGTTTTTAGCTGGGCTTTTAAGTTTCCACAGGGGTTTGGACCACCAAGCAGGATTCCCCCAGCCTTGTTGCAACATAAGCCACTTGTAATCGAACTTTGGGGAATAAATACCTGTCTGAGCATGCACCCAAAGCAAGGTGTCAACAGAATCTGAGATTCTAACAGAAGAGAGAGAAAGATCAGCAACATACTGGTTCCACTCTTCTAGCCATCTATTATCCAAATGCAGGTCCAAACCGGACATCCAGCCCTGCTTAACAAAAGAAGTGGATCTAGGATCTGCCACCTGACTTAGGTAAAAATAGCCTTCAGAATTTAAATGATCAACAAGCTCTTGTGACAGAGCGAAATTGGGCGGACAACCAACCCAAGGATCACATCCCACCCGCACCTGGCTTCCGTTACCCACCTGCCAGGCTAAGCCCCTCTCAATAAGCTGGACAGAAGCCACTACTGCTTTCCAAACTGAAGATGCATTTGAAGAAGATTTGACGGGGTGCCGAACCCATTCCAGAACAGAACCTTGGCTGATATATTTGCGTTTCATGAGTGAGACCCAGAGAGAATCTGTTGAGATCAGGCGCCAAGCTAATTTAGCCGCCAAGGATTTTGCAAAGGAACCCAGATTTTTTATTCCCCAGCCGCCCCACTCCTTTGGTCTTGAAATTTTGTCCCAAGCCACCCAAGGGCTGACCGAATCCTGATTAGACCCGGACCACAAAAATATTCTGCATAGTTTTTCAATTGAAGCCAAAATGCCTTTGGGCACCCAAGAAAGACTGGCCCAAAAAACTGGAATGCCCAGCAGAATAGATTTAATCAGAACCAGACGCCCAGCCCTTGATAACCACCTGAAACTCCAATGAGTAAGCCTTTTTTCGATCTTGGCAAGAAGCCATTTCCAATCCCGAATGCGATAAGAATCTAGTTTTGACAAAAAACCAAGGTATTTGAAATGATCCTGCAAGGGGCGGACTTCAAAATTCATCAGCCTTTGAACTCTACTAAGCTCAACTTCAGAAAGACCAGAAGGAGTGATAGTTGATTTTGCAGAATTTATTTGGAGCCCAGTTGCTTTTAAGAATAGCTCCAGCAAAACTTTTAGGGCGCGGCAGTCATCAGTAGACCCATTCAGAAAAATCAGAATATCATCTACAAAAAGAAGATGCGTGATCCAGAAATTTGCCGCCACTTCAATCCCCTTTAAACTACCCAGTCTTTTATCTCGGTGTATTAGGAGACTTAAGCCTTCTGCTGCCAGCAAGAACAGCAAAGGCGAAAGCGGGCATCCCTGTCTTAGACCTCGTTCCAGGGTGAAAAAAGGAGTTGCAGCGCCATTAATCAGGAGAGAAATATCTGTAGAGGAAACACAACTCATAATCCAACGAACAAAGTCAAATCGGAACCCAAGGTGGGTAAGAAGAAGCCTTAGATAAAGCCAACTGAATCTATCATAAGCTTTAGATAAGTCCAACTTTACAATTATTCCTTTCCTGCCACTCCTTTTTAAGCTGTGCAGGGATTCCTGAGCAACACCTACAGCTTCATGGATTTGACGACCACTAAGAAAACCAAACTGTTCAGGGGAGAGGTGAGCAGAAAGGAAAGGTTTAAGTCTCGCAGCAATGACTTTCGCAATAACTTTATAGACACAAGAGCAGAGGGAAATGGGACGAAAATCAGCAAAAGACGAGGGATGGTCCGACTTGGGGATCAGAGCGAGAAAGGTAGAATTGAAAGGACCATAGACTTGCCCCGTAGCTCTAGATTCTTCAACAACAGCAACCAGGTCATCACCGAGGGTTTCAAAAAAATGCAGAAAAAACTCAACAGTCCAGCCATCAGGCCCTGGGCTTTTGTCCTTGGCCATGCCTTTAAGGATATCCTCCACTTCCTGTTTGGATACAGGAGCCATTGTTGCCTCATTTTCATCCTCGTTCATGAACCTAGGGAAAAGCTGAGACACTCTGATCACTTCAGCAATGGATACTTCAGAGGGGGCTTTAAAGAGATCTTTAAAGTAAGATAATCCCAAAGAAGATAACTCCTCGAAAGAGGAGGCCAAATCTCCATTTCCCTTCGGAATTTCCCAGATAGTATTGGCCATCTTCCTGCCTTTGGCATAGTTATGGAAGAACTTAGTATTATCATCCCCTGCTTGAAGCCAAAGAGCCCTTCTTTTCAACCTCCAGGTTTCTTCTCTTAGCTGTAGAATTCTCCTTCTCTTAGCCTCCAAACCCTTAATTCTGCTTCTAGCTTCAAAGGATTCATAACCTCCTCCTTCAGGGTCTTCTAAAAGAGCTAGGTCAGAATTGACCTTTATTAATTCCTCCTCCTCTTTTTTCTTCATGTTAGCCGCCCAGTCCTTAGCAGCAGATTTCATTTTCTTCAGATTATTCCAGAAAAAAACACTCCTGGAAGAGTCAGGCCCACCTGGGTCCACCTCCCAAGTTGAAGCAAAAAGCTCTTGGAAGGATTCATCTTTGAGCCAAACCGGATTAAACCTGAAAGGCAGACCAGGTTTCCTTCCAGTACCTTTAATGTCAAGAAGAATAGGAAAGTGATCAGAAATACCTCCTTCAATAGTCCAGTGCCTATACTCCAAGAGCAGGTCCATCAGAGGCTCACTTAAAAGAAACCGATCCAGCCTCTTTCCCACCCAATCCTGGCCAACTCTTCTATTCCTCCAAGTAGGTTTTAACTTCAGAAGGGGCATGTCCACCAGGTGAGCCAAAGCAATATTATTAAGGAAAAAATCAGACAGGGGGTCAGCTTTGGCCGTGGCACCCCAGGATTCAGCTTCCCCTATCGAGAAGTTGAGGTCTCCTCCCAAGAGTAAAAAAGGGTGGCCAAACCAGGAAGATCGAAAAATTGCAGACCAAAACCTCTCCCTCTCCAAACAAGGTCCATATATATTCAGAGAGAGCAGAGACCGATTGAACTCGCTTGAAAAAAGTTCCACAGCTAGCACATTCTGGGTCCCCCAAGAAGAAACATACTTCAATTTAACAGGGTTGAAACCAGAGACCACTCCTCCAGATCTTCCCACAGCATCCAGAGCAAAGAAGGACCATCTAGGCATCAACTTGGAAAGAACAGAGACAACCTCCTCCCCTTTGCCCAGAGTTTCTTGAAGCATAATAATGTCAGGATTGTGAGCACGCACAAGCTCTTTTAAAGCTAGCCTTTTGGCCTGACTAGCTAGGCCTCTGCAATTAAAGGAGAGGACAATCATGGCGGAACCCCAGAGGGTGGCCGCTCTGCTCTAAGCACCCTAGGGAGAGTCAATTTTTTCCCATCAGCTATATCCACAACCGCCTTGGATTGAGCTAAGGAGAGTTTAGACTTTCTACCTCTAGCCTTTCTAGATCCAACATCAACAAGGTTCGAGGCTAATCCTCCCACTTCAAAGCCCAAAGCTCTTCTGTCCGATCGGGGTCTGAGATTGTAGGGGAAAGGGCCAGAATCGGAAGTCCGAGGGCAAGGGTCACAAGGAAACGACCGAGAAGAGGGGGAAAGACTCGGGCTGGCAGAGACAGAGACAACCAGGCTATCAAAGGGAGGTGAAGAAAGGTTAAGGGCCGAAAAATCACTCACAATCTTCCTGGAAGGACTAGGCTCCAAACAGACATCAACAGGGAAAACAGAAAATGATGACAGGGGAGGTAAAGAGGGGGACATACCCGCCAGATTCGCCAAGCCAGAGTCGACTGCAGAAGGATGAGCCGAAGGGTCGCCCAGATCTTCAACCGGGAGCGAGGAGGGGCCAGCATCGTCCTTCGCATTTTGCATCACAGCATCCAAGAAGGGGAGGGAGACCTCCTGAGCCGGAAGGTCGAGTTCTGCATCCAAAGGTTCCCCATCCTAAACAGAGATTGGGGTTTTCTGGGCCCTTTTCTGCCTCCTCTGTCTGCGGTTACGCTGGTGACCCAAGGGACAGTCCCGAGCCAAATGGCCTGTCTTGTGGCATCTATTGCACCGGAAGGGTAGGTGCTCATAATCCAAAACTTGCACAAACTCCAAATCCTTGTATTGAAGCGTCATGGTCTCAGCAAGTCCTTCACGAGGGTTAAGGCTCACTAGGATGCGTGCCACACTCTTATCTTTGGTCTGCAAGAAGGATTTGTCAGCTTCAAGATAAGTGCCCAACGTGTTTCCGATCGAGATGAACACCGAATCAGTCCAGAACTGAAGGGGAAGGCCGGGCAGCTTAACCCACACCGGAGATTCGGCCATTTTCTCTTTCTGGGCGTCAAAGAGAGGAGTCCAGCGTCTGAAGAGCACCGGTCGTTTACCGAAGAACCAATTCCTTTCCATGACTCTGTCCACTTGTTCTTTCTTCTCGAAGGTGATGGTGAACCATCCTCGCGCCAAGATATTGATATCAACAGGCAGTCCTGGCGAATCACTCCACATACCCTGCACCCAATCTGCAATAAAGGCCTCCGAGAACTTCCTACCCCTAACTCTCCCCACTAACATGGTCTCGGCTAGATCCATAACTTTTTCTATACTAATATCGACCCCAAGCAGGCATTTCGGACTTCCTTCCTTAGATTTGATGATCTTGGCCTTCTTTCTCTTAGTTCCCACAGCTTTCTTGACCTCTTGTTCCTCAGCTGTCGACTTTGCAAAGGGGAACTCTGCACGGATAGTTTCTAACAGAAAGAGCTTCAGAGCTTCTACAGAACGCAGAGAATCGAGACCATTGACATAGAAAGGCTGAGCGCCAACCCCTGAAAACGCGCCACGCTCCGGCACAACCCCACAATTTTCAGATGCAACAGAAATAGGGACAAAATCAACAGCCTTGCTGGATGAAACCCTAGACAGAGCGTCACAGTTACGGCCCCCATCCTTCTTTGGATCAATAGCCCCTCCTCCAGAGAGAACCGAAGGCAAGAGCCCTCCCACTACTCCGACGGGGTTTGCTTTAGGAAGACTGTTCACCTCCTCGGTCACCCTACAATCTTTCAACGCCCCAGTGAGAGGGTTTCTCAGCGCAGTTAGATCCCCAAAAGGTTCGGCGCTTAGCACTGCATGACCCTGACCAAGACAAAACCCTTCATTTGCAAACCCTAGCTCCGGACCACCAGAAGGACCACAGGAGAGAAGGTTACCTTGGAGCGCCGAGGGCTGCGCGGCCGTCGCAAGATTGAGGCCATCTGTGAAGAGCTCTTTCGAGGTCAAAGGCCGACAGCTAACCAGAATATGCTGAAGACCAAAACTTGAAACACTCTTCTGTTCATAGAAATTTAAACCAGAGCCACCACACCCAGTCGGGAAACCCTTCCAAGCATTCTCAGCAGCCAAATCCACCGAGGCGCGGAGAGGAAAATGGAAATCGAGATTTTTCTCTGAGACTTCTAATCCCCAAAAAGTGAGCAAGTCCTCCGGCGACGGCTCAAGCTCAACTGATAAGCTATCAATACCCATCTTGTTCAAAAAACACCCTTCTTAAACTGACCTCCAAGTCCTTCGAACTTCGCTTTCCTGCAGCAACCCTAGACTCCGAAAAAAGCTCAGAAGTGCCAAATGCGCGTCGAAGGGGAGGCCCCATACTGGAAAAATTCTGAATCAAGTCGACACGTACCAAAAGCTGACCTCGAGACCTGCGGAAATCGCACGGAAGAAAACCTGCACCTTCACTACTACATATACGATATTGTTATGAGGGATTATATTTACTATTTAATTTCTCCTCTTTGTGATTATAAAAGGAGACGTTTGTAAAAGAGAAGGGGGATTATTACTGAATTTCTTTTGTAACTCTATAATTCCTTGACTCTCGTGATCGAAGAGCAACTGATGTAAACACTATTCATGTTTTATTAATACAAGAACATGTTTCTGTTCCATTTCTTAACTCTGGAGTAAAGCCCAGTGGCGTTTCACTAGTGGTTGAGGGCCCGACCCTGGTGGATCGATCCACTGTTTGTATCTCTATCTTTTCATTATTATTGTGTGACAGTTTGTAATTTTTTTCATTACGGTTTTCAAATAAGTAGTTTATTGTTCATTGCTTATTTAATATTGGTGTGTTACATTGGTGAATTGCATTGTCATCCCTTTCTAATTTAATAAGAATCTTAATTGCTTGTCTTGTTATGCTTTAACAGAGCTACATTGTTCCGCATTTGATTCAATTGTTGTTTTGTTTGATTGTTGTTCAATAGAATTTTCCATGCGATTCCATTAATTAGAGTTCGTTGTTTAGATTTATTAAATAGGATTTGATGTTCAATTCCTTTGATTACAATTTTCCGTTCATTTACATTTCTGTTCAATTCTAGAGTTGCTGTTCATTTCGGTTGATTAATTGCAAAGAGTTTGGTTTTAAAGATTTTTCCTAGTTTACTTTTATTAGCAGCTTTAGTTCAATTTCTATTTCCCTTTAATTGCTTTAAAGTAGGACTATCAACTGTAGAGAACACTAGTTATTTCTTCCTCGTTCCCAGATTTGATTGTCTTATTCCATTTTTATTTCAATTGCATCAGTTTCTAGAGGAATGAGTTATTGCTACTGTATCCTTGATTGATGTTTGCCGAGTGAATGATTGGATTTCAGAGCATTTGAGTTTATGTTTTTGAAATTAGATTTATTTTACAAGCATCCATTTACTCTTGTATTTAGAACATTGTACTACATGTTACAAAGCATTACTCTTAGATTGAATTTCAGCCTCAGACAGAGTACACTCTTGAAATAAAAATTCATTCCTGGATTGATAATTAATGTGAGATAAATAGGTGTTAAAAAGATACCTTTTATACCTCAACACATGATAGTGCAGTCCTAGTGAGGGTTACTATACCTAGAAAATGTAAACAAGTAGATCTATTGATATGATGCTCAAAAGGTGCTGAAAATGGAGAACTAGTCTCTCAAGCACAATCCCAAGGCAACCCGGAAATGGTTTCTTGAAATACCAAAGATGCAAAAAGTGAAGATTGCAATTGTATGGTTGAATCATGCTGTATAATTGGAGATCTACTAAAATATGGCTGATATAACAAGAAAATGGTTGTAACTCCTCTCCTCTAGATTTATAGGTGAAGTGATTCTCCCCTCACTAGGAAACTAGCTCATAAACAGGGTCTCTCAACCCTCCACTACAACACCCTGCAAAATAACACAGTTCCTCAAGGAGACTTCCCTGTGGCTAAAGGTAGCTTCTTGGCCCAATGTCATATGGTGGAAATGAAGCTTAGAATAGCTCTCTCTTGAGTGGGCACTCTATGTCCCTCGAGGTAGAGTGTGGGATTCCCTCCTGGAAATACCCTTGTACTAAAAAGTACACCAAACTCCGCTAAACAACTGAAACATGCAAGAAGTCATAAGACCCAAACCTAAACAATAATCTAAATGCCTCTGATGTCTTCTATCCCCTTCCTTATATGCTTGGTAAGCTCCCTCACCCTTGGCCCCACTCATTTATGATGCTACTTCCATGCAAAGACTCCTCTTGATCCAAACTTGTGTTGTCCCCACTAGCTCCACTCTCTCCTATGGCAGCATTGTTGATTTGGTCAACCTTGACCCAATCTACATGCATTGAACCCTTTCACACCAAGGGTTTCTTTATTTAATCTAGCTAAACTGATCCACATTCATACTAGAAGTGGTTTTATTCCTACTAAAGAGATTTAAGGGTCTCTTTACCCCACTTATTCATCTAAGCTCTGAATAGAAGAAACATATAATATTCCAACTAGCTAAAATCTAATTGCGAATATTCCAGTTTTTCTTAAAAAAAAATCAGGATTGTCCACTATAGTAGGAGCATTTGGATTTAGGATGGCATCTAGTAGAGATTCTTTTAGGAGCCAGAATTCAGATCCGAAGCACATACAAACTGATTATTTACAAAAATTGAAAGAAAACCAATCTTAGAAAATACTTCTATCATACAATTTTTTTTAACTGGGGTTTCTGATTTCGAATGAAATGACAATTTTTTTTAGTATTTCTCCAGTATGGTTGCCACTATGTTATCGTTCTATAATTTTAATATTGGCAAGAATAATTATATAGGACAACATCAAAACTGCTTTGGAGTCTAAAATCTAGCCCTCCTAAACTCAGAGAGGGATCTCTCTTTTAGATTTAGCTTTGTTCTATGAATTTGATATTAGGCTAGTTATAATGATTGTATAGATTTATTTTTGATTGATTGTTTGATTGGATCAGTAGATATGTTTAAACTAATTCAATTGGGCTATGGATTCATAAAAGGCTTGGTTTTTGGATCAAATTTTCAAGAGCATCTACAAGGAAAGCTAACTACACTTACTGGATCTTGAAACAAAATAAATTTTGAGATGAAAGAAATAATGAATTCAGTAATGTTTAAAAAGAAATTAATAATTTCTTAGCCAAAATTTAGAAGAAAAACATTTAAATTACAAACACAACTAGAAATAAGGTGCTCTAATAGCAAATATTAATCTTCAAATTTTTGTTTTACAATCAGATTTAAATGATGCACTTGAGAGGAAAAAAAATGGAAATATTTAACACTGAAAAGGAATAACATCACCACATAAACATAGCTCATGTATCCTATAAATTGTCTTTTATTATTGATGCTCAAGCTTCAAGAAAATAAAATGCTTCAATATAAAATTTCAACAATCCAGGGTCCAATCCCTGATACTTCAAATGTATGAAGCACTTAATTGAATTCTACAACTATTTTCCTATCTACTAGGAATTTTTTTATTAATTACAAAATAAATAAAACTTTACTAGTGTGAGAACGAAGTGGTCATGATGAAACTAATTTGAAATCTAGCCCTACTTTCCATAAGGTCATTGGTGCAAGATCATATATAGTGTTGTGCTGGCTGATTTGGCTGATCTGGTGTTGTGCTGACCTATTTGATATGTTGGCTTTTACCCTTCTTGGTACTCACATAGATTTTCCCACTGTTTCTCATCTGGAATATTTATCATTTTCACCTTTCAATATATTTCATCCATCTCTGTGTATCTAACGAAAGTGGGCTTGAGCACAAAAATGTGTATCATTTCATGTTGGATAAATATTTCATTGCTCATGGCCTCGAGGAATGCTCTTCCTGTCATTTCTCCTCTAAGACCTACAAAATTGGTTGTGTCCTTGGCAACGTATTTCATCTTCTTTCCATAGTATTTGTGGTAATAATATTATCATTTATCATAAACAGTGAAGGTAACACTCTGTTGGTCAATGGCTCAATTCTCTTAAATAATCTATTGGCAGCAATCTCGAAATTGTGGAACTTTTCCTCCAACTTTGTGACCAAGATTTTCTTGGCGAGAACCTTTTTGACCTCTAGAATTGTTTTTGTTCTGTCTACAACTCCATGTTCATCCAATTCATACCTTCTCTTTGAATTTAGAAATTTAATGATGTTATTTGTTGTTTGAGGCATGTCCCCAAGCTCCTTAGTGACAATAGCTATTGTATCATTGACCTTTTCAATTAATTCTTTCTGTTCAAATATCATTTGAATGAAAGGCCATATTTCATTGATAGATTCAATTATACTTGACAAATGATCTCCTTTTCCTCACCAATGGTGTGACCAATGAAAGCTTCTTTCTCAGCCTTTTGCAATCTTTCAATATGTTTTTGGCCTCTTTGCAGTTCTATCTCATGTGCATTTTTATATCTTTCCCTTTGATCCTTCAAGATGTTAATTTGTGCTTCCATCATTTTTATCTCTTTTGTTTGGAAGTACATATTCTCCATGCCCTGAGCCAGTTGTTCTATACCATTTGATGTACCTATATTTTATGATGTATTTGAAGGTGTTATCACCAAATTGAGTTCTCTCGGGTTGCTGCAATGGTCAACTTGGAGTAACTCTTTCAAACCACTTGCAACTGGAAATTAGCCTCTCCGGTCTAAGAGGGCTCTCTCAATTTATCTAATGATTTGCTCAATTAGGTCTTAAATCAGATGGCTAAATCTGTGAGTATGTTAATGTATTTGATTTCAAGTGAAAAATGGGATCGATTTCACTACCATTGGGCTCATGGAGTCAGTAATAAGGAATTCAGTGAAAAAATGAATCTACTTGTGGAAGCAGAGGCCTTTACTATTTCAATGGAAGGACAATACTAACACAGAAATATTCAGTAGCTCAATGTTAAAAGGAAGTCAGAGCATGTGTGACATGAATTCTGAGTAATTCAACCTCAAGATATTGTAAGTAAGAGAAAGAGAGACATAAAACATAATCTCATTGAAACATTCAGAATCTCAGGCGAAGCAGAAACAAAGTCTATCTATATTACTAATATCATAAATTACAATAGTAGTAGTGTCAAGTCACCATCTCCCAACCCTTTCCAAATCTAATACTCTCTCCTTTATTGAGTGAGGAGTCATACAAATGATATGCCACCTTAATCCCCTCAAATTCCAAACTCAGAGACCTATTTCAAACATGATTCCATCACTTGGAGACTTGCTTTCTGTTTTGCAGTGTTTGAATACAAAAAGGACACTTCTTTCATTAATAGTTCAAAAAATCAATTTAATAACCCTTATCAACTACATCCAACTAATTTTATAAGTGTAATAGAGTGTTTATGTGTCATTATGCCACGTGGATGCTGAGTTGGACCTCCTCCAAGTCAAATTTTTATAATTATTTCACAAATCTAGTTAGTGAAAATTCTGAAAAATAGGCTTCAAAGAGGAGTGTATAATTTCCAACCCTAATGGATTTGTAGATATGGAGAAAGGATTTTGTAGATGGATCTTTGCTGAAGAAAAAACTCTTTCATATTTCCAAAATAAATTTCCATTTTATCTAAAATCAAACTTGAAGTTGACTACTAAAATAGTCATGTTCAGAATTTTTTGTAGTGTGTTTTAGTAGCGTGGGGAAAATGGCCTTTCCATCACTATTATTGACTTCTTTGCTATTCAAACACCTTCATCATTTCATGACACCATCCAACCATGAATTCCCCTCCTTGAATCATGAAAAAACTTACTTTAAAAGAAAAAAGTCTCCTACAGGAATTTTCGTAGCGTTTTTTGGCCTTCAAGCCTGGAGCACGCTACGAAACTACTTGATAATGAAGAAAATTAAAAAAAATTTTCTTTTTCTTCCAAATTTCATATTTAGGTCTGAAAATTGATATAATGAAATATTATCATGCAAACTTGCCTCTTACCCTCTTCAAAAAAACATCATTTTCACCTTTAGCAAGTTTATTCATCACTAAAATGACTGTTTTTTCTGAAAACATAGGGTTCAGAGATGAGCTCTTATCTCCCAATGCTTGATAGATATTGCAAAACTGAAGGATTTTTTGTAGGTCAATATGTCTTGAAGAAAAAATTATCTTGGTTTTTTGAAACACATCTCCAGCTATCCAGAATCTACATTCTAAAAACATGTATAAAACAGGAAAATTCTGCATTCTAAAAATAGGGCTGAAAGACATCCCTGTATCTCCCAACTTGTAGCACATTTGAGAAAAGTGAAATAGTTTATTGTTCTAAGATATTTTCTTGAAAATATCCTCTCTCATTTTCTTAAAATACGTCTCTATTTTCCCATAAACCACCCTTGAAGTTTACTGATTAAAAGTAAAAAAACAGAGAAATCCTCATATTCGCTACAAAATTATTAGCCAGATTCGTAGCAAAATCTGCCTATTTTACACTAAATTCACTACTAAAAGAGGAAAAACTGGCTAAAGTGTCATTTTTCAATTTCAATTATTGGGAAATTAAAACTAATAGCATATGATGCCATGATGGGACATGACATGACCTAAATGGAGGTGGCCTTGAACTCAGGATAGGTTAAATATGTAAAAAAAATGAAATTTTCCTGTACCAACTTGAAAGGATTAAGGAGACCTTATCATTTTGATAAATAAACTGCATGACCATGTCAAGTAATGTTTCACAAAATTATGACTGATAACAGAAGGGATGACAACAAGAGGAACAACCTCCAAGGGAATGATGTCCATCTGTGCTATTTTTTCCTTTTCCTTTACCAATTTCTCCATTTTTGTCTCCATATACTTTATCTGTGTTGATTGTTCCATTATCATCTTCATCATCTCTAATTTTTTCATTTCATTCTCCTCTATTTCCTTGGTTATATGGTCTATAGTAGCTGACATTTTGAGTTTCTTTCTTAAGGCTACAATGTCTGCATTTTTCTTCTTTAGGATCTCTTCTACTACCTCTATATTTGATGGATCATACCCGATCTTCACAACTAACTCCTCTGAGGATTTAGTTCTTGTATCCTTTGCAAGAGAAGGAATCTTCTCCATCCTGAGGTGGGACTGAATACTGGCCAGTGATACCTGCAATTTTGACAGACTCATAATGGTGCTAGTTAATGTAGATGAAATCTCCTCTCTAGCCTTCTTATGCATTTCCATCTGATCTATTGGGTGGATGTCCTTTAAATTAAACTCAAAATATGTTTGCTTAAAATTAGTAGGTGTTTCTGGCTACGAAATCTGGGATTCTAAGAAATCCATGCTCATATTTCCCTTCTCTGAATCAAAATCTGATAGAAGCCTACTTTGTGAACTGGTGGCTTGCTTCCAAAATTGATTATAGGTGTTGTTCTTCAATATTTAATTTTTCCTCATGGTCTCCCTTAAGCTTTCATATGTTAGTGTCCCATGATCTGGTAGATTGGTAAACCAAATGAAAAGGTAACATCGGACCAATATTTGGAGTCCTAAGACCTAGCCTCCCTGGACTCAGAGATGCCTCTCTCTATTATGCGTGAAGGATGTGAACTTGTTCGCTTTGGATGATTGATTCTAGGCTAGTTGTTAAGTGTCGGTTTGTTTGTTTGTTTTGGGTTGGGGTAAGATGATAAAGTAGGATAGGTGGAGTGAGAGGTTACCAAATCAATTGGGCAATGGAGTCTATGGAGTCATTGATATATTGGTAGCGAATCGAGGTACATCATAGGGAAAATCTAGTGTAGTTAATGGATCTCTTAAGTTGATGTGTGAGGTGAAATGGACAATAAGTTTGGGAACCAAGGTAGGGAATAGGGTAGTTAAGAATCCTTTGTCAAATAACTATGAATAGAGAGGTATTAAATATTGATAAGAAAAATATACTAATCATGATATAGGGCACAACATTTACTCAGTGACAATACTTTTAAACAAATAAACATTCAAGGTAAACAATCCAACGAAACAAGGAAGCAAGAGAACTTATCTAACTCCAATGACTCTACTTTCAAGATTTGAAAACATATAAGAGACAAATAGCATTAATAAATGAAGAGGGAACACATAAACATCATTCATCAAACTATAAAGAACTTCGAGGCAAACTGATAAGCATATTCAAAGGGCAATATCGAAACAAGACCTCTTTAACTTAACCTATCAATTGATACATCAAAGATAGATTTCAAGACAGAGTTTAGATAGCTTAAAACAAGCAGGGCTTACCATGAACCATGTTTATAAGGTAGCATATTAATCCAATAATGAAATAGACAAGCTTAGGTGGGCCTAAGGAGCAATGAAGAATTCTTTAAGCTAACCCAGCAGAAGAAAACATGAAAACAATAGCTAACAACAACATTTCTCATCCTATATTCTTCTAAGCTATTGAAAAATAGAAATATGGACATATGGAAAACAAGAAAAAACATGAACATATGAGAGATACATCACCATTAACTAAACTCAGGGATCCAGCAAGTAGGCCTTCATCACCACCAATCAAGGCAATTCATCCAGAAGTTCCACAACACTAAATTGTTCTTGAACTTCCAAAAACCATGTATTGCTCTTAAACACATCAAATCCCAATGTTTACAATGAATCCTCATGCTATATATAATAAGAAAAGAGGAGGAAAACCAAAGAGAGTATCTAGAAGCCTATTGACCAACAAGAAATATTCTAATTTGTCCTTAATGCCTTGCAAGGCCCAAGACACAAAATATCTAAACAAATATCTTTTTCGGCCATAAATAGTAATTAAATTGAGTTTTAGGCCCTGATAAGCATATGAAAAATTTCCAAATGCACATTCTGCCCAGTCACCCATAGGATCACAACACATTGTGTCAAAAATTGAAATTATGCCAGGAGCGCAGCATAGAGACAAGAAAAATAGGCCTTCTTGCAGAAGTGGTTTGGAGGCCTTCCCGATGTCGGAAAAGGCTTCGTGATGGCTCGTTGGAAATTCCTTGAAGTATACATTCCAGATATACCTTAAGTTCTTAATATGACCTCTAAAATGTGTCCAAACATGAAAATTCCAAGACTTCCAGGAGCGTAGCACATGCTCTAAAAAGTGCGCAGAATGGTGAAAAATGAGTGTTTTTGACCCTTTTGTGGGGCCAAAACAACTCCAATTGAGCTGAAAATTTGTGAGCATAATCCTATAGTGATGAAGAATCCAAACATGTAAGACTCTCTTCCTGAATATTCCCTAGGAAAAAGCACGACACAGGGTGTGCTACGCTCCTAGCCTCAAAATTTGCAAAAAACAAAAAAGATTTCAATTCTCCTCAAAATTGCTGGATGAGTGCATCATGGGTCCTGGGATACCTGTAGAGAATATTGCGCCAAAATACCAAGCCTAGCTTGGTATTTTTCATCTTTTGGTGTCAGGCCCTCATTTTGGGCAATTTTGAGTTTTTTCCTTGCAAAATGGTTTCTTCGTTCATAGTGCTCAGTCATTCTCCTTTGCAAGTTCAAGTCTTTGTTGGCCCTTTCAAGCCATGATTCCCTATTATGCTCAATTTCCATGGCAAGGAGTTCAGTGAGGGGAAATTATTGTGCTTAGGTTGATTCTTCTTATCTTTTCTTTGCCAATTCTTTCCTAAGACCCATAGTCATAGGTCTCCTTCTATTTTGACCCTATTCATCATTGCTTTCCTCATAAGTTCCCATGTAATCCTCCATATTTACTTGTGACCTTTGAGCCTCTTTCTGGAATTTGAGTGCCCTTGCTTCATAGATGGCTTGCTGGCCACTCATTTGTTTCTTCTACTTTTGCAAGAAGTGAATGACATCCTTTGACCTTTCCAATTCAACTTCCAAGTCCTTGATTTGTGCATTCTTGTCTTGTAGAAGGGAGCTTTCAATTCTTGTCTCATTTTCCTCATCACTATCTATGTGAATGAGTTCAAACTCTCTTTCCTCCTCATGATTGTATTCTTCCTCTTTCACTTGTTGTTTACCTTTGTCAATTATTCGAGTTGAGGAGGATGGAATGGCCCTTTGCCCTTTGGAGGTAGCAAACACATGCCTCTCTCCTCTTTGATAGGTGATGGGGAAAGGTGAAACAAGTTTCACTTGAAAACCTTGATCATCAGTGACTTTAGGATTTCTTTTCTCCTCATGTATGATCTCTCTGTGTGCATCTTTTTCACCTTGCTCTTGACTACCCTTTTGAGAGGAATTTTCACTATCTCTTATGCCATCATCACTGTCATCCTCTATTTTTGCAATGCTAGAGGTGTCTTTATCATTGCTTGGTACATCTTCATCTCCATAACTATCCTCTTCTTCATCTTTTGACCCACTGTATTCATGATCAAACTCAGCCTTTGTATCACTTTTTGCACTCTTTGTAGGTTCACTGTCTTGGGAACTCCCATTAGTCTTTCCCTTACTGTGATGGTCATTTTCTTCTTCACTAGGTGAGTTCTCTTGGTTGATTTCTTCTTCACTGTCCCGTTCATTATCTTCATTATTTGGCCCATTTTTATCATTGTTTTGCCCACTGAAATCACTTTCAAACTCTATTTCTTGGCTTCTTTTTCCATCTTTTCCACTATCATCTTTGTCCTCTTTACTGCTGGCATATGCCTCACCTCTAATGTCCTTTGTATTTTCAGTGTCACATTCTTCATAATTTACTTCTTCTCCTTGACTGTCATTTGTTTTTTTATTGTCACTAGGCTCACTATTTTGGTAGCAAAATAAGCATTTGTTCCCCCAGGGTAT
Source organism: Pinus albicaulis (assembly GCA_034641835.2). Taxonomy (NCBI): domain Eukaryota; kingdom Viridiplantae; phylum Streptophyta; class Pinopsida; order Pinales; family Pinaceae; genus Pinus; species Pinus albicaulis. The sequence goes on along the minus strand of CM076577.1, from coordinate 1,450,391,160 downwards.
ATTTGTTTCTATTGGTAACCTTAGTGGCCATAATCTATAGGATTATTTCCTAAGGTGATGGTGGAGGGAAGATCCCACTGTACCTGGAGCAAACGTCGACTAGACTCACTTGGACTCTCTGGGGGGTTCTCTTCACTCGAGATGGTTTTGTGAAGAAACTTGTGCCAGTCTGTTTCATTAAGCAGGTTGTCGGGGTAACTGTTCCAACCGCCCTTTCTGTATTAAATTCTACAATGTTGGATTTCATCACCAACTAGTGTTTTTAGTACAGGAAGTTACTGTTTGTGTGTGGTTTGACTCCTAGATTTGATAGCGCGTGTTAATTTGTTTGTTTTTACTTTTAGAGACCATAGGTGTGAATTGTGAATTTTAATTGTTTAGGTGTGAATTGTGAATTGTTAATTTTAGTTTTAAATTGTTAAGAAAATTCACTGAAGTTGAATATAATGGAAAATGTTCCAGAATTTACCAACCAAGTAACCCCTCTTAACGAGAATCCTAGTACTTTTCCTTGCTTTGGAAATGTTGGTCCTCCTTATATGGCTACATTGTCATTACCTGGATTTACAATAGGTTTACCGATATGGTTATTTTCAACTTTGTTGGCCCCGAATACTCCAATTGTTCCACCTCAACCGGATGCTTCACCTCAACAGAGTTCACCATCTCAACATCACCAACCTTCTGTTGACCCTTTACCTTCTTCGCCTAATATTTCTTCCTCCATTTCTTCCTCTTCGCTTGGTAAAAGCCTTGACGCTAGTAACCAGGTGAAAAAGAAGAAGAAGAAAGGGAAGAAGAAGAAGAAGAAGAAGCAAGATAAGAAAGAAGTCAACTAACCAACCATGGCTGTAAGTGTTAGTTGTGTTGAGGAAACTTCCAACATGCATCGTAAACCCAAATACCCTTGCAGGCTTTGTAAGGGTGACCACTTCCTTATCAATTGTCCTGGTATTCCAAAGGTCTTGGAAGTATGGTTAGAAAAATCTCATCAACTTTCCGTTGATCCATCAACTAGTGATAGTCAGGTTCCTGGGAAAAAGGGTAAAGTTAGGTTTCCTTGTAAGTTATGCAAAGGGAGTCATCAAACTCACATTTGCCCTCACATGGATGAAGCCTCAAAATTATTGGAAAACCTTACTATTCCACAGCAAGAATTTCCAACTGGTTACCGTAAACTTTCTCCCAACCTACCGTCAACTGACGGAGTGATTGATCTAGTTTCAAGTACAGTCGATCCCACTCTTCCATTGGAGAGTGAAACTCATATCACTCAGGTTGATGATCCTTTAGTTGATCAAGTGGTTGATTTGATTTCACATTCGATCGATCCCACTCTCCCTTTAGAGAGTGAACTTCATACCGCTCAGGTTCTTCTTGTTACATCAGATTCTTCTACGCCGGGGGGCATTTCACCTGTTTCTACAGAACCCCCTCCAAGTACTGAGGTCTTTTCCTTTGATTGGAATAGACTGACAGAACCTCGTCTTCCTTCCTCCATTCCTTTCCAAATCATTGTGAAGTTTGGTGGTAGGGACATACACTGCACACAGGTAGATGAAGGTGCTTTTGTTAGTATTTTATCCTCAACTGCTTGGAAAGCTTTGGGTTCCCCTCAGCTTGTGCCTATTACACAGAATCTGAAAGCTTTTAACAGAACCATTAGTGAACCTTTAGGGATCCTTCCTAAGTTTTCTGTTAATTTGGAAGGTAAAACTGTCTGTATTGATCTTATGGTAGTTCGAGGCCCCTTGGATTTCAATTTACTCCTTGGGCGAGACTATGTCTATGCAATGAAAGCTGTAGTATCAACACTCTTTCGCGTGATGTCTTTCCCTCACAATGGAAATATTGTGACTGTAGACCAGCTTTCATTCCCTAGTCTTGTTTCGACTACCAATAATATGACACCCCTAAATGTTCCTGATTCTAAAGTGGTATCTACCCCGCCACGGGTTAATTATGTGGCAACTAGTCCCATGTTTTTCACCAGGTCTCATCTGGGGGCATCACCGTATGTCTTTTCCTTGACTTAGGTCCTAGAATCACAGGAAAACGCGAGGATTATTTGATCCACATGTTCTTATCCTTGGTCCCTCGACACGTATTCCTTCCAGAGGAACTATTCTTCCTTCTCGATGAAGATCTTCGGAAGCCATGATCACAAAATCATCGACATGTGTTTCTTCGTTGGAAGTCATGAATTAGTGGTGTCCAGGATAGTTCATATCGAGTCAACTCTATTAAAATGAATCCGGGTCCGAGGATAGTTTTTTTTTTTTTAAGGCCAACCTCATTAAAAAATGAATCAATAGGTTATGTAGGTAGATTAGAAATAAGTAGTTAGCTGAGGATAGTTCCTTTTACTGTGTCAACCTCGTTAAAAAATGAAACACGTTGCCATGAGCATAGTTCTTTTCCTGTGTCAAGCTCGTTAAAAAATGAAACAAATCCTCCCCTAATTGAGTCGAGTCTTTGAATAGACCTCGTAAATGTTAGATTTAGGTTAGTTTTTAGGTCGGTTCTTTCATATGATCTCGTAAATGAACCTTCATTCCATCCGGCTATTTATTACTAGTGTACTTAGTTGAATGAAATGAAGCTGGGGGGCATGCGCTCTAGCAGTTACGCTTAGGGGGCATCAAGCATAGTTTTTTCTCTGTTTCAAGCTTGTGTAAAAATGAAACCACTCTGAAGCATAGTTTTTCTCTGTTTCAAGCTTCTGTAAAAATGAAACCTATCTTGAGTCAATTTCGGTATTTTCAAGACTCGTTAAACTCATGAAAATCTCGAGATTATTTTGCTATTTTTCATTCTCGTAAAATACTTGAAAATGCCGAGTTCTTTCCGTCTTTTCCTGCTCGTTAATTAAATTGAAAGTCGGCCAAATGAGTACATTTTTATCCCTTTTTCAAACTCGTTAAAACTTATGAAAAAGTGAAAACCATGAGTACATTTTTATCCCTTTTTCGAACTCGTTAAAACTTACTGAAAAAGCGAAACTTCCGAGTTCTCTTTTAAGCCCTTTTCAGACTCTCTAAATATGAAAAGATTGCCGAGTACTTGACTATTCGAACTCGTTAAAGTAAATGAACAGTCGTCCCTTCAGTATAAGTTTACCCCTTTTACGGACTGAAATGGACTATTTACGAAAAAGGTATACGTTGACTAATTACGGTCAACAGAGTTCTCTCCCGCATTATTTTATCCTTTTTCGGGCTCGAGAGACTAAATTTACGAAAAAGTACACCCATGGAGTTTTCTTAATTTTTTTCTTCTGACTCCCTAAAATTGAAAAACACCGAGTTTCTCCTATACTGGACTCGTTAAAACTTAACAGTAAAGGACCTGTTCAATTTTAAACAAGAACGAACCACTCCTTCTTAGGGTTCGAATCTTAAACTAAGTTGGACTCATCCGAAGGATGAGCTTATAAACAAGCAAATGTTATCCTCCTCAAGCTTGTCAAAAATAAAGAGGTACTTGCCATAAATGGTGGGGGAAAAGAGAGAAAAACGAACCTGTTTGTTACATTTTGATTATTCGGAAAGCCATTAACCACTCTTGAACATGACACTTTTTGTCCACCTGGGTTGGGAAAATCCTTTGCCTAACAGTTAATCAAACCACATTGAAAGTCTTCAGCCGGTTTCTGGGTATTAGCTTTGGGTCAATTGTCACCAAGCCATATGCAGTGTCATTATGTGTTCAAGAGGACAGTTCAAATAAACCATTCATTTGTGAAATATCTGTCATCCATTTTGACCATCCCTGAGTCAGTCCTTGCCACGATATTTTCAAAACTTGATCTATGATTTCGTGTTGTGGGTTTGCCTACGACGGATCACTTTCTATCGACGACAGCTCATTATCTAGGAAGTTGATCCAGAAATCGTCAGTACCTTGAAATCTGCATGCCTCAATGCAAGGTTTCTCGCCTTCGACGACAGGTTGCATCATTGACCTTCGATCGAATGATTCCGTGACATGTTCGACTTCAGCTCATGCATTCACATTTCATGGATTGTACTGAGTACTTTGAGAGCCATTGATATAACTGGTGGTTTCTCTCACACTTGTTAACAGTTCACATCATTGACTGGTAATCAAGTGGTTTCTACCATGTTCGACTTCGACACATTCATTCACATGGTTAGAATCGTACTGGTTCGAGATGAGGAAATCAAGACCCTGGATCTAGTTTCCACCATCCAGGCTGCGAGGAATTTTGTTGTCATCTATACAGTAGACTATTGATAAAAAAATGGCTGCGTCCATGCTGTATCTACATATATCTATACTATGATGTATTCAGAATCATTCCTGTATCAGAACGATTTCAGTTAGTTCTAGTTAGTTTTTGATCTGAGTATGGGAATGCCTACCTCAGCGATGATATGATTACATATATATATATTTTGCATTGAATGTTTTTACAGGTTCCAACTGGGGTGTCCACAGGATGATCCTTGAAATGATAAAGTACTTCACTCTTCATATATGACAGACTTCATCTTCATCTATTCCAGACTTCGCACTTTAGGGGCACCGTTACACCAAAAATCGGCTACCTCGACATTGCCGACCGATGAGCTCAGTCGACACCCTTTATTGCTCTCGCAAGTCTGTCTTACGATACTACTACAATCCAACTCGAAATTGGAGGAAAACCTTAAAACTCAAAAAGCCTTGGCACGGTGTAACATGAAGCTCCGCATGCGTTTAGTTGGGATGCAGTAATGTAAGAGAAAATGCGGTTCAGGAACGCACTTTTCCTGTAAATGTTCGTTGCATTCTCGTAAAGTTGGTGTGCCATCGAATTAAACCGAAAAAGTTGAATTTTGGTCAATTCTGGAAGGTTCTAGATGAGATTTTTTGGGGATGAGTACACTTTGGTAAGGTGCATGTATCCCACACCTTAAGGAACTAATCCCTTGATGTGAGGAGCCTATCCCTTTGAAGGAGGATTCTATCCCTTTAAAGGTGGAATCCTAACCTCCTCATCTACTCTATAAAAGGAGGCATTGGGTAGCCTTTTGAAAGGTTAAGTTAAGCTGTTGGAGATTGAGATTGAAGTGCTGTTGAGATTTAGATTTCCTTCTGCTGAGCTTTTGAGAGGAAAGATCACATACCTCTTTAAGCTTCTGGAGGAAGAGTGCAAGGCTTATCAAAGTAGAGAAGATTCCTGCTTCGGACCCCGGGAAGGCCTTTCGAACATCAAGGCTAAGGTTGTAAGGTTCTTCTGTATATTTTAAGATTAATACAATCAAGTTCTGTTTTTCTCAATAAATTGTCGTTCGATTGTTTATTTCAATATGCTGTCGTTTGATCATTTATTTCATAGATTCCTTGATCACTATGATAGGTATGTTTTATGATTATTTGTTATACATGTGCTATTGATATTTTCTTGTTTGTGATTGCAGATCAACGAAAGATGATACTTTCTTGTGACAAAAGGGCCCTTGTTGCGACGAAGGATTATTGATGCAACGGAAGCACTGCAACCGCAAATAAGCATTTGGATCTAAGGTAGGATCGACACCTTCATAGCATTTATTTGTAAACGAATATATCTAGAGAAAGACAAACTTAGTTGTTCGTTTGTTGCTAGATTGTCTTCTGACACTAGGGAGATCGGTCTTGTCCGTAAGAACGATTTATCCGGCCAACACTGCTCCAACTCCACAAGGTCCATGCGTATTTGAAAATGCTGATATAGTTCTCTTTCAAATCCCTCCCAATAATAGCTCCTTAAAATGATATTGTTGAGCTTCATATAATAGGTGTGGATGAAATTGAACAATCCATAAGCCCTATGTCGTAACTTCTCCTTGAGCTTGGAAGCTATAGAAAAGAAGATCCTACCATTATTATAGATGACTCCATCAAGGATTGAATAGCTCCCTTCATGCAACTAGTCATCAAGAATCATGCAAGTATGAATATCCTTGGAATATTCCACCAACAGTTGGGATTTCCAATAGTGATCTAATGTACCCAATAATGACAGTGCCGATAGAGTGTCATTTGAAATGGCTTCCATGTTGTTGTTCTCTTCCTTGACATCTCCCATGTCAAAGGTGTATGTTGGGAAACCAAGCTCCCCATTTCCCTCCTCCTTGACATCTCCCATTCCAAAGGTACAAGGTGGAAGGTTGCCAGTCCTTCCTTGCTCATGCACATGCTCAAAATAAGATGGAAGTTATTCAAAGTTAGTCTCCAATGGGAGGCTATCATCTATCCAAAACCTCTTTTATTTTGTCAAAGCATTCATGTGAGACCACCATCTCTCTTCATGTATGGAAGAGTGTCCTTCAAGAAAGTTTGTCTTCTGATTCAAGTCTTTCCTTTGATGCCTCATGATGGTGTCATTCTTTCTCCTTGTAGCATGTCTTCTCAACGCAATTTGAGAGGTGAGAATAGATAAGGATGTCAAAGGAAAAATTCTTTCCCTTTCTTTGTACCTTCCCCATACTCTCAGTGTTGTAGCATGGTCTTCTAGTGCTCCCTCCTTCCTTGTATCTATGAAAGGAGCATCAGTGTATGAAACATCTTTCATCAAATCCGAATCAGGTGGTCTCCCAAATGGCATACCACAAGATAATGATGTTTCATGGCTCATTCCCATGTGAAAAACAAGTGGGAACATATCATGACTGCTTCGACTACACAAATCCATCTCTGATTGCTATGTGGAAGTACCATGAAACTTGGAAACCCCTCATAATGGTGTAAGAGTGCCTCTGATTGGAGCCCTTGCCCCATCTTCTGATAGTGGACTAGTTGTGTGACCCCTCCTTTGTTTTGTCTCATTGTATCTTAGAAAAGATACATGATAATCGTGTCCTTCATATGGAAGAGCCTTTTCAATTCCTTGCAAAGGTGCAAGAACCCCTTTAATGGAAGCCATTGCTTCATCTCCATCTCCAAATAAAAATAGATCTCCTCTTGCTAGCACAACGCTGGAGGATCTTCTCTACTCTTCGTCTCCCTTCTCCTCATTAGTGGAGAATGATTTATCATCAAGAGATCATTTTTCTAGATCTCTTAGTGAAGAAGGAATCCTCATGTCTTCTCTTTGAGAAAATAAATCTTGTTGAAATGGGGCCTTTACCTCTGGTAAATTGTGCAAAAAATATTTAACCCCCTCAAAAATGTTTAGGACTAGAGTTGGCTCCATGGAATCTTCCAAATTATGCAGAGATTCAGATTTCTTGGGCTTGATTTTCTCATCCCAAGAAGTCTTAGAATGTCTCTCATCAAATCTTGTCACTTTTCTCCTAGTGAATCTTGCATAAGAAGAGATGTTTCTCCCTTTCAAGGAAGAGAACTCAAACAGCCACCTAGCACAAGCCTTCCCTTGAAGATGCAACGCTACTACCCTCAAGGCTTCTCCTTCTGATACTTCATGCAGCTAAAATTATCTGTCAAGCTTCTTTACACAAGACTTGGTTGAGTCTTTAGGTGATCCATCAAATGTAGGTAGAGAGAATCTACCCAAAGTGTGATGCATGCACCCTTTCCTTCTACTGTAGCTACTGGATATTTCTTCTTTGAGTTGATAGAACTCTGGGAAACTGAGATGCTCTTTGAATCCCTCTGATTGAGATTCATATTCTTGGAGATAATCACCAAGATATTCCTCCTTTGGTGTTCCTCCCTTTCCTCCTTCCTTTGACAAGAAAGTACGCATGTTCCAACGTTGCAGATCAGGTTGTGTGGCTGAATGCTCATACCCATGATAGGAAGTACTCGGGATTTATTTATGTAAGAATCCTCCTAAGGGATCTGCATGTCTTTCCCTCTTCATTCCCTAGATTTCTTCCTTCAGCTCATGCATAGCTTGAGAAAGAGTTTTTGAGAACTCTTCTCTCTGCAAACTCTTAGATAAAGGGTTTGGACCCTTTAATTCTGTGTCTTCGGTGTAACTGCATTTCTTCATTAATATTTTCCTCCCATGAAAAGACATATTGGCTCTCCAAAAAGGCAAAGCACAAGCTGTGCCAAGAAATATTCTTTGATACCACTGTAGTAACCCAAAATCGGGACTACTAGCGAGGCATGCCTGAAAAAATGAAATTTTCAGGAATGACTACTAAAACTGTTGAAATCAGCCCCTGGATCCCTTAGATCTAAGTATCTAAGACCTAAATCCAAGCGTATATGGGAAAAAAAAATTTCTAGGTGGGCTAAACAAATCTCCCACACCTAGGAAGGCTTGAAAACTACCCAATGAAGGGGACTTCAGCAATACAAATAACACTGCTCAGAAATAATGCAGTTTTAGATAGCAGTAGCAGTAGAACAATATGATAGCATAAAAATAGCTTATACAATGACAAATCATATTTACAATGTAGCCCAATCAATGTACAGGAGAAAGATGGAGACTTTAATGGAGAAAAACCCTCTAAAAGAGGTGCTACAACCATGTAATTCATTATAAAGACTCAACAACGTTATTTTTATGAGTAAACAAAAACTGTAGGCTACAAATCAGATCTAGGATAGATATGTGTACAAAATATTAGATCTATATCAGATTTGTACACTACACTGTCTCTATTTTACATACCCCTTGGGGTTTTCAAAAAAACATGAAAGCACAAGAGTAGATCTGCAGAATGCTTCAAAAATTATGAAGTGGGTACATCACTGAATAAATCACATCTGAAACATACATGGATTAGTTTGCTAATCCATGGATCACCACAGTAAGGAAGGCTTCGTTACTGTAATATTTCCAATTTTTGCAGCTCATGGGAATATTGCATTTTATTATAAGTTTTCTTTATTCATGAATAAAAGTATGTGAAGGAGGTTTATTGAACTCCTAAGAAATAAAAAATACATGCCCAATGTGAAATGGGACAAATCTGGGCTATTATATTAAACACCCCTAAGTGTGAAAAAGGGGAAATTCATTTGAATGGGTCAAACTTGGCCCCACCTACAATGCAGTTTGGAGGGAAGCTTATCCATCAAGAAAAAAGTACTTCTAGAAGAGGATCTCTTGTGTGAAAGAGGATAATTTGAAGAAGGTGGTTTAGGTTTTTGGCAAGCCCTCATGTTATAAAAAGAAGGAGAGGCAGCAAGCGAAGGTTGTTGAAGAATTTTAGAAGTTGCTACAACAACTCTAGTCTCTTGGCTGTTTAGCCAAAGGGAAGAGGATTTCTTGTTTAGGAATCCTCTCTCCTTCCATGGAGTAGCTCTTTGGAGGATATTTTTATGCATCTCTCCACTATTCGGCATTAAGGCAAAGCTTCATCTCTATAGCAGTGCTGGTCCTATTGAGGGTTTTGCAGCTGCTTGTGAGTTGCAGCAAGTGGGTGAACTAGATCTGCAAGATCTAGTTGTTTAGAGGAGATCTCTCTCAGGGAGAGTGTCTTGTGACCACCTGGAAGAGGATCTCACTCTCATTCTAATTTCAGATCTGTAATTTTTATCTTTTGAATCAGTTCATTCCAGCTACTGCGCAGTCCCTTCCATGAACTGCGTTATTTTCATGTACTAGTTTCACTGCTATTTGGATTTCTCATTGTACTAGATCTCAGGTGACTGAGGTTTGCCTCTCATCTTGAATATTTGTAAATTAGCTTACTGATATAATATTATTCAGATCTGATATATAATGTAATGAAATTCATCTTCAAAAATCCCTGAATTTTTCTGTAGCTCATTATACCAAAACCTAGATCCACACTTAATTATACATTATTTTGATAAAACCCAAAGGGGATATTGTTAAGAAGGTTGAGTAGTTTCCAGATCTGGTATGGATCTTATGTTTCAGCCATTTATCAGTTTTATATCTCATTTCTAACCTACAGTAGCTGAAGCTCCTCATATACAACGTTGTCAAGTCTTTTTGCAGTTTTTCCATGTGTTATTTCTATAATTTCTGAAGGATTGTTGCTCTTACTTCATGTAAACTGAATTCTTCTACAAAGAAACTTCATTATGGATCCGAATTCTTGCTGGCATAATTTAATATGAGTTCAATGACTAATTTCCAGTGACTTCTAGTAGAAACTGCGCAATTCCTGAAGGAGGGTTTCTCTATTCACTCTGCCCTCTCCTTTAGCTGATTTTCAGCTAGTGTTGATTGTGGGAAAACTTTTTAAGCCCTATAAACCCATTTTTTTTTGCTAAAAATCTGCATGTAGGTCCCACACATCCTAAAATAAGGGAACCTAGCCCTGGTCTGAGTTATTTGAACACTGGCTTTCTTATACAACGTCCTCCTTAAGCCTATTGCAGATTTTCCTGAGAGTGGAATTTCCCACTTCTTCCTTGTTTGGATTTTTCTTCTCTTTTGTATCCATTGTTTAGATCTATATATATAAGTTTCCTAAGGGTATAAAAATATAAGAGGAGTGTGTCATTCCTACACTTGCTGTGTTTCACCAATCTTCTATAGATAGAGTCTGGAACGGGCCAGGAAGCCTCTAGTTTTCACCCTCTCCATAGAGGTGATATAACTAGTAAATGCCTTACCAGTCTATCTCTGGTTTAGAAGTTGCTGGTGTTTTTTCCATACTGCTATGATCCCATAGTGGAATATCTTAAGATATTCCCTACTGAGCCTATTTTTCCCCATTTGGAATATTACAGTGGTATCAGAGCATGATCTCTGGCTCTACCTGCGAGATCAAGCTACCAGTGAATCAAAGAGCAGAAGCAGAGAATAGTTGATGGAGAAGATTATATTATTCTCATCATTTTTTAGATCTAAGAAGGGCCTCTCCCAAGAGGTGAATTAGAAGAGATAAAGAAGAAGCACCAAAACTCCTAGACGGTTTCGAGAAGAAGCAAGTTGCAGTAAGAGTTGCATGAGATTTCAAGAAGAAGAAGGAAGCCCTAGCACTTCGTATCAGCAGAATAGAAGAACAGATAATCCTATATCTCCTCATAGATCCACTATGCCCACTTTCTTTGAAGAAGGTGAGAGGTGTAGCAATGAAGAAAAGAGATGAAAAGAAACTCCTAAAGGGTCTCAAGATGAAGAGGAAGAACTATATACTTCCTGTCATCACAAGGAAGGGAGAGTGATTGAAGAAGAGATCTCATTGCTTCTTTTTCAAACATTGAAGAGTATTGAAGGAAATCTCAAGGGGTTTGAGGAAGAGAGGAAAAAATATGAGCTACAAAGCGACATCTCCCAAGGGAAGAAAGGAGAGTGTCAATCTTGTCACTTTGGGCAAGAGACCTCCTTTTTCACTACCTGCTGCTAAGGAGCTTGCATCTAGAGAAGATGCACTTCCATCTTTGCAAGGTAGTCTTGAGTTCTTATCATATGGGGTACTCCCAAGCATAAATCAGGAGGTGCATGAGGAGAAGAAGAAATATTCCAGCGTTGGTATACTTGAAGAAAGGAGGCCACAATTCTTACTAGAAGTTGGAGGCATCATTGATCCAGATGGAGGAACTCTTGTGTTCTATCAAGAGGTTCCCACCTCTTAATTGATCCAAGGTATTCATAAGATTTCAGCACATATTATTTCAATATCTATGCATAGGCAAGGGTTAGATCAAAGTGTTGATTTGGAGCAAAGACATGTCGCAGCACAGAGGACCCTTGATCTAATCAAGGATGAGACTGGAAGCTATCCCTATGCATCATGGTTGAGCTGCATTCAATCTCTTGGGTTGATATGTAGGGTCTCAAGAAAGGGGATTAGTACTATCCTATGTTCAATGGCTGATTGTGAGATCAACAATGACACTTGCTTTGAGACAGTACATGCATCACTTTGCAGATCTACAACACTGTCACTTAGTGACTGTGACAAAGAGGCTTCATCATTCTTGGAGCATGTTGGAGGTTCTGCAGATTCAAAGCTTCACTGGTTTTGGAAGACCATACATGAGAATAAGGTCTCAGTAAGAGATCACAAAAGAGATGCATTTCAGTATTCCATGAGATGCAAAGTTCTTCAGTGGGTTAAAGGAGATGGTATTCTGAAATTGGAGAATGCCATGATTATGTAGCACATCACTCAACTTCCATATTTGAGTGAGTGGATGAGGATGGTGAGCAAGGGGTCACATGATCACTTGCAGACATATATGGACCAGCAAGCTTGGTTATGCTGGTTTCCTTTGGGAGACTCCTATCACTCTCCAAAGGTACCTAATTTTCTGATCTATGCCTTGAAGAGTAGCTATGAAATGTATAAGGAGGCATGGCAGTGCTAGTTGCCTTGGGGTAAGCATGAGCTCTATCCAAAGATTCTCATTCTCTTATCTCATGCTTGGTGCATCAATGGTAGATTATATGAAGAGGAAGCATGGATGATGTGGTTGTTAGAAGGAGAGTTGGACATCACATGTTAAATCTTATGTCCATGTATTCACCTATGCTTGGGGTATGTCTCATATGTCCACATGCATTTCTGTTGGAGGTATATTTCATGCATGAAATTTGGCTTGGGAGGAGGAATGACTCCCACATGATGTGGTATGAGGAGCTTGCTTGTACTATGTTGATAAGACATTTTACATGTTCGTCATTATGTTGTTGCTCCAAGATCCACATGTTGATGAGGCAAGAAGGCTGCAAAGTCCTTGTTGCTATGGATGCTTTTGGGTGAGTGTGTTTGCTACCCAATAGCTCATTATTTTCTGAATCATGCCTTGGATTTCAATGTTATGTTGTAGCAAGAGAATGCATGTACAATTTTGTTTCACTTAAGAAGGTATGGCCACCACATCGCATCTCCTATGTCTATGTGTTTTGCATGGGGAGGAATTTGGGATGATCATCTCAAGATGTGCATTGGTGATGGTACTTTGTATTGAGCTGATGTGACATATCATATGCCCATTAGCATGGTTTGGTTTCATGATGCACATGAGGATGAAAGAGGGCAGCAAGATCCCTTGTTGCTTTGGCACTTTTTAATGAGTATCGTGACCACCCCTTGGGTCATAATTTTCTGATTCATGCCTTATGTATCAGAGATAACTTGCAGCAAAGAAAGGCATGAACCTCATCTTTTGGGAAGCATGGCTTTTCCATCTTACATCGAGGAGATGGAGGATGGCAGAAAAGGGCCTTGCTCTAGTGGTTGATTTTGGGAGAATATGGTTTGACATCTTTTTTTTACCCATATTACTCCTTTCCTTCTTCTTTGCATAACGCTGAAATGATGGAGTTTGGATCCAACAAGGCCAGCAGGGCTAAGAATGGAGGCATAGCAATGCTTATTAAAGTTCACAAACATGGGATGGAGGAATGTTCTACATGATGAAGCTTTTCCTTTATGGGAGGAGCTACCTTACTTTATTTCTCTCATATGTTTGTGATGGTGTTGGACATCATGTATTTGTCATCTGGTGCTTCATGGTAAGAAGAGGACATCTAACTTCACAGTTGGAAGTCATCTCATGCATGGGTAGAATTCAACTTTGGAACCAAACATACATGACCTATTGCAGAAAATGGATGAAGCCTTCCTTGTGTGGATGTCATTTGGAGGGAATGGATGGTTTTCATCTACAATAAGAGTTGCTTAAGGGCAAGCAACATTTTTCCAGGGGAGACTGTAATATTCCCAATTTTTGCAGCTCATCGAAATATTGCATTTTATTATCAGTTTTCTTTATTCATGAATAAAAGTATGTGAAGGAGGTTTATTAAACTCCTAAGTAAGAATAAATACATGCCCAATTTGAAAGGGGACAAATCTGGGCTATTATATTAAACACCCCTAAGTGTGAAAAAGGGGAATTTCATTTGAATGGGTAAAACTTGGCCCCACCTACATCACAGTTTGGAGGGAAGCTTATCCATCAAGCACAACGCACTTATAGAAGAGGATAACTTGTGTGAAAGAGGATAAGTTGAAGAAGGTGGTTTAGGGTTTTTCCAAGTCCTGATGTTATAAAAAGAAGGAGAGGTAGCAAGCAAAGGTTGTTGAAGAATTTCAAAAGTTGCTGCAGCAACTCTAGTCTCTTGGCTGTTTAGCCTAAGGGAAGAGAATTTTCTGTTTAGGAATCCTCTCTCCTTCCATGGAGTAGCTCTTTGGAGGAGATTGTGATGCATCTCTCCACTATCCGGAATTAAGGCCAAGCTTCATCTCTATAGCAGCACTGGTCCTGTTGAGGGTTTTGTAGCTGCTTGTGAGTTGCAGCAAGTGGGTGAACTAGATCTGCAAGATCTAATTGTTTAGAGGAGATCTCTCTCAGGGAGGGTGTCTTGTGACCACCTGGAAGAGTATCTCACTCTCATTCTGATTTCAAATATATAATTTTTATCTATTGAATCAGTTCATTCTAGCTACTGCGCAGTCCCTTCCATGAACTGTGTTATTTTCCTGTACTAGTTTCACTGCTATTTGGATTTCTCATTGTACTGGATCTTAGGTGATTTAGGCTTGCCTCTCATCTTGAAGATTTGTAAAGTATCTTACTGATATAATATTATTCATATCTGATATATAATTTAACTAAAGTCATCTTCATAAATCCCTGAAGTTTTCTACAGTTCATTGTACCAAAAGCTAGATCTACACTTAATTATGCATTATTTTGATAAAACCTCAAGGGGATCTTGTTAAGAAGGTTGAGTAGTTTCCAGATCTGGTATGGATCTAATTTTTCAGCCATTTATTAGTTGTAGATCTGATTTCTAACCTACAGCAGCTGAATCTCCTCATATATGATGTTGTCAAGTCTTTCTGTAGCTTTTCCATGTGTTATTGCTATAATTTCTGAAGGATTGTTGCTCTTGCTTCATGTAAACTGAATGCTTCTACAAAGGAAATTCATTTTGGATCTAATTTCTTGCTGCCATACTGTAATATGAGTTCAATTACTGATTTCCAGTGACTTCCAGCAGAAAATTCACAATTCTTGAAGGAGGGTTTCTCTATTCACTCTGCCCTCTCCTTTAGCTGATTTTCAGCTAGTGTTGATTGTGGGAGATCTATTTAAGCACTCTAAACCCATTTTTTTTTGTTGAAACTCTTCATGTAGGTCCCACAAAGCCTGAAATAAGGGAACCCAACCCTGGTCTACGTTATTTTAACATTGGCTTGCTTATACAGCATCCTCCTTGAGCCTATTGCAAATTTTCCTGAGAGTGGAATTTCCTGCTTCTTCCTTGTTTGGTTTTTTCTTCTCTTTTGGATCCATTGTTTAGATTTGTAGATCTAAGGTTCCTAAGGGCAGAAAAATATAATAGGAGTGTGTCATTCCTACACTTGATGTGTTTCACCAATCTTCTATAGACAGAGTCTGGAAAGGGCCAGGAAGCCTCTGGTTTTCACCCTCTCCTTAGAGGTGATATAACCAGTAAATGCCCTACCATTCTATCTCTAATTTAGAATTTTATGGTGTGTTTTCCATACTACTATGATCCCATAGTGTAATATCTTAAGATATTCCCTACTAAGCCTATTTTTCCCCATTTGGAATATTACAGTTACACTAGAGATCTCTCCTCTAAATAGTTGCCAAACACCCTGCAACTCTTCACTTGCAAAATAACGCAGTCCAGGGATAGAAACTGTGCTATAGGCTTGATGTATACTTTGGCCTGATGCTACGGTATGGATCTGGAGCTCCAATGATCTAGGACACTCTTGCCAATGGGATAAGATACTTTCCCAATGAAAAGAGGGGCTATATGTGAATAGATCTAAGGGGATTTATCTCCCACTTGCTACTGCTCACAAGGAAAACCAAACCCTCAATAAGATCTGAATTGTAGTTAGAAGAATAAGCTTGGACAAATTCTTGATAGTGGACCAAGAAAAGCAAGACTCTTCCAAGAGGCCTCTCAAGGAAAGAGGTGGGATTCCCGACCAGGACCACCCAAGTGCTAAACAACACTATTCTTAGCTAAACAACGAGAGAATAAGAAGTGTCTAAGCAGAAAAATACTTTCAATACAATATTTTCAAGAACCCCTCTCATGCTGCTCTCCTCTTTAATTTATAGGATGAAAGCCTTGCAAAACCCTAAACCATCTCAAAGTCTTAGCTCCTTCCACATTTGAAACCTCCAACTAGATCTGCATTGTTCCTCTAGGTTCATTGCATATGGACATTGCTGTAGATTCGGTCTTGTTGACCCAGTCAATTGTCACAATCCCTTTTCACACATGAGGAAGTTTTATTAAGGTAGCACAGATTTAGCCTTTTTCACATGGGCATTGATTTATGTTTCTATTTAAGGATTTTAATTTGTCCTCCTTTACAATTTTATTCTTCAGCAAGAAAATGAAAACACAATTGAATATTCCTATTAGCTTGGGGTAATTAGGAGTATTACATTATCTTCCTCTCCTTCACTGCTTTCTTCATCATCACTACTTTCCTCTTTGTCATCTTCCCCTCCTTCACTGCTATCTTCATGTTCTGATTTCTTAGGAGAAGGTGAAAGAGGAAGGTTTATTTGAGGAGATGATTCATGTGAAGAGGATGAACCATGGTCAGTGGAGGGTGATGGAGGTGTGTGAGCAAGAATTTGAGATGATGATGGAAGACTTTGTAGAGGGATAGGCTGTGGAGTTCTGAAATCATCATGGGCGACGAAAACCTCCCATGGGATGCCTTGTTGTTCTAGTTGGTGTGAGAGAATCACTTTTATGAGGGAATGATGAAAAAGTCTTGACATTTGTTGGGATGGAGGCTTCTTTTGCATAATGGAAGACATTTTCTCAATACTTTACAAAGGTAGTAGGGCAAATGTAACAGCTTGGTTTTGGTAAAGTGCATTAGGAATATTATGTGGCAGGAATAGACTCTGGAGAACCTACTCTCATAGGTGAATTATTTCATAATGATCTTCATTAGGGGAGCATATCTGTCTAATAAATGAGAAAATGGGAACATGGTTTTGTAGTTAGCTTGACAACTTGGTTTCAAGAATGGGTGATAGTGGCTTAGGTCCAGATACACTTGTTTCAACCACCTTTCTCCTATGCAAGGTATTCCAGTGGCCATAGAGATGGCATTGATGGTCAACTCAAAATTCACCCCAGCTAGGTGCACTTGGTGGTTATGAAGGTTTAGGGAAAAGAGCTCGGTCAACTGAGGGTGACTCTAGATCTTTTGTACCCTCTCACAGAACTCATAGCATCCTACTTCTTGAAAACAGGAAAATATAGTAGGAGAGGCTATCAGTTCTTCAGTGCTTATAGGCTCAAACCTATTTGGCTTCCCACCCTTCCTTTGTTGCTCTTTAGGCCTTGGACTTGCCTCATCAATGTCAACACTGCCTTCACTAGGCATTTTGTCCTTCACCCCTACCTCAAGACTTTTGAAAAGAATTGACACTGCTTGTGGAAGGATGTGAAAATGGTGAATGAGATGGTGGGGTTCTAATTAGGTCAAGGCTCAACAATATATAGGCCAATTGTTTTCTTTAGGATTTCACTTCCTTCTCTAAAATCAGCTTTCAATTTTCTTTGTAATCCTATCTTTAGAAAAATAGGAACATGTGGGAAAAGCTAAAATACCTCTCAAAACATCTCCATAGATGAAAAAAATGGCTCGAAACACATTGTAGGCAAGTCGGGCACCTCCTGAATGTGTTTTCGTGTAGCTCCTGAACGGACAGGAGTGTAGCATAGGCACCTCCTGAACATGTTGTCGTGCAGCTCCTGAACGGACAGGAGTGCAACACGGGTGGTCCTGAACATGTTTGGATCACCTCCTGCACGCAGTTGTGTGCCTCCTGGGTGGCCCTAAATGTGTTTGGGTCACCTCCTGAATGCATCTGTGTGCCTCCTGGGTGGTCCTAGATGTGCTGTCATGCAAGTCCTAAATGGACAGGAGTGCAGCACGGGTGGATTTTGCACGTTATCGGTCGGGCGGAGGCTGCACGTTACAGTTGGGCAGAGGCTACACAGTGACTCTTCTACAAGCGCGCAACGCCTCTTCATAGGAACACAGCGCCCTTCGGGGATTTGTATGGGCAGCCTTGCATAGGAGCACAACACGATTTCTCGGGAGCATAGCGCCCAGAAAATCTACTCGAAGACTCGGTCATAATTTTTGAAAAACTTGAAAACCCTCAACTCTTTTGTAAATAACCAAATGGTAAATGGGAGATGTTTTCTTGGGTTGATTTTATACCCCTTTTTGAAAAAATTAGAGACAAAAAACCACTTTACTAAGGTTTCTGGTGAGTTTCTTCCCTTTGCTAATATGATTTTTTTCTTTTTGCAGGTAGTGTCAAAAAGCAGAAATGCCTTTTGACTCTCTCATTTCTTTTGGAGTTTGGCACTTTTTCCAAAAAATCTTAGTAAACTGTTGATTCTACTTGTTTTCTCTATTTTACATGTTGAACCTACACATCTCTGTCCCTTTTCGCCCCCTGCATGGATAATTTACTGTAAAATGAGAGTTTGGCCCTTTTTAGATTAACACCTTTTCAACCTTTTTTCAACTTTAGAGGCTTTCTTTCAAATTTCCTTTGGAAACCTCTTGGCCCTTTGATGGAATTTTATGACCCTTTTCATCATTCCTGGAAAACTTTGGTTTTACTTCATGGTGTTGATAGATATCTGTATTTGTGATTTCTTGCACAGATCTCTCACTGGGCAGTCACCTGTTGTGCTTAATAGTTGCAACTCCACTGATACTCTTTGTAAATTTGGCCTTTGCTGTAGTGAAATGATGTTGTCTTAACAAACCTTAGAAATTATTTCCTGACATCATATTCTAATATTTTTCTGTAGTCACCAAGGAGGATTTTCACTCTAGCTTCTTGTTGATTGAATCTTTGATTTGTGTATAGTTGTGCTCATGTGTCACTATCTTTAGGATATTATGCATGGGCTCTTTGATGGGCAACACTTTTACAAACAATTTGTCATGAGACCATGATCCTCTTTGTGAAATTTTAGGACTGTTGTATCTCTTCTGTTGTGTAATGTCATTTCTAAGTTTAGGCCTCTTACTTTGCATCTATTCCACTGTTAACCATTATAAAGCATTCCTACAGAAATGCTTGAACATGGGAAAACTGTCTTTATGCAGACTTAATGCTTGATAAAGGAGATACCTTTGGAGGCCTTTGATGTCTTTGGACAATGATAAGGTCATCCTTGTTTTCACTTGACTTCACCTTTGAATATCTGTAGAAATAGTGAGTTTAGAACCATGAAAATGCATAACCTAGGAGACCCTATATGACTTATTGGTATGTCCTTTGGAATAGGTCTTTGACTGAAAAGCTTGAATCAGGGTTTGGAGGTGAAGACACGGTTTTGACACACTTTTATGCATTGCCATCCTAGACAACTAGAAAAATTTGATTTACCTAAAGATATTAGAAAGGGAGTTTAAAATCACCATTTCTTGAGGCACTTGGTGAGTAGAGGAAAAAATTTGGGTTACTTGGCCAACCAAGGTGTGAAAATAGAGGGCTTACGCAAACAGAGACAGAGTGTTATAGGAAGAGGTGGCAAACATAGTGAGAGTGAGGGACATCACTCCATGATTTGGTTATCGGGGAATGATAGGATGGGCATGGCCTGAACAAGTAGTAGGATAGCGAAAAATTGGTCTTAAGGATATGAAGGCAATGATATTTCTAGAACTCACATGATTCTTGAAATTTGTTTCTAGAAATCCAGGACAAACCATTTAGTCATCTAAATAGGTAAAAATTAATGATGACTAACATCATATATAGCTCCCTCCTTTTCCTCTTTAACATCAAGACTTTCAGGTGTTTGAAGGCTTTTCTGCTGAATTGGAATTGTAGTTGAAGTTGTAGGAGAAGATATAGGTTGGCCACTTACTGGAGAGGAACCAGGAGTGTCTATGATATTTATCATTGTCTGCTACTCTGATTCCTTGCCTTGATCAATGTCCATGTGAATTCTTTCTCTCTTCCTATATTTCATCTTAAACTCCTTTCTAGATGTATCAGTCGCCAAAGGTGACTAATCATCTCTTGGTATTTTTCCTGTTGTCTCTTTCTCTTGTTATTTTCCTTTATCTTACTTATCCTTCGTATTCTTCTTCTCTTGTGGACCAGGGGTCTGTATAACTGAATATGAAATTACTTTCTCTTCAGCCTCCTACAAGGTGTTTGTTTTCCACTCCGTCTGGTTCATAAAATGTTCAATATCAGGCCTGTAGTTGTGAATGTATGGATTTGATTTTTTTTCTACCCTCTTCTTAGAGATAATGCCAAATCGGTCATAAGACCAAGTGACACTATGTGTAAACTTCATCTCTTTCAACCTCTTGTTAGCCTCCTCTCCTGCAACTCTACTGTTGCAAACGAAAGGACCAATTTGGGATTTGATCCTGAATTGAGATTTCTTCTTTACTGATACAAAATTTACCTCATCTACATTAATCATATGTCTAATGTATTAGAGGGAAAATATCCTCATGGGGAGGAACTTTGGAAGCTTTTAAGGGGGCATGTAATATTCCCAAATGGGAAAAGTAGTAATATAGCACGCAACCATGGAAAATAGTAGCAAATATCAATACATTACATGTGATCCAAAGATAGATCCATTGTATTAAGTATATCAACAAAAAATGTATACAAAATCTTGGAGAAAAAACCCCTCAAGCTAGGCAAGAGAAGCCTCCAACAACAAGAAGCACCCAAACACAAGATGTTGTTGCTACACCAAACACTGAAGAAAGTACATCACAGTTTTAATGAGTAATACCGTAGCTGGGAAATACATATATTTATATATATATATATATATATATATATATATATATATATATATATATATATATATATATATATATATATATATATATATATATATATATATATATATATATATATATAGATATATATATATATATGGATCTGATAATATCATGCTCATACAAGGCCAAAAATGGAGATCTATGCTCCTCAACACTTTTCCTAGATAACCCAGGAAGGGTTTCCAGAAATACACAAAATATCAGAATGTTGGAATGCAGTCCTAGGGCTGAATAAAATATTCAACTGGGGACCTAAAAGGAGGTGACTGAAACTAATGTAGATCTGGAAGGAGCTCCTCCAATGGACTCTTCAAGTGTAGGGCTAATCCCTCCACTGAAAGCAAACACTCCAAATGGAGCATTGAACTCACCCCTGCAATTGCTCACTGAAATAACACATTCATGGACTCAAAGTGTGCTATAGGGGATTATGGTGACTTGAACTGAAGCTAAAATATGTCATGAATCACATGGACATTCCTTACTGATCTCCTAATGGAAATAAAGCTTCCTCCACTGAAGATAATCTCAGAAATGGCCCAAATAAACCCTCCAGTGCTACACCCTGCAACTCAGCACATATCTAAATAGAATCTGCGTTGTAGAAGAAATTTATAGCTTGGCCAAATGATGGAATGTGGAAATAATGCTCAAAAAATTCTCTTGAGCAGGCACTAGAAGTCCCCCGAGGATGAAGGTGGGATTCCCACTCGAGAGCACCCTTGTGCTAAACAACACTGAAATCTTAGCTAAACAGTTGAAGAGAGCGACAAGTCATAACAGACCATAATCAAATAATAATCCAAAAACATCCTTTCTATGGCTTCCATCCCCTTCCTTATATTCTTGGTGAGCTTCCTCACCTGGGGCCCCACGCATTAAAGAGACTACTTCCATACAAAGGATCTCCCTCCAAAACTGCGTTGTCCCTTAATGAATGTCCACTACCTCCATACTAGTGATGTCGATTTGGTCAAAGTTGACCTAGTCCAGATTCTTCATCCTTTGTTCACACATACGGGCGCTTTATCCAGCTCTTTTGATGCCCTCCATTCACATTTGGAGTGGTTTTATTCCTACTAAGGAGATTTACATGTCCCCCTACCCTCTTATTCTTCTAACTAAGAAGCAAAATAAAAAGTTAATATTCAAATTAGTTGCATGCTAATTTAGGAATATTACAATCCTCCCCTCCCAAATGTTGCTTGTCCCCAAGAAACTACAAGGATAGAACTAAAAAATGTAGGGAACCTTCATCCCCATGTGGAGCTCCAATCTCCAAGCTATCATCTATATAAAATGAATCACCTTCCAAAATGGTAATCCATAGAAAAAATCCTCCCACATCATCATGAGAGGCACCTCCCAAAGGTTCAATTCAACCATATGGCTCAACTCATAAGGGAACAAGTGATATACTGTAGCAGCCATATAATGTCCCATGCTCCCCCTGAAGCATGAAGAAGTGTGGGAAGTATCATTCCCAATGGACACATCCAAACTTTGTGTCATCTCTCTAATCATGTCCCCAACAATGATAAGAACATAATTAGCATATGGGATCACAATCAAAGTCATGCTAGCTTCCATGTGTAGTACTGGAGAAGGAAAATGGTCCCTAAAGTGCAACCATCACAATTTTACCCCTAACTGCATCAGAATATAGCATGATGAGTGGTTTCCCAACCACTTGTTTTCTGCCCCAATCTTCGCACATGAATGGAGAAGGTGTATGATGGATGTTGCAAATTGAGCAAACCCTAAATAAGATATCATCTCCCCAACATCTCCTACAAAGTGGCCATCATCAATACTGCTTATGGCCCTAAGTAGACCATGAAGTATATAAGGAAGAGTGCCCCCTCTTGGAGAAATTCCCTGCACATGAATGGTAAGGAAATGAAAATACATAGTAAATGAGTTATTATGTATGTAAATACAATATTTACCATGTACTTGGTTCAAGCTAGTAAGGTAGCTCATATATGGGTCTCCTATCACTCCCAATGAGAAAGGAAGTGGCTATGATAACTCTACCAAAGAGTTATGTCTCTCCTCATCCTCCAAACAATCCATGCATCTCTTTATATGATGGTGCATCTCCTATTTGAAGCCTTCCCAAATGAATCCCTCCAGGATAGTACAATATGCGCTTATCAAACCAGTGGGTTTGGAGAGAAAACCCTCATATGCTGCATGTAGTAGTTTCTCCTTGAGCTTAGAGGCTCTAGTCAAGAATATACTACTCTAAAAATAGATGACCCCATCTCTCACTGCATATCTCCCATCAGATAACTGGCCATCAAGTATTATGCATGAAAAGAGATCCTTGGAGTATTCCACTAACAGCTGGGATATCCAATAAGGGTCAATACTCAATAATGACAATGTTGTTGATCTATCATGTAAAGCATCTGTCATGTTGTTGCTCTCTTCTTTGACATATCCCATGCCAAAGTCATACCCCAGGATGTTGTAATCTTGCCTCTCTTTCTCCCCCTATAGCTACCCATGCTCTAGTGAAGGTGGAATTTTTTGGAGGCTAGCCTTCCATGAGAAGCCATCACCCATCAAAAAAAATTTGAGTCTGGCCAATGTAAGCATGAGTGGCCACCAACCTATACCATATGTGGAAGATTCCTCCCAAGGTGGAAGTATCTTCCGATTCTCCAAAGCCATGGAGTGGTCTCCTTGCACCATGATGGTGCCATCCATCCCTGAAACATCTCCTCTCAATGCAAGATGTTTGGTGAGAGTGGGTAATACTGATATTAGGAGAATGTCTCCCTCCTCCTTGAGCCTACCCAAGACTCTCTACATTGTGTCAAGTCCTCCCAAGGTTCTCACCCCTCTGGGATCTATGAGTGGTGCAACCATATGTGAAGCATATCTCATCAACTCCTGATCTTGTGGTCTACCATGTGGAATGCCTCCATGTAATGAGACATAAATGTCAAGAGTAAACTGCATATATGAGTGGACTTCTTTGTCACTTCTCTCACTGTGAAAATCATTATGCCTCTTCTATGTATCAACCTCTTGAAATAGATAGAAGTGTGTGCTCATAATCACGTGATGTTGGCCATCCTCCCTATCTTCTCCTTTCATCTGCAAGGTCTCACAATCTATCAATGATGGCACATGGTAGTAATGGATTGTGCCTTGATCTCCACATGTTTTATCCTTTGTAACTCCTTGCAATTATTCAAGGGCTCTTGTAATTGGAGCAATTGTTCCATCTCCCTCTCCATGAGGTACTAGATCTTCTCCTGATGTGACAGTGTTGTTACCTCTTTCCTGCTCCTCCCCTCAATCATTATTGGAGGATACCCCTTATTCATTAAGAGGTCCTTTGGCTTGATCCCCTCTTGAAGGATGAATCCTCATGTCTTCTTCTTGAGAAGAAAGTTATTACTGAAGTGTGGCTTTTTCCCTTGGCAAAGAAGTTTGCAAATATTTAACCCCCTAAAAAATGCTCTAAAATTGAATTGGTTTCATGGATCCTTCCAACTCATGTAAAGGTTTTGATTTCTTAGGTTTGGCTAGATCACCGAAGGAAGTTTCAGAATTTCTTTGATCAAATATTTTCACTAACATCCTACCGAACTTTGCATAAGTAGATATATTTGCATTATTAAATGAAGACGATTTATAAAACCACCAGGCATAAGCCTTACCTCCAATATGCAGCGCCGCTACTCTAATGGATTCTTCTTCTGAAACTTGGTGTTGCTACATATAGGTGTCTAGATCCTTCACTGAAGCCCTAGTTGTACATTTAGGTGACCCATCAAAAGTAGGTAGAAAGAATCTACCCAAGTCATGCTGCTTGAACCTTTTTCTTCTATTATGATTGCTAGGCCTTCTATTCTCCTTGATCTTGAAAACACCTTGGAAGTTTAGATGATCTTTGAACCTATGAAATTGAGATTCATACTCTTGCAAATAATCACCAAGAGTCTCCTCCTTCGGTGTTTCTCCTTCCTCTTCTTCTCTTGCAAAGAATTTAGGCATGGTACCATGTTGTAGATTTGATGGTGTAGCTTAATGCTCACACCCACAATGTGAAAAACTGGAGCTGTCTTTATGTACAAGCCCTCTTAGAGAATCTCTATATCTCTCCATTACCATCTCTTTGATGTCTATGTTAATGCGTTGCATAGTTTGAAGAAGAAGTCTTGATAAATCCTTCCCTTTCATTTCTCCTGATAATGGAATCTTACCTCCATCTCTTCTGCAAATATTATCCTTTATATGAGAATCCTCTTTATATGTCATATTCGCTGAAGTACACAGGCTGAGCCATGATTCTGCTCTGATTCCATTATAATATTCCCAAATGGGAAAAGAAGTAATATAGCACACAACCATGGAAAATAGCAGCAACTATCAATACATTACATGTGAGCCAAATATAGATCCATTTTATTAAGTTTATCAGCAACAAATGTATATAAAATCTTAGAGAAAAAACCCCTCAGGCTATGCAAGAGAAGCCTCCAACAACAAGAAACACCCAAACAGAAGATGCTTTTGCTACACGAAACACTGAAGCAAGTACATCAAAGTTTTAATGACTAATACTGTAGCTAGGAAATATATATAAATATATATCATAATATCATGCTCATAGAAGGCCAAAAATGGAGATCTATGATCCTCAACACTTTTCCTAGATAACCGAGGAAGGGTTTTCAGAAATACACAAAATATCAGAATGCCAGAATGTCACCCTAGGGTTGAATAAACTCTGCAACTAGGAACTTGAAAGGAGGTGGCTAAAACTAGTATAGATCTGGAAGGAACTCCTCCAATGGAGTCTTCAAGTGTAGGGTTGATCCCTCCACTGAAAAGAAAACACTAAAAATGGAGCACTGAACTCACCCCTGCAACTGGTCACTGAAATAAAGCAGTCATGGACTAGAAATACATTGTAGGGGATGATGTTGACTTGGCTTGATGCCAAAATATGTCATGAAGAAAAGGGAACTTCCTTACTAATCTCCCAATGGAAACAAAACTTCCTCCATTGAAGATAAGCTCATAAATTTCCTAAAGAGACCCTCCACTGTTGCACCCTGAAACTCATCACATATCTAAATAGAATCTGCGTTGTAGAAGAAATATGTAGCTTGGGAAAATGCTGAAATGTGGAAATAATTCTCAAGAACTTCTCCTGAGTAGGCACTCAAAGTCCCCTGAGGATGAAGGTGAGATTCACACTCGAGAACATCCTTGTGCTAAACAACATTGCAATCTTAGCTAAATAGCTAAAGAGAGCCGCAAGTCATAACATACCATAATAAAATAATATTCTAAGAACATCCTTTCTATGGATTCCATCCCCTTCCTTATATTCTTGGTGAGCTTCCTCAACTTGGGCCCCATTCATTAAAGCCACTACCTCCATGCAAAGGATCTCCCTCCAAAACTGCATTGTCCCTCAATGGATGTCCGCTACCTCCATACTAACGTTGTTGATTTGGTAAAAGTTGACTCAGTCCACATGCTTCATTCCTTGTTCACACATAAGGGTGCTTTATCCATCTCTTTTGATGCCCTCCATTCACATTTGGAGTGGTTTTATTCATACTAAGGAGATTTATGGGTCTCCCTACCCTCTTATTATTCTAACTAAGAAGAAAAATCAAATTTTAATATTCCAATTAGCTGCATGCTAATTTAGGAATATTACAGGGCAACTCACACCCATATATTCTAAGCTATGTATAATTTTGGTACAAGTACCAATCTCCAGTTATGGCTTGGTATGACAGCTGCATGATCTTTTTTATTTCTTCACTAATCATTGGTTCCACTGTGTTGTTGAGGATTCTCATAGCTAGATGTAAAAACAATTCAATGAATCGTTTGTAAGTGAATTTTTTTCTAATCTTTCATCAGCATTGTTGTCCAGAAGATGACAGACAAAGGGTGTGAATCTTCACTCTATTTTCTCATTGCAAACTGAAACCTATTTTCCTGAAAATATACAAACATATAAATAATGATTGATGTGTATTTAAAAACTTCCTCTCTGTGAAACTTGAAAAATTGATCATGAATGGCATATGCCAGGAATTGACTGAAATTGAACATAATGTAAGGTTTAGAGTCTGATGAAATTATTAACAGGAAGCCTATAATTGATTCATCTATCCACTGGTATGAATAGGATCCTAGCAGGTAAGAAACGATAATGACTATGTGCTTAGTCCTACTAAGGGAATGTAGAAGATGAGTATGGAGGATTCTTCTTGGGCAGGGGAGTGTCTCCAACCATGAATAATTCAAGGGTTTTGGCTCTACTGGAAAAATATAATTTCTCATACAATTCCCTGAGGGTTTAATGGGAAACGGGTGTGGTTTATTTAATGACAGGAGCCTGCATCATCTGCATGATAAAATTGGAAATAATGGTGAAAAAAACCTCATGTGTGGTGGAAAAAACATCCCTCTGATTTGGATCATAACATGCATGACACTTTCTTATAAATTCAGGGAAACTGTGAGTTTTTGGAAAGATGTAGTATGGTAGGTTTGTGTCCCATAGTACTGTGTCATCAGCCTTGTCGATGACTTTATCTTCCAACCAACAACATATGTCGAAGAGGTCGAATTCTGAGAGAGTCTCGTGAATTTTAAACTATCAGCAAGGGCAATATGATCAAGGTCCACAGGAGGGTGAACCATTGAATTGAAATGCTCTCGATCCTTTTTCTTTAGAGGCATGAGTGTCTCTGGAAATGAAACTGATTGTCTTTTTTGTATTTGTAGGGGCATATATTAGAAGGGGAATTTCAATAAAAGGGGATTAAGGAAGAGGGATTTCTACTGATCCGTAGACAATTTGGAATTTTTTTCACTTTCTTTAGATCTACAAAACTTCAATTTTGATCACCTATTACAAGAAAAATATTGAGAAAACATTGTAACCTTTGAAACAGGTGGGAAAATGTGAACTTGTATGATGGCGGGGTTTTGATTGACATGGCACGGGCCTGTTTTGTAACAATTTAAACAATTAAATGTTAAATGGGTCTTTAGGCAAGAGAGGGAGTGATTGGGTGGATGTGACAAGAGTCGTATTGTGGAGTAGTGGGAATGGCAAAGGGTTAATGGTCAACAACCCAGTTTAATCACGGCGGAAACTGATTTTTGGAGGGGATCTAAGGTGGTAAGGGGAATGGC
Source organism: Pinus albicaulis (assembly GCA_034641835.2). Classification (NCBI taxonomy): domain Eukaryota; kingdom Viridiplantae; phylum Streptophyta; class Pinopsida; order Pinales; family Pinaceae; genus Pinus; species Pinus albicaulis. The sequence goes on along the minus strand of CM076577.1, from coordinate 1,450,363,261 downwards.
GAGGGGGGTTGCGAAATGATAGGTGCTTCTCACGTAGCATATGGGTTGCTTTCAGAGACTGCCAATTCCCTCCCCCTGTTGGGGTTCCCATGTTTTGGCCAAGTTGACAGAGACCAAAAGATGAGACAACATAGAACCACTTTCAGACCTAAGGATCTAGCCTTCCTAGGTCCAGAGAGGGATCTCTCTATGACAGCCAAAGGTTTATGTCTTTGAAGCTCTGTGTTATGATTTTAGGCTAGTTGTAGGCTCATGGTTGTTTTTCTGATTGTTTGTGTTTGGTTGGAGGGAATCAGGAAAGAAGGACCAATATAAGATAGGGATGAGCCAAGAGGAAGCTTAGGCAAAGATAGATAACTCAGAGAACAACAAAACCATTGGGCTATGGAGTCAACAAAGGATTTATTTGTAATCAATGTGCGAGCTTTCAGTTGGGCTAGTCATCTAAAGCGTTTGGATCTTTAAAGGATATAAGATGGGATGGAACATTAAAGGCTGAAAGTGAATAAAGGGGAACCAACCAAATCCGTCTATAGATCAGACTAGAGGTCATTTAACTCCAGGCCTGCTTGGACAGAATTAGAGGTGAAGCAAGGGATCTTAGAGAGGTTTAATTGGGATGGAAAGATCCTAGAGAGATAGAGATCAGGTTCTAGACCTCCAGGATTCTCAACACATTCAACTAAATCCTAACAAGAACATCCAAATATAGACTTCATTGATTCATACATCAGAGACTAGGCAATAAAATCCACTACACTGGTTAAACCAATTGAAATCAACATTCAGATACACATATAAGCAGAAAACATTAAGGTAGGGAGAGCAGGAAAATATAGGGCACCTATCAAGGGTGAATCCTATATTATACTTCTGTTGCCTACCAGTAGAAATGAAATGAAATGAAATGGAATTAAACACAGAGAAAAGAAAACATCACCAACTGCTTTAGATCAAGATCCAAAGAAACATGCTTGTCATATTAAAAACAACACCAATCGGGTACATCATAGCCCATAACTTGAACATTCAGTCTGAATACATCTAGCCTCAGTCTATCTTACAATTTACAGAGAGAACTTGTCTCAAGAGGAAACAATACTTGCGTTTCACTGATATCTCATCAACAACCACAACAATGTTTCTTTCTGTGTTTTATAGCAGAGGAGGAACAGAAGATAGACCGGAGAGGGTAGGTGGACACTAAATGTAATATTAAACATAAACATGAATACAGGGCCGAAGCCCGTCCTGTTTGAAAGCTGAGAATTTAACTTCTGTCATCTCTTTCATGAAATAATGATCTTCCCTAGATATGATTTTGACATATTTCGGCTGTGGTGATCTATTGTACCTTGTGGTGCATAAACAAAAAGCAAATGAACTACTAAGAGGTCTGCCATATAAATGTCCTACTGGTCTCGAACTGCCATTACGGTGTAAATTCCTTCAAGGGCGTCGTGCATAATAAAGGATGTATGGGCGCCCTGTACCTTGATGAAAAAACATTCTGTTGATTAATAAATCTTGATTTTACCCTTGTGCTCACGCTCGATACCTTTTGATCGATCCTCGGGGTCTTCAACTGGTGCTATGCCTCCTAAAATCCTTGAGGAGGCACGAAATTCTTCTATTTACTGCCTCGAGCCCTACAATGTTCCAGTACTGTCTTCTTTCATGCATTCTGAGCCCTAATGGCACTGGAGACTTTAGATTTTAAATCTGTCCTTTGGTGGAGAAAACCACTCTGCTTATGTATAACACCTTCCATTCATTAACTCCTTTACCCCTGTCAGTGGAAATCTTGTTGTTGCCTCCATACTGAGTATTAATGGCAGAGTTTCTCTTCAGTGCCGTGCAGATCCTGCATCAGAATCCAAACATAGTGCAATGGGGGGGAATGAGGTGGTAGTGCGGCGGCGGAGAAATGGTAACAAAATGCAGTGAAACGGTGAGAACTTATGAGTAATAGGGTTTGGTGATAATATGCAGTGCAGACCGTTAGATCATGGTCTAGGAACAAAGATCAACGGTGGAGATTGAGCGGCAAAACAATATATGTAACGGGAAAAAAGCATCCAAAACACATGAAATGTGATGGAAATGAATGTAAGAATGGGACCCAGCGGGGGCGGAGGATGATTAGACCAGAACCATCAGATCCAGGGGAGGATCAACGGCCAAGATCTAATCGGAAACATCGCAATCGAAGGTAAAAAAGGTGTAACAAATTTCAAACATTGCGATTGCGATGGGGCGGGAGGAGCGATGATCGTTGGATCTGGGAGGAAACGGATGGCAGAGATGTAATTGGAACAATCACAATCAGAGGGAACAAAGGGTGACACATATAAACATTTCCGATTGCGATTAAGGAGGATGAGCGATGACCGTTGGATCGTGTATCAAACGGACGGACGGGATTAAATCGATAGATGAAGGGAAGAGGTTGTGATTGTGATCGGGTGGAGGGTGCGATTAATGCTGGACCGTCTAGTCTGCGGGAAGAATGGACGGCTGTGATTGGATCGGCGAACCACAATCGGGGACAGGAAGATAGGACTTGCGATCAATCGCATCGCAATCACTTGTGATGGGCCGATCGGAGGGCGCACACAACTATTGCGATTGCGATCGGGCGGGGGGCTACGATTAGCGCTCCGCCGTTGATTGGAATGACAAATCAACGACCAAAAACAGGGCGCGAGACTTTGTTTAATAGTCGATCGCATCAGGATTTTTTGACATTACAAAGGAATTTGCACCCGCTCGGCCTTCCAATTGCAATTAGCGCTTGGGACTTAAGCGCTTGGTCCCGGCGCTGGGGCATATGGGGGAAGTGGTTTGAAAGGGGCTTGCGGAAAGGGGCTAGGCCTTATAATAAGGTCGGAAGTGGGTTTTTCAACCCTTTTAGTGCATTCCAAGGCCTAAGGAGGGTAACGGTAGAAAGGTTAAGGGGAATTTTGAGGGAACAAAAGGTAAAGGAATGATCCAAAGGGGATTTTGGGGAGATTAAGGGAGGAATTGGGGAGAAGACAAAGGGGAAAAATAGGTGACAATGTGGTGTTTTGCAGGGGTATAAAGGGGAATAATGGGCTTCTTGAGAAATGAATTAGCAGAGGTACCATATGTTAGGCCCAACACACAGAGACTCCAAGGAGGATGGATTTTCATGGGAAAGGCATTCCTTGGAGGCTCTAGAACCAACTAGCCCCCAGCTTGCTAGTCAAGAATTTCATAGGGGGGCTAACAGTGGCTCCACATGGGGATGGCTGCTCCTTGGAGGAGTCAAGAAACCAGATATGATCTTTGGAGTAGGCCAGAAGCCTGCTGTCATAAGCCATCTTCTTCTTCAATTTTAGCTGCCACAACATGATATATCAGCAAAAAAAAAATTCCCAACGAATCTACCTACCCTAACTATAGTTCTACAATTTCCCTTGGGTGCATTTGAGATAGTAGACCCTTTATATTTATTTTGCAAAACAAAAACGAACCTATTCTAATCCTACCCTTATTGCTCCATGAGGCAAGATTAGACTGTTGACCTCATCTATTTCTCTACCTAATCTACTACCTGTTGGGATTAAACTGTCCAACAGGTTCCTTCACCTACATTCTAAGACAGGAAATTTAAACGCAGTCAAGCCAGGATTAGACTGTCTGACTTGCTGGACAGAAACTTGTAGAAGACGAAACTGTGAAGACATGGAATTCTGCAACTTTGAAACATTCTTCTTTCTTTCTTGTGACTCATGTTTTGAGCATGTTTGAGTCACCTCTTTCCTTTGCTTCAGCTCTGGTTTTGGGCATATTAGAGCTGGTTTCTTTCTTCTTTGTCGGCCTATATTTTGGGCATATTAGGACCAGTTGTTCTGTTTCCTTTGGCTCAGATTTTGATCAGGTTTGAGCCATGCTTTTTACTTCAGAGGTTCATGTTTTGAGCATGTCTGAACCTCTCTTTTCATTCTGTGTTTTTTTTTTTTTTTGGAGCATCTTTTCTATTTCTGAAAATGAAAATTTGCAATGGTATGTACAATGGAAATGAGACTGGGAATGAAAAATTAGCAAAAATAGTGTTTGAGCATCTTGCCATTGAGAGGACCCTCAAACAACTCTGTACCATCAATTTCTTGCAGAAAAAACGCATTAGGACCCACAGTGGCCTGGATGACAAATGGACCTTGCCACAAGCTATCAAATTTGCCATGTTTTCCTTTGTCCTCCCTTCTCGAATCCCATTTCAGAAATTTATCTCCAACTTTGAAGTCTGAAGCTTTGGTTCTTTTGTAAAACTGCGTCTTGCTGCTTTCCTGTGTTCTGACAGCTCTGCTATAAAACTGCTCTCTTGTTTACTGCAGATGGATTGTTTCATTAATTCTTCTCATCATACTATTCTCCTCTGATTGGGTGTCCTGGACAAGTTTGATCACTGGAACTCCAAGACTAGTAGGAAAAACTGCTTCAGACCCATAAACCAGCTGAAAAGGTGACATGCCAATAGATTTCTTTGTAATGAGCCAGTCTGCCCACAAAGCATGTACCAAATTTTTGTGCCATGATCTTTTGTTCTCTTCCAGCAGCTTCTTAATGATTGTAACCAGGCTTTTATTCGATGATTCAGCTAGGCCATTACCCTGGGGGTAATAGGTAGTTGAATGTCCAAGTGCTATTCCGTACTTGTGACAGAAATCAACCGTTATTTTGGATCCGAAAGCAGCAGCATTGTCAGTGATTATTTTCCTTGGACAACCAAAACAAGATAGGATGAAGTCTTCTAGGAACCTAATGATGACAGAGTCGGTGGCATTCCTAGTGGGTATAGCTTCTATCCATTTAGTGAAGTAATATGTAGCAGTTAGGATCCATTTATGTTGTTCAGAGGAGGTAGGATGAATTTCTCCTATAAAGTCTAGGCCCCATTGCACGAAAGGGCCTTCTATGGTGATCGGTTGCAGGGGGAGGGGAAGGAGCTTTCTTTTGCCCTCAAATATTTGCCATTTGTGGCAGGCAAGAATAATTTTATGGACATCACTAGAGAGTGTAGGCCAATAGTAACCAGCCCTGAGTATCTTATTTGCAGTGGTTTTCCAACTTAGGTGGCCTCCACACTCCCCAGCATGAAACTCCTGTTTGATTCTTTCAGCTTCAGTTTCAGAAAAAAATTTCAGTAGAAGGCCATTTGGATTTTTCCAATATAGACTCTCATTCATAATGCAGTAATTTCTAGCTTTGAGTTTTATGAATCTGGCCTTTGTTTTGGATAGTTCTGGAGGGGCATTGAGATTAGTGAGCACATAAAGGATATCAGTATACCAAGGAGAGTTTTGAAACTGCTCCTCAACAGTGGGATGGGGCAATCCTTCCTGCTCATCTAGGGCATTCATCATATTAATGTCAAGGACCTGTAGGTTTGATTCGGCCATTAATTGGGCCAGGCCTTGACCCTTGATCAGCTTGGTGGGTTTTATTTCAATGTCATATTCTAAAATCGTAGCAATCCATTTGCCTCTTTTCCCATCAGGGTCTTGGGACAAGATATCTTTGACCACTGTATTTGGCACATAAGAAATGGTGTGAGAATGTAGAATGTACACCCTAAAGTCTTTTAAGGCCTTAATTAGAGCATAGGCCTGCTTTTCCATGATGTTGTACTTTAAGGGTGCATCTCTTAAGGCTTTACTGAAGAAGGCTATAGGTTGTTCATTACCTTCTCAATTTTTCTGCATCAAAATTGCAGCTATGGTGTGTTGGGAAGCAAATGAAAAGATCAGAAAATATTTTGAGAAGTCAGGGCTGATAAGTACAGGGGCCTGAGTGAGAGCAAGTTTTACTGACTCAAAAGATTTTTTGGCTTCAACGGTCCACTTAATTCCTACACCTTTCTTTAGCATTTCAGTCATTTTTCTAAGGTGCTCAGCAAGATTAGGGATAAATCTTGTAAGGAAATTGATCTTCCCTATGAAGGACTACAATTCCTTGATGTTCCTTGGATGTGAGATTTGAAGTATTCCCTCAAATTGCTGTGGGTCTATCCGGATCCCTTTCTCAGATATAATGTAGCCAAGAAGTTTACCTTCTTGCAGCCCAAAAATAGTTTTCTTAGGATTTAGGGACAGACCGTACCTTCTACATTTTTCAAAAACTTTCCTCAGATGTTTCAAGTGTTCTTCTTCAGTTTTAGAAAAGACAGTCAAGTCATCTAAGTAGATAACTATGAAGTGTCCTATCTCCTCTGAGAAAGATATGTCCATTGCTCTCTGGAAGGTAGCTCCAGCATTCATCAATCCAAAAGGCATTTTCAAGTACATGAAGGTGCCCCATGGAGTGGTAAAAGCTGTTTTGAGTTGATCTTCTGGGAGTACCAGAACTTGGTTGTATCCTGAAAAACCATCAAGCAGGGAGATCCTTTTAGAGCCTACCACCCTTTGTAGGATATGTTCCATTCTAGGCAAGGGTAGTTGTCTTTCAAGGAGGCTCTGTTGAGGTTCCTGAAGTCTATGCATAGTCTGATCTCCCCTGTCTTTTTCCTCACAGCCACTAGGTTTGACACCCAATCAAAAAACCTTACAGGGACTATAATGCCTGCATCATACATCTTTTTAATTTCCTTTTCCACTGCAGGCAATTGTTTTGGATTAATCCTACGGAGTTTTTGTCTGAAAGGCTTCTGATTTTCCTTTAGTGGTATCTTGTGTTGTATGATGTTGGTGTCATAGGCCTTTAAGTCTTCATAGCTCCATGCAAACACATCAACGAATTCCTTGAACAAGTCGATGTATTTTTTCTTCATGTTTGCAGGTATAGACTTAGCCAGTTTTATCATTTTGGGTCTATCTTCAGTGCCAATGTTGCATTCTTCCACATCAGAATCAGCATGTTCAATTGTGGGCTTCTTTGCTACATAATCGAAATCAAAGAGGTCCTCTAAGGGTGCCAGGCCTATGGGTATATTCTTGTCTTTGGCCTGCAATACCTCGACCTCTTCGTTTTCTGCGTTTTCACTATTTACGTTAAAATTTCCAGCTTTATCAGAAAGAAGATTTATTGCTATGTTACAGGGAGTTTCTTGCTCATTTGAGGAATCTTCATCTAGGCAGAAGCCATCAGATTTGGAGTCTGAATCAGAAAATTCAAACTCATTTCTGCCCATCAGGAAATCCTCAATCTGTTTGTCTCCTTCAAAGACCTGCCAATATTTTTCATTGTCTGGCACTGCAGGTCTGAATCTATTTTGAATGATAATTTGTTGGTCAACTGGGGCCTGAGGATATGAGCTAGCTAGGTAGGCTAATCCATTTTCTATTGTGTTTTCCCCCCCATGGATGAACACTAATTCGAATTCGACGAACGTTTTCAGCAAATCTAGAGTGTCATTCTTGTACGCCCTAAGCCTGGGGTGTTTTTCTGAATACTCACCATTCACCTGTTTGATCACTAACTCTGAGTCTCCTCTCACAACTATCTTGCGGGCTCCTAGTTTTTTCAACAGATTTAAGCCCAAGATCAGAGCCTCATATTCTGCAATGTTATTCGTGCATTTGAAATGCAGATTCACAGCGTGGTTCTCCGCATGATCACTTCTTGTGTTATGCAGCCACACTCCTGTTCCGGCACTCTGCTTAGTATAGGACCCATCAAAGTTCATTTCCCACAGGGGTTCTTTGTTTAATTCGTTTTTATCCCCTCCCCTACAGCTGGGTTCATCATTATGTTGAGTTGTAAGGTTTCTACTAGAAGAGGGGTTGTTTTGTAGTTCATTATGGGCAGGGAGATCAGGGAGGTGGTTGGCTTGTTGTTCTTGTTCTGCTTTTGTCTCATTTGGAGTTATATTTTCAGCAGTTTTCCCATGGTCTTCTTCTTCGTATTCCTCCAACGTAGCCATTATGTTGAATTCCATGGGTTGTATGTTTGTATTTCCATTATCTGATCTTGGCTCTTCTGAGGATTGGTCATTGTAGAGAATGAAAGAGTCTAGATCTGTATGTACAGAGTATAATGGTGAGTTTCCAGGTTTCTCGGGGCTGCTGACTAAAAATTTCATCTGAGACTCTCTATAGAGTCTTCTAAGTTGGCCAAATATAGGGATAGTGGCATATGAGCCATCCATCTGCATTGTTCCTTGCAGTTTGGCTCCCCATGATCTTGACAATAGCATGCCATACTTTGGTGGCACATCTGCCACCACAACATCCATGACCATACATTTGGCAGGAATCTGGGTCAGACTCACACATAAATCCTTGATCAGTCCTAGGCATTTTACTCTTCTAGAGTCAAATGAATATAAGTCTTTGTAGGGTCTGGTGATTTCTAGGCCTAGCCTCTCCATCACTACCTTAGGCATTAAATTATGTGATGCTCCAGAATCATGCATGGCATTGTGGAGTATCTTGTCATGAATGTTAAGACTGATATAAAAAGGTGGAACTACCCCTTCCTGAAACTTTCCCTCAATTTTTGGACCAAAGAGGAGGGCAGGTTGACATCATTCAAATTTACAGAATCATTCATTTCTCCCAGATTTAATTCTTTCAAAATTTGGCCTTTATATACATCTTGAGTGGCCAGCTCGGATAATGGTACAGAGATTTTAATTTTCACAATCTCACTCTCTAGATTGAAAGTGGACTGGACCTTTGTAATGTTCAATTCTGTTTTATTTGCCACTGCTTTAGTGGTTGAATCAGTTTGTGATTTTTCACTATGTACAGGGTTGGGAACTGTTGTATCAGGAGCACTAACTGTGGTGCTAGTACTGCTAATTGGTTGACCTTGTTTTTCAGTGTTTTGGTTGTCTATTTCCTTATGTTTATTAGAACTTTCAGCTATTTTTTTGTTGTCTGCAGCAGATTAGAGGATTTGTCAGGTCTCTTCTTGATGGTTACCTCAGGAGCCTTTGTTTTGGGAGTGTCTTGGTTTTTCTTGCTCCTAAGTTCATATTGTTCCCTGACCTACAACATGGCATATTTAAATCCTAATCTGTAATCCTCAGTTTCTAACCATTCCTCATCCCAATATGAAGGTGAGGGTTGATCATCTTCTGAATCACAATTAAAGACTGAGCCCTCTGCTTCAAACATATTTATGGTATTCCCTTCAGACTCTTCAATGATTCCCTCGTCTTCATCTAAAAAGTTTTCTTGAAATGGGGGAATGATTTGTTGATCTGACTCTCTTTGTTTGTTGGGAGCAGCATTATTTATTCTAATGTTTTGGTTCTGGTTTCTGTTTTGGTTGTTGTTTTGGACAACCATCCTCTTTACCATTTGTTGCAGTTCTTCCACATTTTCTGAAAGTCTGTCAATTTTGGGATCAGATGTGGAAGCTACGTTGTCATCCCTATATGTTACCCTTTTTTTAGCTTTTAGTTTTGCCCTTTTTTCCATTAGGTTTGCTTCTATGGTTATGGCTCCTTTCTGCATGTCTTCCAGGGTGGTATACTCTTTATCTCTGAGCTCATAGGCCATGTCGGCATCAAATCCATCAGGATATTTTGCTAAGGCCATACCTTGTGGAGGTTTCATGTGTGGAGGGAGAGCATTGTAAATGCTGTTGAATCTAGTGGTGTAATCGTGAACAGTTTCTCCTACATTTCTCTTAAGGGACATGCATTCAGCTAGGAGCTGGCGAGGGTTTGCTCTAACCTCCCACTTGTTTATGAAGGTTTGGTATAATGCAGGGAGATCTTGAATACTACCAGGAGGCAGATTTTTAAACCATTTCTTTACCTCACCCCCTAAGCTTTGGGCAAAGATTCTCATTTTGATTTTTTCATCATCAATCTCCATATAATCGAAAGAATCCTCCATTTTATCCACATGTTGTTGTGCTGTTATGGACTCTTTAGCTGTGAAGTGTGGGATTTTTGACTGATAATCATTTGGTAAGGGTGGCATAGGCTGAGGTAAAACTAAAGGAGCATACCAAGCTGCCATGATGATGTTCTGATGAGGTCAAGGATTAACCTGAGTTGCTGGGATTTGGATGACAGGGATGTTATAACCAGCAGAGGTTTGCTGGGCAGATTTAGGGTGGGAGAGCCCCAAGTTTTGAACAAAGTGTAAATCAGGTAGCGTAGATGGAGGGGTTCCTTTGTCCCTAGGGTATTGACCACTACTAGATGGTCAATTGTGGAGCTCAGGGTCTAGTTGATCTAAAGAACCAAATGACCTAGTTCTAGGTAATCGGTTTTCTAGGTCTAGGTCAGTGTGAAAATGTGATAGAGCTGCAAGGTTTTTGGGTGCAAAACTAGCTCTATAGATATGGCTGGAAATAGTTGACCTTCTAGGTGTATGGGACCTTTTGAGGATGCTTTCTGGGTTGTCAACTACTTCGGGTGGGTTAGGATCTGGGTAGGCTCTTGTGTGAATGGTTCTGGAAGCCAGAATGTTGTTCTTTCAAGTAAGAAGCTCCACCCTACTTGTTTTCTTCTGTGGTTGATGTTGTTTCAAAGGCAGGTCTCCCAGTGGATTCTAATGTGAAACCAAGTTAATCAGCAGGCCTACTGATCACGAGTGGAGTCTCTTAATTGTTTAGGAATTATGGAGTCACCAGGTGGAGGGTTTAGAGTATGTCTAAGGGATTACACTGTCCACCACAGTATCTTAGGAAAAGTCACCTTTCAAGAATAGTCTCAAAGACAACAGACTCTAACCAGAGATTGACTGGGAGAGATTTTACCAGATATGTCACCTCCCTAAGAGTGTGAGATCTGGAGGCTACCTAGCCCCTCCCAGGCTCTGTCTAAGAGTATGAAACACACAAAAACTGGAGGCTGATTCAAGAAAGGGATGACCTACTGCCAATATGACCAAATATTGAGGGTCTGAATGCCTAGAGATGCTCAAAGTACAATTCACTCAATTATTCCCCAGTAGAGTCGCCATTATGTTGGGGTTCCCATGTTTTGGCCAGGTTGACAGAGACCAAAAGATGAGACAACATAGAACCACTTTCAGACCTAAGGATCTAGCCCTCCTAGGTCCAGAGAGGGATCTCTCTATGACAGTCAAAGGTTTATGTCTTTGAAGCTCTGTGTTATGATTTTAGGCTAGTTTTAGGCTCATGGTTGTTTGTCTGATTGTTTGTGTTTGGTTGGAGGGAATCGGGAAAGAAGGACCAATATAAGACAGGGATGAGCCAAGAGGAAGCTTAGGCAGAGATAGATAACTCGGAGAACATCAAAACCATTGGGCTATGGAGTCAAGAAAGGATTTATTTGTAATCAATGTGCGAGCTTTCAGTTGGGCTAGTCATCTAAAGCGTTTGGATATTTAAAGGATAGAAGATGGGATGGAACATTAAAGGCTGAAAATGAATAAAGGGGAACCAACCAAATCTGTCTATAGATCAGAACAGAGGTCGTTTAACTCCAGGCCTGCATGGACAGAATTAGAGGTGAAACAAGGGATCTTAGAGAGGTTTAATTGGGATGGAAAGATCCTAGAGAGACAGAGATCAGGTTCTAGACCTCCAGGATTCTCAACACATTCAACTAAATCCTAACAAGAACATCCAAATATAGACTTCATTGATTCATACATCAGAGAGCAGGCAATAACATCCACTACACTGGTTAAACCAATTGAAATCAACATTCAGATACACATATAAGCATAAAACATTAAGGTAGGGAGAGCAGGAAAATATAGGGAACCTATCAAGGGTGAATCCTATATTATACTTCTCTTGCCTACCAGCAGAAATGAAATGAAATGAAATGGAATTAAACACAGAGAAAAGAAAACATCACCAGTTGCTTTAGATCAGGATCCAAAAAAACATGCTTGTCATATTAAAAACAACACCAATTGGGTACATCATAGCCCATAACTTGAACATTCAGTCTGACTACATCTAGCCTCAGTCTATCTTACAATTTACATAGAGAACTTGTCTCAAGAGGAAACAATACTTGCGTTTCACTGATATCTCATCAACAACCACAACAATGTTTCTGTGTTTTATAGCAGAGGAGGAACAGAAGATAGACCAGAGAGGGTAGGTGGACACTAAATGTAATATTAAACATAAACATGAATACAGGGCCGAAGCCCGTCCTGTTTGAAAGCTGAGTATTTAACTTCTGTCATCTCTTTCATGAAAGAATGATCTTCCCTGGATATGATTTTGACATATTTTGGTTGTGGTGATCTGCTGTACCTTTTGGTGCATAAACAAAAAGCAAATGAACTACTAAGAGGTCTACCATATAAATGTCTTGCTGGTCTCGAACTGCCGTTAGGGTGGAAATTCCTTTAGGGGCGTCGTGCATAATAAAGGATGTATGGGCGCCTTGTACCCTGATGAAAAAACATTCTGTTGATTAATAAATCTTGATGTTACTATTTTTGTCGTGCTCGAAACCTTTTGATCGATCCTCGGGGTCTTTAACTGGTGCTATGCTTCCTAAAATCCTTGAGGAGGTGCGAAAGTCTTCTATTTACTGCCTCGAGCCCTACGATGTTCCAGTACTGTCTTATTTCATGCATTCTGAGCCTTAATGGCGCCGAAGACTTCAGATTTTAAATCTGTCCTTTGGTGGAGAAAACCACTCTGCTGATGTATAACACCTGCCATTCATTAACTCCTTTACCCCTGTCAGTGGAAATCTTGCTATTGCCTCCATACTAAGTATTAATGGTGGAGTTTCTCTTCAGTGCCATGCAGATCCTGCATCAGAATCCAAACATAGTGCAATGGGGGGGAATGAGGTGGTAGCGCAGCGGTGGAGAAATGGTGGCTTTCACTATAATGGTAACAAAATGCAGTGAAACAGTGAGAACTTATGAGTAATAGGGTTTGGTGATAATATGCAGCGCAGACCGTTAGATCATGGTCTGGGAACAAAGATCAACAGTGGAGATTGAGCGGCGAAACAATATATGAAACGGGCAAAAAGCATCCAAAACACGTGAAATGTGATGGAAATGAATGTAAGAATGGGACCCAGCGGGGGCGGAGGGCGATTAGACCAGAACCATCGGATCCAGGGGAGGATCAACGGCCAAGATCTAATCGGAACCATCGCAATTGGAGGTAAAAAAGGTGTAACAAATTTCAAACATTGCAATTGCGATGGGGCGAGAGGAGCGATGACCATTGGATCTGGGATTAAATGAATGGCGGAGATGTAATTAGAAAAATCGCAATCGGAGGGAACAAAGGGTGACACATATAAACATTTCCGATTGCAATTAAGGAGGACGAGCGATGACCGTTGGATCGTGTATCAAACGGATGGACGGGATTAAATCGGGAGATGGAGGGAAGAGGTTGCGATTGCGATCGGGCGGAGGGTGCGATTAATGCTGGACTTTCTGATCTGCGGGAATAATGGACGGCTGTGATTGGATCGGCAAACCACAATCGGGGACATAAAGATAGGACTTGCGATCAATCACATCGGAATCACTTGCGATGGGCTGATCGGAGGGCGCACACAACTATTACGATTGCGATCGGGTGGGGGGCTGTGATTAGCGCTCCGCCGTTGATTGGAATGACAAATCAACGGCCGAAAACAGGTCGCGGGACTTTGTTTAATAGTCAATCGCATCGGGATTTTTTGACATTAAAAAGGAATTTTCACCCACTCGGCCTTCCGATTGCGATTAGCGCTTGGGACTTAAGCGCTTGGTCCCGGCGCTGGGGCATATGGGGGAAGTGGTTTGAAAGGGGCTTGCAGAAAGGGGCTAGGCCTTATAATAAGGTCGGAAGTGGGTTTTTCAGCCCTTTTAGTGCATTTCAAGGCCTAAGGAGGGTAACAGTAGAAAAGTTAAGGGGAAATTTGAGGGAACAAAAGGTAAAGGAATGATCCAAAGGGGATTTTGGGGAGATTAAGGGAGGAATTGGGGAGAAGACAAAAGGGAAACATAGGTGACAATGTGGTGTTTTGCAGGGGTATAAAGGGAAATAATGGGCTTCTTGAGAAATGATTCAGCAGAGGTACCATATGTTAGGCCCAGCACACAGAGACTCCAAGGAGGATGGATTTTTAGGGGAAAGGAATTCCTTGGAGGCTCCAGAACCAACTAGCCCACAGCTTGCTTGTCAAGAATTTCATAGGGGGGCTAACACCCCCCCCCCCTCGATGTTAACTTTCGAAGAATCAGGGAGGGTGAAAATAAATATGGGTCGTTGAATCTGATAGTGGGGGCGGAGATGAAGTGGGAGGTGGAAAAAATTTTATGATGCCATGATGGGTGAGTGGACGGTGGGGTCAGACGAATTAAATGAAATTCTAGGTGGAGTATAAAGTATGGGGACGTTAGGATATGACATATAATATGTCAAATAAACTTTAAAATGAGTCAATCACCGAAACTTAGGATAAAACACCTTTCTTTTTTATTTTCTCCATACATGAAAATACATGAAATATTTGGAATGATCTTTTAGAGTAAATTTCATGTCTCTCCACATTTATTTTTCTTTCATTCTACCTACCTTTTCACTAATATAACATTTTTTCATCATTATTTTGGAAGGTGCATTGAGGCTTGCAGACCCATATCTTTCTTTCTTTTGTGAAATTATAACCTACTCTTTCCCTTATTTCTCCTATTGATTCAGTTTGAACTATTGAATCAATTTTATTTCTACCTAGTTACTGAGTTGCCAAGATTGAACTATTTGGAAAATACCTATTTGCTAACCTATCCAATAGAAATTTAAAATTGTTCAATCATGCTTATACTGTATGAATTGAACAAACTAATCTAATCAGTAGTAGCATTTTGATTTGCAACACTTTTAGTATTATTCTTTTTGGGGTTTTCTTTTTTTTTATTTTCTATTCTATTTCTTTTCTTCTTTCATATATATATTTTTAATATACCCTCTTTTCTTTTTCCTTTTTCATATTTTTTTTTTTTGGAAATCATTTGAATATTGAAAATCATGTACAATATGAAATTGCAACTATAAAATACTCAATCACCTTGAGATCCTATAATTTATATGACCCTAACACTCTTTATGTCCACTTTAACTTAGGATTAGGATTGATTATTTTTGTGAGTTGAAAGTAGTGGAAGATCCATACTTCATTTTTTACTTTATGATATCATTAATGAGGTTTATAATGTGTGTATCAATGTTTGTGTTATGAAAATGCAGGTGGATCTGGTCTGTCATTACTATGATGGTGTAGACCATGTCAAATTTGGGCCTTCAAATAGCTTTTATTATCACAATGCCTTCATAAAGTGTGATTAAGTAAGGGAAACGTGTGCAAGTCAACTAGGATAATTCTTTCATTTCATGTGTAGTTTTCATTGTGAGTCATTAAGGGTCAGTTTAGAAGCTATTGATTTTTATGTTATGAGTTGGAGATGAGTTGGAGTCATGATCTATATGTTTCAAATTAAGTTTGTTATAATTTTATATTTTCATCTCTTGTGATCAATAAAAGAGGTGTGTGATTTGTGCTCTCTAGTTCTTTTAGATTTATAATATGGTATCATAGCCATAAAGGCTGAGTTGGCATAGATATCGATTTATGATCCCATTATCTGAATTATTTTCTTGAGCCCAGTGTACAACAAGTAATCTATGCTACTGTTTACTGTAAAAGTGAATGTATGGATGTGAAAATATTATAGTTTTGATATGGTCCTCGTAGTATCTTTAGCTCAAATTGAGGAGCAACGGTTCTAATTTTACTTTGTGTGATATCAGCGTGTCAGTTCAATATTGAGGAGTAGTGAATCTTATTTTGATCTATGTGGCATTGAGGAACAATGGATCTCAAGATTTAAGAGCAATGGATCTGAGTGGTAGCGAATTTAAGATTTAAGTGAAACAAATCTCAAGATTGAGGAGAAGGATTTGCGTGGCATCTCAAGATTTAAGAGCATTTTTTTTTGTTGCCAAGGGTGAGGGTTTAAGACAATGTTCCATCACTGTTAGACTCTTCGGATAAAATTTTGACGTGGGTGGTGCAATTCTTTGGGAGTCTTCGTTCAACCCGTCTCTTATCACCTTGCTTAGATCTGCCTCCATGATGATGTCTACGCTACAAGAATATTTGTAGCATGATTTAGTGATAGGTCAATATTTTGCCCCCTTTTTCATATCCGTTCAGTGAGATTGTGTAGCATGACTCAAAAATCAATAGTGATTTAGTGAAATAATCACCACTGAAAAAATCCTTTTTGAGAAAGCAGGAGAGATTGTGGGAGAGAACCAATCTCAAATCCAAGTGGGAGAAGAACCGATCTCAAATCTGAAAGAGGTAACATGGATGCTATACCTTTCGAGAAATTTAATGGCATCAAATTTCATACTTGGAGAGTTAAAATTAAAATGCATCTTATGAATAGACATATGTGGAGTATAGTAAAAGGAACTAAAAAGGCTCCTACTGATGCTAAGATTTTAGTTGAATGGGAAAAGAAAGAAGATAAGGCTAAGGCAATAATAGGATTGGGTCGTTCAGACACTCATATGCATTTGGTTGATTTAGCAGAATAAACTCATGAAATATGGGAACATTTTAGTAAGTTATTTGGGGAAAAGGATATGAACGCAAAGTTATCTTTAAAATTAGAGATTTTTAGTCTCAAAATGCATGATCAGACACCTCTCTCAAATCATATAAATGTGTTAATGTCTCTTTTTGGGAAGTTATATAAAATTGGTGCCAAGGTAGAAACATATGATGCTAAATCAATTCTATTTAATAACCTATCTCCTAAGTATAGCAACATTGTATTCACATTAAGTCAAATGTCCTCTCAATCATTAGAAGAAATGGTATCATTACTTTTAGTTGAGGAAAAAAGGGAAAATTCAAAAGGTTAAGATGTTGGTGGTCAACATAAACTTGCACTATTCTCCAAAGGAAAAATGAAAAAAACAAAGGGTTCAACAAAATGATTCTATTGTCACAAAGATGGACATGCATCGTGGAATTGTAGAACCCATGCAAGGGATATTTTGAATGGAAAGTGTTGGGGAAACAAATTCGGCTATTTATTTTCCCACTTTTGTTATCCTTTTTTACCCCTTTTTGCTTAATTTACCCACACTTGCTATGATAAACTCCTGAGGTAAATACCCTGACTTTTCCTATTGGTATATTTTGATTAATGAAGTAAAATCGCGGGCTTTTACCTAATTGTGGCACTAATGTTTTTTTTTGGCTGCATATTGAAAGACAGGAACCACCGTTCCAGCAGACCGCAACAAGAATCGGTAACGGCTAGCCAAAGGAAGGACCCGCGCAGCTGGATCACAGCTCCCTGGGCCTATTCTCGGCTTTTGCTTCATTCAGAATCTCTATTGTTCATGTCGTTTCAACCAAAGTCCATTTTTGAACACGTTGTTATCATGTCTCGGGGAAATCTAGTATTCGCTTGTATTGTGTATAAAATGGACATTGTTTTAGTAATTCAGGGTTCCAAGGAGAAGATTGTAATCACATTTCATATATCAATAAAATAAATTTGGTGTTATTGTTCCAAAGAATTTCGTAATTAATGCATCCCTGATTAGAGAGCTAGGCCCGCTCTTCTGATCAGGTGCTACGTCTGTGTATATGTGTGGATTAATTTTTGTTGTGCCATGGTTGTCATTTTTATCTCTTGCTGATTAAGAATTGTTGAATGTTCTGAATTAACTTTACTTCATGGCAATGTTTTGAGTTTTGATTGTAAACCCTCAGTTGAGCAGTTTGAGTGTTTGTTCCTGCATATACCTTACACGTAGCCTTGAAAGGATACACTCTTGGATTGATAAGATTAATGTTGGATTAGGGTGGATAAATCATCCCTACCTGAACACCAAAATTTTGGCGTCGTTACCGGGGAGGCTACAAGGTGCAAAAATAAATTCAAGGTAACTAGAGGGTCAACCTCTCATCCTGGGGAGAGAACGAGTTTTCTCACTCTACTTCAGGTCCTGAACATAGGGTTTGATTTTGATTTTTTTGTTTTTGCTTTTGTGTTGAGTTTTGGGCCATCTTCTTGTCTTGGGGAGTGAGGAATATTTTGATGCCCTGCTTCAAATATGGGAAGTATTATGTCGTTTTGTGGGTTGTGTGGTTTTTATTCTTGTCCCGGGGAGGGAGGAGTCTTGTGACGCCTTGCTCTGTGTCTAAAACCCTAGTCTCCGTCTTGTTGTTTTTCTTTTTTTTAAATCCTTTTGTCTTAGGGAAGGAATGGTCCTTTGACACCTTACTTCAGGATTGAAGGGTTGTAGGTTCATGCAGAGATCCTTCATCACATTAATTTTTGTATGAAAAAAGAACTAAATAAAAGGGGTGGAGCGAGAGCCCTAAAGAAGAGAAGACCAGATTTGGGACGAAAGACTTACATTTAGTAGATTATTGAAAAGGCATAATCCGAAGCATCTTCTCATGTGGCTGCAAGGCCAGGGGTTAGGAGAGTACGATCCAAAGGACAATCAGTAGATCAACCAGTGCATACTCCGACATCCATTGGTAATTCAGTACAGCAGGGTCCTCCATTAATTGAAGGCTCAAGTAGCATTGGACCTGATCAAGGGGATCTTGCATTGGGGATAGAAGGAGAAGAAATCGCAAGTAGAATATTGACAAAATCAAACTACTTCAATCAAGGAAAGGAATTTTTCATTGAGGGATTGAGCCATCACGATGCAGGTAGTGTAAACGAGGCGATATTTGTATCACCGAGAGACCGAGGGAGTGCTACCAAAGCCACTTGAGTTCCAGTAGTAAGTAGACCCCATTCATCCTCTCTAAAGCCTGTTGAAATCCCCAGCGACTATTGGAAAATTTTCATGGCTCCCACAACCTCTACTATTGAGTTTCTCATTGAGAATACGGGAGGAGGTGCACCTACAAAACCTATTCCATTGGCAGCTTTGCCAAATTTTCATGGGCTCATGACAGAGGACCCCAACACGTTTTTGTTTGAGTTTGATATAGTATGCCGGGGGCATGATTATATGACGGATGCCCAGAAATTGAAGATTTTCCCTTCTACACTCAAAGTGATGGCTCTATGATGGTTTATGGGCCTCGGAGGGAAATCCATTACCACATGGGAAGGCATGCGAATAAATTTCCTGGAAAAATATCAGGACTATTGTAAATCCAGGAATATCAAGGAGGAGCTCTTCAATTTTATGCAGAAATAAGACGAAAGTTTGGAAGACTGCGTGGAGAGGTTCAAATATCTCTTACAAAGGCCAGGACATTTTGACTTGGATAAAGAAATTTTGAAGGTTATCCTCCTTCGATATTTTCGAGAGGATTCAATGGAATTATTGAATATTGTGGGGAAAGGAGACATCTCCAAGGAAACTTTTGAAAATATCTGTGATTTGCACATCCAGTGCTCAAGAGGGCTTGCAAGAAATAGATCAGGGGTTCATTTAGTAAAAGGATCTAGCAGGGGTATTACGAAAGCAAAAATTGGGAATCTGTTAGACAACCTAAAGACAGAAATTCTTAGTACCCTGTCAACACAGATGGATACTTTTCAAGTGAAGCAGAAGCAGTTGGAGTAGGAAAGGGCTATGGCAATATTTTGCCCAAAATTCAAAAAGAATCATTTAGAAATAGAATGCCCATTAAAGTAAATAGAGAAGTGTGACATTTGTGAGCTAAATCATGTTACAAGATCATGCCCTTCCTTTTTAGGCCTGAAAGAAATGTTTCAAGGAGCGGGGGAGGACACGGAGCGACTCTATCTTATGGGTGCCAAGAAGCTGTGGCAGTTTCGACCACCAATGGGAAACCAAGGTATGTATCTAGATCCATCTCAGTATTTTAATAATTATAATATGAATCCCCAATCCATACCTTGCCCCCCTATGTGGCCACAATACCAGCATCCACTATGGCAGCAATGGAACCCTCAGGCTAGTATGAGCTCATCATGGGCTCCAACATGGTGAGGACCCTCTATGGGGCAGTTCCCTCAGTAGATGCCACAGCAACAGATACCACAATAGCTCCAATTACCTTCCACTATGCCTCCTGGTAACCAATCTGTCCATCCTGAGCTTCCAATGCAGCCAAATCCTAACCCCAATAATAAAGGAGCTCACCAAGCTGACGTACTTAACCTACCTTCATATAGCATTGCTACAACAGATCTGTATGAGATTAATTTGTGATCTGGCTGAACAGTTAATGTCCAACCCCCTTCGGTCATCATTGAACAATTAGATAATGAAGACAGAGAGGCATAGCCATCTAATAGAGAATCAAAACAAACTGTTAAGGTGCCTCCTGTAAAACAACCTCAATCTGAACCACCCTACCTAGAGATACTGATTGTAAGTAAACCAAGTCCACAAGATGAATTTGACTTATTAGGAGAATTACAGAATTTATTTGTTAAAATCCCTTTGTTGCAAGCCATGAAAGATGTGCCAATTTATGCAAAAAATCTTAGGGAGTATTGTTCGAAGAAACCTGCAAAGAAAACTAAGGACCCCCTCACCATACATGTTATGGGAAAACTATCAGACTTCATGATGGGGAAATCAACACCAGTGAAATATGGAGACCCAGGGAACCCAGTCCTGACAGTACAAATTAATGGGGTGGAGATCCCAAATGTACTAGTAGATCTGGGTGCTGCCATTAATGTCATTACTATTGAAACCATGCATACATTGGGCCTTTAGAATTTAAAGCATACACCTACAGTATTAGAACTTTCAAATAGGTCCACAGTCAAGCCTAAGGGGAAGTTGGAGTATGTAAAAATTTCAGTATATGCATGGCATTACCCTGTCGATTTCCTGGTGCTGCATACATAGTCTTCAGTAGGAGGCCACCCTTTGATTTTGGGGAGGCCATGGCTAGCTACTGTAGATGCTTATATTTGATGCCGATTAGGAAATATGGTTATTTATAATGGTCATAACACCAAGAATTTGGTTTTATATCCACCGGCAGAACTAGATTCATCCAAGAAGTCAGCAACCAGCAAGAAGGTTGTATCTGTGGAAGAGGTCGAAGAAGAAGAGGAAGAGGTGAGACCGGTCCTTACTATCGGGTAGGCCCTTCAGCTGAAGATGGAATAAGAGGATGATGTGATCACTTCCTTTATGAACGATCCTTGTTCCGTTTCAGAATCGAATCAGCGAGTCTTAGAATTTGTTTTAAGCTATGAAACTCAAGAAGATATAGAGATAGTAGAAGAATTACAAGAAGATGTTTATGCACCTCATGAAAGTGTCCAAGTGGAGATAGAACCAGGGAAACCCTAAATATCAATCCAGGTCTGTCGGAGTCCCAGAGGAAGAAGTTGATAGATGTTCTTCAGAAGTATAAGGAAGCTTTCGCCTGGGATTACTTAGACATGAAGGGGATCCCTGATAATTTGTACACCCATCATATATACATCAAAGAGGATTTTCATCCTATAGGATAGCCTCAGAGAAGGATGAATCCGGCATTAAAGAACATTGTGAAAGAAGAACTTCAGAAACTATTGGATGTAGGTTTTATTTACCCTATCTCAAACAACCAATGGGTTTCATCACTGGTAATGGTCCCTAAGAAAAATGGTAAGTAGCGAATCTGCATGGACTACCAAGAATTAAATAAGGCAACACAGAAGGATCATTTCTCCCTACCATTTATCGATAAAGTCTTAGACACATTGGCTGGTAAGAAATTTTTTTCATTTCTAGATGGGTTTAGTGGATACAACCAAATCCAAATTTCTCCCGAGGATCAGGAAAAGACCACTTTCACTTGTCCTTGGGGAACATTTTCATACCGGGTCCTTCCCTTCAACCTATGCAATGCCCCTGCAACATTTCAGAGGGAAATCTTGGGAATCTTCTCTGATTTAATAGATGATGGTGTTGAAATTTATATGGATGACTTCACTCCATATGGCGACTCATTCTTGGAGGGGCTGAAGAATTTAGAAAAAGTTCTTGAAAGGTGCATGCAAGCGCGTGTTTCCCTAAGTGCAGTAAAGTGTCACATGATGATGGAACAAGGCATTGTTCTGGGACATTTGCTTTTAGCTGAAGGAATTAAGATGGACCTAGAAAAGGTACAGGTAATTCTGAACTTTCCAACGCCTAAAACACCCACACAAGTACGTATTTTTATTGGGTATGCTGGTTATTATAGGCGCTTTATTGAAAATTTTGCAAAAGTAGCCCACCCATTATTTCAATTACTGACTAAAGACTCAGAATTTGTGTGGAAAGAGGACTGTGAGGTAGCCTTCGCAAAGATTAAAGAATTTGTCTGTAGTGCTCTGGTTCTCAAAGGACCAGACTGGGCTTCACCTTTTCATATTCACGCAGATGCCTCTCAAACAGCGATTGGTGCAGTATTAGGACAACAAGAAGATAAAATCCCTTATGCAGTCTACTATGTTAGTAAAAATCTGGCTCCGGCTGAATTAAACTACACAATGACTGAGAAAGAGTTCCTTGTCATTGTTTACGCCATCAATAAGTTCTAGCATTATATTACCAGGTATTCTACCTTTGTGCACAATGATCATGTTGACATCAAGTATTTAATGAACAAACTTGCTACCCCTGGTCGTGTTACATGATGGCTGTTGCTACTACAGGAATTTGATATTACTATAGTAGATAAACTAGGGAAGGACAATGTGGTTGCTGATTTCTTATCTAGGTTAGAACATGATGGTAAGAATACACCAGTTGATGATAATTTTCCAGATGAGCATCTTTTTGCAGTATCTACTAATTCTCCGTGGTATGCAGATATTGCTAATTACCTTGCTACAGGTGAAGTGCCCCATCATTTATCTTATAAGGAGCAGTGGAAGATCATTCATAAAAGTGCCTGCTATTCATGGATGGCAGGATCTCTTTTCCATACAGGGGTTGATCAGTAGATTCAGCGTTGTGTTACAACAGATGATATCTATGAGATCCTAAAATCTGCACATGATGGAACCTGTGGAGGACATTTTGCAGACAAATGGACATGCCATAAAGTGTTGCAGATGGGATACTATTGGCCGTCCATTTTTCATGATGCTCGAGATTATATTCGAAGGTGTGATAGCTATCAAAGGATGGGACAACCTGGGAAAGCAGATGAAATGCCTCTTCAACCCCAGATAGTCCTTGAACCATTTGAGAGATGGGCCATTGATTTTGTTGGCCCCTTTAACCCACCTTCTCATCAAAAAGCTTACATCCTAGTTTGTACTAATTACGTAACCAAGTGGGTGGAAGCTAGAGCAGTCACGAGGGTAACAGAGCAAGTAGTGTCAGACTTTCTTTTTGAATAAATCTTTGCTAGGTATGGGACTTCGAGAGAAATTGTATCAGATGGAGGATCACAGTTCACATCTCATATGATAGAGAAATTGATGCAGAAATATGGGGTCAAACACAGAATAACAACCCCCTATCATCCACAGACGAATGGGCAAGTAGAAAGTACAAAAAAGGTATTGGAAAATATCTTGACAAAGATAGTAGCAAGTCATCGCCGAGATTGGGCACCGAAACTTCCAAAAGCTTTATGGGCCTATAGGACAACATGGAGGAATACAACAGGATTTCCCCCATTTGAACTGATCTATGGGAAATCTCCTCTGTTTACAGTGGAATTTGAAATTAGTACACTCAGAACAGCTCTAGAAGTAGGCTTGGATTTATCAGAAGCACAGAAGCACCGACTGGAACAACTGAATGAGTTAGATGAGATCTGATCAGTAGCTACCCAAAGAACTACTATTGTCCAACAACAGAGGATGAAATGGCATGACAAATTTATTAAAACTAAGGTGTTTCATGAAGGGGATTGGGCGTTACTGTATGACTCCAGATTTAAGGATTTCAAAGGCAAACTTCATACGTGCTTGATGGGACCATATAAAGTGGATGCAGTGTTCGATAATGGAATAGTTAGATTAATTACAATTGATGAGAATAAGACTTCATTTGTAGTAAATGGACACTGTCTAAAATTATATCATCATCCAGCTTCTAAAGATGCCTTTGTTAAAACCCTTTCACATTCAGCTGATTTAATGATTATTGCAACAGAAGACACTCTCACCCCCCATTAAAAAAAAAAAAAAAAAAAAGAGAGAAAAAAAATTTAAAAAAATTAAAAATAAATGAATAAATGTGATTGTTTCTCACCTGTTTGTGTTTTGCAGGAATAATAAAAGATTTATGGCCAGGAGAAAAGCTATATTATTGTTGTTGTTACTCCGGAGTTACTGCTACACTTCTATTGCTGTTACTCCAAAGTTGTTGTTACACCGTTGATGCTGCTACTCCGAAGTTGCTGCTACACTGCTGTTGCTGTTACTCTGAAGTTACTCCAAAGTTGTTGTTACACCGTCGATGTTGCTACTTTGAAGTTGCTGCTACTCTGAAACTGCTGTTACACCATCGATTTTGTTACTCCATAGCTACTATTACTCCGTAACTGCTATTACTCCGTAACTGCTGTTACTCCGCAACTGCTGTTACTCCACAACTGTCATTACTCCGCAACTGCCATTACTCCACAACTGTTGTTACTCCGTCGCTGCCGTCATTCACTCTTGTTGTTACTCATTATTCATGACAAATATTTTGCTGTTACTCCACCTTAAGGTAAGTTTGCAGGTACGTCTCCGCCGATTTTTACAGATTTAACTAAATATTCCAAAAGGACAATCAGAGCGTGCTGAGGACAGCCGTCACTTTAAGCTGGGGGGAGGGTACCATCATAATAATTGATGGCATACTTAATAAAGGTACTTATGACACATGAATACTACTAAATCAAATTTAATGACCTCAAGTACCTTGTAATTATACCGTTGAGTTGGGATGCGTACTTGCATGCATAAGAGTCACATCAGTCACCTTGTAAACATTCCGTATTAAAACCAAGCATATCTAATAGTACCACTGCAATATAAAAATTAAATTCAAACGTACCAGTACTGTTTTATCCATTATATTTGGAAATGGCCACGACGTTGTTACAGTTACTGACAGTTCAGAGCTTGTCACCCTTTCCCCTACCAGCCGACTGTAGCCATTGTGCCACTTCCGCTTTCATAGCTATGGGTGGTCGATCTGTGCGCCATGAGCCCAACGATTCAACAAGGATCCGATGCAATCGGGAAGTATGGAAGATATTTGTAAATGCAGGTTGGGACGTCTACTTGGATAGACTGAATGGCTGGGATGAGGAAATTACACTGGAATTTGCATTGAACCTGGAGGAGGGAGTTTCTCGGGTTCGTAGGCTTGAATTTCCAGTTACAAAGGAAACGACTGCAGAGGTTAGCAGACTACCACAGGGAGGTGAACGATGGTTTTCCAGAAGAACCCCTCTTCCGAAATTCCCCACAGCTTTTCTTCAAGCTGGGGAGAGCATTGCACAGAAGGGTCGGGGGTACGATAGAATGTCATTGCCGTAGCCATGGAGTGAAGTTTCAGAAACCATGATAAAATATATAACCTGCGAAGGGAGATATTCTACTGTCTTTAAATACCATCTGCATATACTAGCACACCTGCGGTTTCCCCAAGCTTAAGCCTTTTCAATGAA
The DNA here is from genome assembly GCA_034641835.2 of Pinus albicaulis. Taxonomy (NCBI): domain Eukaryota; kingdom Viridiplantae; phylum Streptophyta; class Pinopsida; order Pinales; family Pinaceae; genus Pinus; species Pinus albicaulis. The sequence goes on along the minus strand of CM076577.1, from coordinate 1,450,337,745 downwards.
TGTACCTTATTTTATTTTAAGAATCTTGAATCTGATGGCAAACTCAACTCGAGAGGCGTGGAAGGTATTAGTGGTCCTTTCCCACCATGGATTGGTGAGGTTATTAGTATTGAATGCCATTGATAGGATTCTGATTCCATGGGAGTGGTTCCAGAACTCTACTGAAGAAGAAATTGAAGCTGCCATAGCTGTTAGGCAAGAGGAACCAGAAATTATGGAGGAGGACGAGGCCGTGTAGAGAGACAAGGAGGACGATTATGTCGATCAGGAAGAGCCTGAGGAAACAGAGATGGAGACCGAGGGATGTGAAGAGGAGTCGGCTTTACAAATGCAAGCCGAAGCAATTGAAGTTGCAGAAATTCTTACTGGCACTTCGGCTGAGGCTGCTCCACAAGAACCAGCCTAGTCCGCAAAGCCAGTTTAGTAGACAGACAGAGAAATTGGCACAGAGGCCACTCCACAGGGATCCCCTGTTAATATGGAACCTATGGAGGAAACAGTCGTGACCACTCCAACTACAGAAGCTACGAGGGAAATGGCGGGAGAAGCAACAAGTGAGGCTGACACTGCTCCACAAGAACCAACGTCGACCTCAGGATTGGATGGAGAAAATTTGTTCCATTTTCCTGTCTTTTTGCAAAAGGGAGCGTGGGTAACCATTCCCCATAGCAAAGAGAAGAAGAAAATGTCGCCATTCCTATGGCTTTAAATTTGAAATGGAGGTTGCAGCTGGAAGAAACCCTAGCAGGCACATCAGCAGAAGGGGATCCTACTGGGCCACCGTTGTTTGAGGAAAATTTACTTGATGAAGGAACGACCATTGGTGGAGAGGAGGGACCAATCGAAGAGGTCCCGATGAATCCACCAGTGGCGCATGAAGGTATCAAAAGTGTAAAGAAAGAAAGAATAGAGGAAGAGCAGGCAGTGGGAATTGGACTGTCTGCCAACCCGGCAGAGGCAGTTCTGAGGAACTCACCTCCAACAGTGGGAGCCGAGGAAATGCAGGTGAAGCAAGAGGAAGTAGAGTTGGGTGGGTCTCGAAGACCACCTATCAAGAAAAGATATCAGCATCAGTTCAGGGAAACAATGCGGTTGAAAATGAAAGTGAAAAGTTTGAGGAGAAAAGTGTATAAGATGCAAAAGTAGATAAATAGGTATAGACGATGAGCCAAGAGACCCAGGGTTGATAGGGTCGAAGCGGAAACTGAGATAGAACTGATTGAACATCTCTTTGAAGCCCGAGAGTATGCCCTAACAACCAAGCTTCAGACATGGAAGTCTACTGCGGCCTAGTATGAAAATGAAATCAAAAGAACCGAAGAGAAAGCCTCCGCAACCATCTTTAGATATGTGGAGTGCATGGACATTGTGAAGTTAAGGCATGCCAAGCAGCAACTCAAAATGGAGCAGCTGGAAAAGCAGGTGGATGAGTTGAAAAATGATAAGGAACAAATGTTCAGTTTGGTGCAAGAGGTGATGGCATGTCGCCCCCTGCTTCTTGCTATTCTTTATTTTTGCATGAAAGTTTTCTTTTATTTTTCATGGAAAGCATTAAGAATGAGGTTAGTTATGAGATTGAGGATGGTGTACAATTCCTTCGAATTATGAGGAATCATGATGTGCCAACTCAGCACTTGATGTGCAAGTTTTATTTGCATGGGTATTTACTATGGTTGGACAGAAGTTTTAATCCAGTCCCATATGTGGGGGGCATCCATCTGAGGGCCCTCACCTCTTATAATCTCAATCAAATTTATTGGTGGAAGCTTTGTGACAATTTTGAATCTAACCAAGTCACTAAGCCATTTATAATAAGGGAAGAGCATGAGAGGTCAGACACTGTGTTCAACAGGCACTATGCCTTCTTGAAGTTTGAGGAAAAAAAATCCAGAATGTTGAGGACACAAAGGTGGTGCCTTGATATTTGTGTCAATCAAATAATTTTTTTTCAGAAGGAAGCTCTGGATGCTTGTTAGAGGAGATGGATGATGTCACCAACAGCTGTCAGAAGCAGGGAGCCTTTTGGGGCACCTAATTTTGCACGGGTACTTACTCGAGTACCAAGACACATGGCATGTGTCCAAACGTGTGGCACCTAGTGGATGGGGCTTCAATTCTAGTATCTTGTTCTTTGGCTGCTGTCAGAAGTCTATACTCCAGCTTATAACATTCCGAAAGACTGGTGGAAGGAGGTTCTCCTTTCAGATGGGTTTAAAATTCCAGGGACAGAAATGACTCTGGAATATGATCTTGCCAAGCTTCATGAAGCTCACAAGTTGCAGAACCCAGATCTGCGAGGGTGGTGGGCTGCATGAGGGCATGTAGAAGGCTAGCTGGGGGGAGCTGTTGGGCACCGAATTCGGCTATTTCTTTGCCCACTTTTGTTATCCTTTTTGACCCCTTTTTGCTTAATTTACCCACACTTGCTATGATAAACTCCTGAGGTAAATACCCTGACTTGTCTGATTGGTATATTTTGATTAATGAAGTAAAATTGTGGGTTTTTACCTAATTCTGACACTAAGGTTTTTTTTTTGCTGCAGATTGAAAGACAGGAACCCCCGTTCCAGCAGATCGCAACAAGAATCGGTAATGGCTATCCAAAGGAAGGACGCGCGCAGCTGGATCACGGCTCCCTGGGCCTATTCTTGGCTTTTTCTTCATTCAGAATATCTTTTGTTCATGTTGTTTCAACCAGAGTCCATTTTTGAACATACTGTTATCACGTCTTAGGGATATCTGGTATTCCCTTGTACGGTGTATAAAATGGACATTGTTCCTGTAATTCGGGGTTCCGAGGAGAAGATTATAATCGCATTTCATATATCAATAAAATACATCTGGTTTTACTGTTCCAAATCATTTCGTAATTAACGCAGCCCTGATCAGAGAGCTGGGCGTGCTCTTCTGATCAGGTGTTGCATCTGTGTATATGTGTGGATTAATTTATGTTGTGCCATGGTTGTCATTTTTATCTCTTGTTGATTAAGAATTGTTGAATTTTCTCAATTAACTTTACTTCACAAAAATGTTTTGAGTTTTGATTGTAAGCCCTTGGTTGAGCGGGTTGAGTGTGTGTTCCTGGATATACCTTGCACGTAGCCTTGAATGGATATGCTCCCGGATTGATAAGATTAATGTCGGATTAGGGTGGATAAATCATCCCTACCTGAACACCAACAGAAAGGAAACTGCAAACATATCCATCTTGGTTCACATATCATAATATAATAGAGACGAGTGGCCATCTTAACCACATCTCAAACTATTCTAAAAAGTGATTTAAGTTATTATATTGTGCGTGTTTATGGTGTGATTAATTTTTCTATTTATTTTGGGTTGTGTTTATATAAAAGGGATGATGGTTCTTAAACTGAAAGGCCTAGTGTCCAAAATATCAATTCTTATGTGTTTTATTGCTTATAAAAAGGGTTGGTAGTTCTTAAACTAGAAGCGCCAGTGACAGAACATCAATACTTATGTATGGTCAAGTTGTCTAATAAATGTTTTAACACGTTTAGTATCCATGCCTCCATCCTAGCAATTGGCGGATAATCGAAAGTAAAATATCTGACACATGATAGTTGGTCCATATGATGGTTCACTACTTGATGGCTCTTATCCCGGAAGCCCCGAAGATCTGAGGTGTCAATATTGTTGATCTTGCAAATTCCATCAACGATGGTGAGAGGTAGTTACATTTTAAATGGAGTTCAAGTGACAGGTCGAAGATGTGTTGGTGAAAGAGCGGTGTTTGTGAGATTCTAGAGTGGAGATGGGTGTTGATGAAGACCAGTCAGATAAAGATTTACTTATTATTGTAATATGTGTTTTTAATTTTATCCATGTAAGAATTAAGGGAGGGTGTTGGAAGTAATGCTTCCATGTCATGTGTAGTTTTCATTGTGAGTCCATAGGCATTAGTCTAGAAGTTGTTGATTCTTATGCCATGAGTTGGAGATGAGTTGGATTCATGATCCAGATGTATCGAAGTCAGTGTGTTATGTCCTTTATATTTGTATATCATGTGATCAATAAAAGAGGTGTGTGTTATTTGTATGCAATATTTCTAGCTCTTTCAGATTTCTAATATGATGGTGCATACCATGTCAAATTTGGGCCTTCAAATAGCTTTTATTATCATAGTATCTTCATAAAGTGTGATTTAGTAAGGGAAACAGGTTGTGCAGAAATTGAGCTAGGATATATATTGAAGGAAATCAAGAGGGGAACAAATTACTTTATGAAATCTCATCCTGAGCTTGAATTCCTCTTGGCTAAGGTATAAAATACTAAATACTAAAAAAAAATTCAAAACCAATGTTGTCTCTTAGTTGAGTTCTATGTATTGTATGAAATTCTCTTTTTCCCATCAATGTAATGTTGTGATTGTTTCATCTAAATTTTCATTTATTGATTAATCATATTTTTTTGAGTCCTTAGTTGACAATTCATGTAGTGTGTTCCTTTTACATGCTTGCTCCATTAGTAGATATCATACATTTGTTTTGAATTAGGGATGTAGTAGTATTGGTGTATGATTGTTTAGTCCTGAATTACAGATGTAGCAGTATTGGTGTATGATTGTTTATTGATTATATGACTATAAAGGATTCACTTCAATCCTAGAGAGTGATACCATGAAGATCTTCTTTTACATTATTGTAATTTATTTTCCATATCTCTACTATTAGTACTAAAACTTAACTCATTACAATTCATGGTATTAGAGTGCTAAAACACCAATTTCATGTTGGGAGATGGGGACATCGATCATTACTACTGAAAGGCCAAAGGACATGAAGACCTCAAGGAAGAAATATAAGGCTGATTGTGCTAATCCTAGGTGAAACTATATCTACAATGGCATATGCGTCGATGCAATTTCGATAATTTAATCAATAAGCAATAGAATTAAGGAAAGTTTCCTTCAAAACATAAGTCACGATTATGAAAAACACAATAATAATTAGTTAATTTTGAGGAATACTTATATACCATACTTGAAATGAATTTCCAATGATCTAATTATAAGTGTTTGTAATTTAAACAATTCCTTACAAACTCTCCCTCCATAGAATGTCTCATTGCAGTAACATTAAGTTGCAACCATGATTATAAGAGAATCTGTGTAACGTGTCAGCATAATCTTGACTCAGGCCCAAACATTTGAGCATATAAATCATATGAAATTTTAATAAATAATGAGGGAATTCAAGTATGCTACCAAGCACCCTAAAAAGTAAGATCTTCATAGGGATACTAAAGTGACATTAATTTTGATATTAATAGGAACATTTGATATGTTTACTATATTATGAGGGTAGCACTAATTTTGATTTTTTCAAGAATTTCTGGCTGGAGTTCTCTAAAAAAATTCATGCCTCAAATTCATGTTCTATAATTAGAAAAATCCTTTTCTAAAGTTGCTTCAAAGAGTTTTGGATATGATAGAGACTCTATTTACAAGTTTCATTTTCATTATTTATATCCTTAATCAGTTTAGAACCCCCCTTAATCTTACACTATGGTTCTAGTAAAAAATTAAAAATAACATTATTTCATCTAATTATGATGCAATTTCAACAAAAAATTACATCCCAAACTTCAATTAGGGAATGTAATTGAGCTAAGGAAGGGCTTGGGTTTTCTATGACCATGATAAACTCAACTATAAGTACTTAGTTTTCACTTGATCATAAAATTTTCTACAACAACTAGAAATCACTTATGTCTTGAAATACAAAGTTAAAATTTTCTCTATCAAAATAGATTGTAAAACATATTCCATTCTCTATTTGGAATTTAATTTGTGGTGTTAACATCCTCTAACGGAAAAATTCCATTGGTTAATTTAATAAAAAACAAGGTCATGGGTTAGGTATTCCAAGCTGAATGTTGGGAAAAACATATGGAGATCATTTGTGATTAATTTATGGCTATGGAACTTGGAAAAGGAATTGGAAAAGTAAAAGTGGCATTAATTGGAATTTATTAATTATGAAAATAATGGGAAATAGGGGAAAAGGAAGGTGAAAGGTCACATATTTTCACGAGAGGGAAATTTAAGGGGAAATGAAGGAAAATGAAGAACATAGAGACCTCAATGATAAAAAGGATTTTGAGGATCAATTCACAACCTTTTTCAGTGTGATAACCTTTTGTTAGTTCAATTTTGGACCTTTATCTATATTATCTCTCTCTCATACTCTTTCACACTAAGAGATATTTTGGAGCAATGTTGGAGCAGTCTAGTTTTCATTGCATTTGTAAACATAATGCAAAGGAAAATAAAAAAACACAAGGAAATAACAATATTAGTAACTACAGTGGGATTTATTTGCAGCTATTGATTTGCATGTATGGTGTAATATTCCAAATTTTTCCTTCAATAAATTGGAATATTAGATTTTGCTAAATTCACTTAGGAGATGAATAATTGGGTGAGAAGGCCCATTCATAATAAAAACATGTATAAAATCCCTCTAGTATGAAAGGGGATCAGCCTTGGAACTAGATTTCACACCCTCATGTGTGAAAGGGGACATTTTGCAAAGAGGCTAGGTCAAGTTTGACCAAGTCAAATAGCGCAGAGGTATGAGGTGGAAATAATCCTATGGGACAACACAGAGAAAGAGGAGGGAATATTCCTTGAAGGAGGAAACCCTAAAAGAGTGGGACCCATGGAGAAGGAGCTATCATGTGTTTAAAAGGAGGGCAATGTAGCCATTGTTTCATATGCTATGATTATATATTTCTTGTATGTTTAGACTTTGTACATTCTCCAGCTGTTCAGCTGAGTTGCAGTGCTACTGAGCACAAGGATTTCATGCTTAGTGTTAGCCACCTATAAATTATGTTATACCATGTGGTGGCTAATCTTGTTTTTAAACCTTGAAGAGATAGTTTCCTTTGAAAAATTATCATCTTTTGAAGTTTTATGATGATAATTACCCTTTGAGTTAATCTTCACTTATGTTTCAATATTAGCCCTAAAGTACCTACTGTTTACTAAGAGAAAGACTGCTTAAAAACTCCATTTTACATCATTTCAATTCTCCATTTTCACCCTTCTTCCCTTTCACAAATCCCTCTATAAACCTTAATTTAACCTCCAAACCATCAAAACCCTCTTTTTAAACCTTATATCTCCCTCTGATTTGCTTTAAAACCTTTCATTTCACCTATCGGGACCCTGTTTTGGTCTTGAAAATCCCTATTTTTGGCCTAAAAACACCCTTTTACACTATAAGGCATTTAAGCCCCCAAGGGATTATTTCCCTTAAACCCCTTCTTCCATGCATCCTTAGCCTGCAATCGGGCACTAAAGGGCTTAAAAACCTTTTCCAAACCCCTTTCCCCTTCTATTTTCTCCATTTCCGACGTTGTGATCCTGAGTGAATCTGGACCATTGATCTCTGCAGATCAACGGCCATCGGCTCCCATCCTTCCACCCGATCACCTTCCTCTTCCTTTCCTCCCCTTTCAACATATTCGCTCCTCCTTTCAATCCTAACCATCCATTCAACAGATCTAACAATCAGGACTTAACCCGATCTAACCATTGAACCCGCTCTGCGACAAAGAAGAACACGTCATCACCGGGCCCACTTCTTCATCCATCCATACAACTCTTCATCCATCGCGCTTCTCCTCCACCATACGATCTGTGACCCCAGATCCGACGGTTGCCAATGCATTTCGCGTAATTTTTTGCCCCGCTTCGCAGTGCGCTACTTCCGCGTGAAATAGGCAGTTTCCATTCTCCACGTGTCAAGCAGTGAATGGAATCGCGTTATGAAAGGTAATATCGCCTCCCACCCCCAAATGCTGCACGAAAACCATAAATGGTTTTCCAGAAACCATTTTTTCCCAATTCGCGCCATATTTTAAATTTAAACCCTGTTTCTATGATTTCACCATGAAAACTCGTCCTCGTTGCAAATACCTTTTTCCACACAGCTCATCCGCCATCTATGAAGCAGTCAAACCTGACATTCGTAGGATTTAAATTAACTTATGTTCGTTTTTATGCAGGTTTAGTGAAGTTCAAGTTAAAAACCCTCCAGCAGATAATTACAGTGTTATTGGCCAAGGATGATGATCCTCATGGCCTTTGATACAAATTAAAGGGTTTGTGATTTATAATTACACGTTTTTAGGGAATCGATAAGTCATGATTATTGATTTTCTGAACAATTTCTCTGACCAAACCCTCTAAACACCTGCAAACAACAAACACAGTGAACATCAGGTGATTAAATAATATCAGCATTAAAGACAGAATATTAAGGATGTTAATCAAAGTTTAAATGTTCAAGGCATGAAACTCTGGAATCAAAGGCCTAATCCACAGAATGAAGAAAAATATCTATAAGAAACTTGAATGCCACATCATAGGGGCTAATTGAATCCTCATCCTACCAAAAATGCCACCTTGTAGCCTCTGCCTCAAAGGAATACATAGATCAAATCTCAGTCATAAATGTTAAAGCCAAAGACAGCTGAACAGTTATTACAAAAAAAGGACAAATATCTCAAACTGTCAGCAAAGTTATTATAAAATATGAAAAGAGCCTTAAAGTCAATATTTCCACCCACTAAGCCTAAAAAGCAGAAAACATAGTTATGAGACAAAGTTGTAATCGAATGCTTTCATGCCTTGTGCCTTGCATGGTTTTCAAGGCTAGGAGTTGCATTTAACATAGCATTAATGATATTCAAGCCCTAAACTCTTCCACCTCCTCATTTCTTCTATAAATACTTCTAAATAAGATGAGAATTCGTTGGTTGGTTGGTTGGTCACTAGTTGTAACATTGCAAATCTATGAAATAATACATAGTATGTCTGAAGTTGGAGAAGAAATTGAAGTCTTGGAAACTGGATTATGTTTTGACATGCTTGTTCTTGAGAAGGGTCTATCATTGGATCCCTGAGCTTGGCTATTGGTGATGTATTCTGAACTTTCTGTTTTTTTTCTTGTTTTCATTATGTTTCATAAATTCTTACTACAGTAGGATGAAAAATTTAGGCTAAGAAATGACTTCTGGAAGCACCTTAGACCTGTTTACCCTTCATTGTTTTATGTTTTCTTCTGCTGAGGTATTTTAGAGTCTTTAATATTTCTCTTTAGTCCTCATTCTTTTTTATTTCTCTAATAGTTCAAATAGTTGGTTCCAGCATGATTTATGGTTTTCCCTGCTTGTCTGCTGCCACTTGAAAGCTGTTTTTGAAGTCTCCCTTTCAAGTACCATTGTTTATAGTTAGCAAAGGAGGTCTGTTATGATCATACCCTTTGTCCCTACTTGAAGAATCATTTTAAAGGTATTTAGAGTTGTGATCATAGATGTGTTAGGTTTTCCCTCTTCTATGACTGCAATTATCAGTGAATCTTTTATGTTTTCTAACTCCTTTGAAATAAAATCTTTGAGGAAATAGGATGTGCTCCCGAATCTTAGATTTAATTTTAAAAGTTGTCTTGAAGTCATTATTTTCTTAAAGTGTGGTTTTTATAATTCATCGTTACCCCTGTCTATCAAATACCTCTTTATGTTCAAATTATGTTTTTAAGTTCCCTTTGTTGAGAATTCAATTTCTCTTTCCAAATCATTAATGTCCATCTCATTCACAAAACTAAAGGATATTGTGGACAAGTTATATTTTCCCTTTGATATCCCATATCCATTGATGAGTTTGTCATAAACCTCTTCTTGAATCCATTGCCCAATGAAACTGACACTTCTTCTTTCTATCTATACTACTTAGACCTTTTATGTTCTGCTGTGCCAATTCAACCAAACAAGCAAACACAAACCAAAAAAACACTTTCACCTAATAAATAGTCTAAAATCAATACTTGAAATAAAACAAGATATACCTTTGCAAACAAATAATTTGGGAGATCCCTCTCTAAGAACAGGAGGACTAGATCTTGGAACTCTAAAGATTGGTTCTGATGTTTCCTTGTCTTTTGGTAAGCCAATCTATCAAAACACAGGACCCTAACATAATGGCGATCATGGCGGGACCTACTAAAATTAAACACACATAAATATCCCTTAGGAGACCCAGATACCGTTAACCGATACTATCTAATGATTTTAGCTACCTCATTGCCAACATAATGGCGATCACGGTGGGACTCTGAGTAAAATCCTTAAAACAAAACACTCACTGTTCAGTGCAGTATAAGTAGCTTTCTTCAAGCACTACCAAGCATAATGGTGATCATGATAGGACTTATTTGAATCAGTGACAAAATAAGTAACCCTTAGGATTCTCATAGAAGCCTTATCAAACCTTGAAGGAATCAGCTAGCTAAGCCATAAGAGTAAACTCTGTTTGTCTCATCACCATAGCTAAGTGTTGAAATAGATTTAGGACACTCTCTTAACCCATAGGACTATAAAAACTTAGAAAACCAAAAAATATTTCAGATTGGCTTCATAATAAACATGGTGGTGGCGACTCCACACTCTAAAAACTCCCAAAAGACCAAATGACTCCATTGGTAGAAGACTCTGAAATGGTTGAATAGACAGAGTGACCTATTTCCTGATTTACAAACATGATTCCAAGGATACAACGAAGGTATGCCCCAATGAATAGAGATCATATCCCTAGGTTTCCACATAAGATGCCCCAGGTGAATTGGGATGACAACTTGCCTATTTTTCAAGGTGAAAAGTTTGATAACTCACTGTTACATCTTATCAAATTTCACAGATATGTATGGAGGTTAAAGGTTGAATGGCATGAAGATTGCCTAATGAAAATGTTCATGTTAACATTAGAAGGAAAAGCAAGGGATTGGTATGAATGGTTGAAATTTGGTAGTTTTCTTTCTTTGAAAGACCTTGAATATGTGTTTTATGAGAACTATAAAGGAAACACTACATCATTATCATGGGGTGAAATACATTATGATCCATCACAAAACATCACCCAACACATTATAGACAATGATGAGGAATTGGAAGAAATACATCCTGATGATCTTTTAATAGCCATTCATGAGTTTAATATTCTATTGAGAAAGTATAAGAATATAGATGAATCAGTTGAGGAAGAAATCAACCAAGAAATAAAGAACATTCCTCAAGATATCCATGACAACATAAATAATGATTAATCATCCCTTCTAAGTGAGGCTAATACAAATATTGATGATCTAGAGCAGCCCATGCTTTTTCCAGATCAAGAACAAACTCAACCACTACAAAACCTACTAAATGAGCAAGACATGTATGATGCTCAAGACTTTATAGAAGGTGATGAGCAAGGTTACAAAGAAAACAATGAAGAAATTTGTCAAGAAACTTCTGACAGCATACCTCTATCTTGTATTGCACTCCTAAGAGAAGTTTATGACCAAAATGCAAATAATAATAGTGAGCAGTATTTTGAGGAAACAAGTAGCCACTTAGCAAAAGAAAAATCTGATGTGCAAGAAGAATTAGCACATATAGGGCTTCTCCCTCTATGTTGCAACTCATTTCAGATTACACAAGAAGAGTGGCATCCTGATAATGTAGAAGAAACAATTCATGAACCTTGTATTCTAACTGAGTATCATAAAAATCATGAAGAGTTGTTTGAAACAGAAGAAGATTAGGAAATAGTAGAAGGCCCTCAAAGTTTCCCTGCTAGCACAAGTGAAGATTTACTAGAAAAGGCTCAAGAAGACATCCAGCCTCAAAAACAGTTAACACAAGAGAAAGAGGACTGTTGTTTTTTAGTCCAAATTAAAGAGAAAATTCATTCTCTTTTTACAGAAGAAGAAATTGATCAGATATTAAATAAACAGCCAGCCCTCAAAACTTCATTTGAACAAAACACTTCTGCTCATCTACCTACTAAATCTTGTTGTCTTGAAATAGAAAATAAACTTGTAGATTAGCTAAAAGAAAAACAAACTAATAAACCAATATGCTTGATTGGTGAAATTGTTTATACTAATGATTTTCCAACTTTTGATCAGTCTAATGATGATGATGAGCTCCAAATAGAAACTAATCATGCAGGGAAACCAACAGTGGATTGGTGTCATGAATTTCATTATCATCAGCTTGAAATAAATAATCAAACAATGCTACCCATCAGGAATAACTTTCGCATAATTGGGAATCAACGATTTATCAATTTTAATGATGAGGTTGAGAAGAAAGAGGAATTTCTTGAGCAAGATGAAGATAAGGAGCCTTCTCCTGAAAGGGTTGAGGTAATAAAAGATACCCTTGCTCAGGAATATGATGATCTCTTCACAGAGTACAGTCCACTAAATCAGAGTATACTAGGACTACAAGAGGACAACACTGTAATATATGGTGAGTCCTCTAGTTCAGATGAAATGAAGATGAGGAAGAGGTTCTTTCTCAAAGGAGTCTCAAGCTTGATCCAGTGGAGGAAAAGGTAAGCTTGGTTGGAACCTATCTTCCAGATACTCATAACCAAGCATTATTTCAAGATCTCTATGAATATTTCCTGAAGACATTTGAAGAAGGGATAAAGGTTATTGGGAGCAGTGTATTACCAAAAGCAAGAAGTTTTTTTAGCACTGCTGCTAAGAAACAAAAGAAATGGGAGTGGCCCTGTTTGTCCAGCCTACCCAAAGAGATGAAGAAGGACCAATCATGGAATCATTTACTGGATTGGTTGTATTGGAAAATAGATTTCATCAGCTAAACATGTAAATATTCCAAATTAGATTAGGGTAGGTAGGAATGTCAATAAAGCTCATCTCTTGAGCATCTAACTAGTTTTTTTGTTTATTTCTCTGAAGAAGAAAAATGAGAAAAATACAAAAACAATAGAAAAGACGAAAAGAGGGTAGATAAAAACAAGAAAGGTACAACCCCATACCGAAAAAGAGAGACAAAGTCTGAAAGTGTGCAAGCTCAAATGCCACTCCTAAAAACACACTTCTAGTTAGTCATACAACCTAATCATGACTAATTAGCTTTTCAATTTGCTACTGATAGGTTAGTGAATTAGATCAACCAAATAGCAAAATCTTGGCTTATCAGTAAGGTAGATTAGCATAGAGGAAACAAAGTTCAAACCAATTCAATATCTGAACCTATCAATCTCAAAAGAAGAATGGCTCTAATTAGATTAAATCTTGAGCCAAAGATAGAAAACAAATTGGTTCCAATATGCTCAAAACTTGAACCAGATGAGAAAGAAAAACAACTCAAACAAGCCTAAAATCATAGCTGAAGAAATGATGAAGGATGTTTTCATTTCCAGATCTTAAGCCTTCACAATTTTGTTTTACTTTTCTGCAAATAAAATCTATGTGCAGCTTGTTTTTATGCCATAGATCTGCAGCAAGTCAAATTTCTTAATCTTGGCTTGGCTACTTTTAAATTTTCTGTTTTAGAATTTAGAGAATAAAGGTCTGTCAGACATTTTAATCCTGACAAATAGTAGTTAGGTAGAGAATTTGTGAACTCAACTGTTTAAACTAGGTTCATGGTGAAATAAGATTAGAAATAGATTAGTTTCCTGTTTTTCAAAAGAATAAAATATTGATGAAGAGATTTTTCCAATCCAAATGCACTTTGAAGAAGAAAAAATGTTAGGATCATTAGGAATGGGTAGGTAGAGATGTTGTTTTGATAGAATTTGATTATTTCAGATTGCTGCAAAGATTGTCAGATCTAAAGAAGTTCAGCCAAAAGAAAATAAAGTTTGTTTCCCAATGGATTAAGGCACTGGTCTACTGAAAAGCCAAAGATAAATAGTTGAGGTTCTAGACACCTAAAGAACCAGTTGTCCTCCCCAAGTGGAGCCACTATTAGCCACATATAAATTCTGTTATACCATGTGGTGGCTAATCTTGTTTTTAAACCTTCAAGAGATAGTTTCCTTTGAAAAATTATCATATTTTGAAGTTTTATGATGATAATTACCCTTTGAGTTAATCTTCACTGCTGTTTCACTATTAGTCCTAAAGTACCTGCTGTTTACTAAGAGAAAGACTGCTTAAAAACACCATTTTCCATCATTTCAATTCTCCATTTTCACCCTTCTTCCCTTTCAAAAATCCCTCTATAAACCTTCATTTAACCTCCAAACCATCAAAACCCTCTTTTTAAACCTTATATCTCCCTCTGAATTGGTTTAAAACCTTTCATTTCACCTATCGGAACCTTGTTTTGGTCTTGAAAATCCCTATTTTTGGCCTAAAAACACCCGTTTACACTATAAGGCATTTAAGCCCCCAAGGGCTTATTTCCTTTAAACCCCTTCTTCCATGTGTCCTTGACCCCGCAATCAGGTGCTAAAAGGCTTAAAAACCTTTTCCGAACCCCTTTCCCCTTCTATTTTCTCCATTTCCGACATTGTGATCCTGAGTGAATCTTCGAGCCCCATCCTTCCACCCGATCACCTTCCTCTTCCTTTCTCCCCCCTTCAACATATCCACTCCTCCTTTCAATCCTAACCATCCATTCAAAATATCTGACGATCGGGACTTAACCCGATCTAACCATTGAACCCGCTCCGCGACAAAGGAGAACACGTCATCATCGGGTCCACTGCTTCATCCACCCGTGCAACTCTTCATCCATCGTGCTTCTCCTCCACCATACGATCTGTGACCCCAGATCCGATGGTTGCCGATGCATTTCACGTAATTTTTTTCCTCGCTTTGCAGTGTGCTACTTTCGTGCGAAATAGGCAGTTTCCATTTTCCACGTGTCAAGCGGTGAATGGAATTGCGTTCCAAAATTTAATACCGCCTCCCCCCCCGAATGCTACGCAAAAACCATAAATGGTTTTCCCGAAACCATTTTTTCCCAATTCACACCATATTTTAAATTTAAACCCTGTTTCTATGATTTCACCATGAAAACTCGTCCTCGTTGCAAATACCTTTTTCCACACAACTCATTCGCCATCTATGAAGCAGTCAAACCTTACATTCGCAGGATTTAAATTAACTTATGTTCGTTTTTATGAAGGTTTAGTGAAGTTCGAGTTAAAAACCCTCCAACAGATAATTACAGTGTTATTGGCCGAGGATGACGATCCTCATGGCCTTTGATACAAATTAAAGGGTTTGTGAGTTATAATTACACGTTTTTAGGGAATCGATAAGTCATGATTATCGATTTTCTAAAAAAATTCTCCAACCAAACCCTCTGCGCACCTACAAACAACAAACACAGTGAACATGAAGTGATTAAAGAATATCAACATTAAAGACAGAAGATTAAGGATGTTAATCAAAGTTTAAAGGGTCAAGGCATGAACTTCTGGAATCAAAGGCATAATCCATAGAATGAAGAAAAATCTCCAGAAGAACCTCGAATGCCACATCACAGGGGCTAATTGAATCCTCAGCCTACCAAAAATGCCACCTTGCAGCCTCTGCCTTAAATGAATAGACAGATCAAATCTCCATCAGAAATGTTAAAGCCAAAGATAGCTGAACAGTTATTACAAACAAAAGACAAATATCTCAAACTATCAGCAAAGTTATTATAAAAGATGAAAAGAGACTTAAAGTCAATCTTTCCACCCACTAAGCCTAAAAAGCATAAAATAGAGTTATGAGACAGAGTTGTAATCGAATGCTTTCCTGCCTTATGCCTTGCATGGTTTTCAAGGCTAGGAGTTGCATTTAACATAGCATTAATGATATTCAAGCCCTAAACTCTTCCACCTCCTCATTTATTCTATAAATACTTCTGAAGAAGATGAGAAGTTGTCGGTTGGTTGGTTGGTCACTAGTTGTAACACTAAAACTCTCTGAAATAATACATAGTCTGTCTGAAGTTGAAGAAGAAATTGAAGTCTTGGAAGCTGGATTATGTTTTGACATGCTTGTTCTTGAGAAGGCTCTATCATTGGATCCCTGAGCTTGGCTGTTGGTGATGTATTCTGAACTGTCTTCTATTTTTCCTGTTTTCATTATGTTTCATAAATTCTTACTACATTAGAATGAAAAGTTTAGGCTAAGAAATGACTCCTGGAAGCACCTTAGACCTGTTTATCCATCACTATTTTATGTTTTCTTCTGCTAAGGTATTTTAGAGTCTTTAATCTTTCTCTCTAGTCCTCATGCTTGTTTATTTCTCTAATAGTTCAAATAGTTGGTTCCATCATGATTCATGGTTTTCCCTGCTTGTCTGCTGCCACTTGAAAACTGTTTTTGAAGTCTCCCTTTGAAGTACCATTGTTTATAGTTAGCCAAGGAGGTCTGTTTCGATCATACCCTTTGTCCCCACTTGAATAATTGTTTTAAAGGTCTTTATAGTTGTGATCATAGATGTGTTGGGTGTTCCCTCTTCTATGACTACAATTATCAGTGAATCTTTTATGTTTTCTAACTCCTTTGAAATAAAATATTTGAAGAAATAGGATGTGCTCCCGAATCTTAGATTTCATTTTAAAAGTTGTCTTGAAGTCATTATTTCCTTAAAGTGTGGTTTGTAGAATTCATGGTTATCCCTGTCTATCAAATACCTCTTTCTGTTCAAATTATGTTTTTAAGTTCCCTTTGTTGAGAATTCAGTTTCTCTTTCCAAATCATTAATGTCCATCTCATTCAAAAAACTAAAGGATCATGCGGCCAAGTTAGATTTGCCCTTTGATATCCCATATCCATTGATGAGTTTTTCATAAACCTCTTCTTGATTCCATTGCCCAATGAAACTGACACTTCTTCTTTCTATCTGTACTACTTAGACCTTTTATGTTCTGTTGTGCCAATTCAACCAAACAAACAAAAACAAAACAAACAAACACTTGCACTTAATAAATAGTCTAAAATCAATACTTAAAAGCAAACAAGATATACCTTTGCAAACAAATAATTTGAGAGATCCCTCTCTGAGAACACGAGGACTAGATCCTGGAACTCTAAAGATTGGTTCTGATGTTGCCTTGTCTTTTTGTAAGCCAATCTATCAAAACACAGGACCCCAAAACTTAGGAATCCTTCTCCTTTCTTGAGAAGCCTCTCAAATTATTTGTACTGATTTGCCTCACATCCAGGCTTGAGGCCAAGCATCCTCCTCCAGGACAGCGTTATTGCTACAACAGCATAGTGTTGTGTTGCAGGGTGTTACAGTGAGGAGTCACAACACCTCTTCCTTCACTTGTTTTTTAGAGGGAGAGTCTTTATTTCCTTTGGAGGATCATTTTGGAAGCCATTGGAGCTTATTGCAGATCTTGGCATTGGGCCAACTCATTCCTTTGCCCCTACAATGCATTTTGCTTCAGTAACTGCATTATTTCCATAGTACACTTGCTATGGGGTTTTGCATTGTTGATTGGAGGGTGAGATCTTTAGTGATAGGATAAGCCTTTCACCTAAAGGATCCATTGGATGAGATTCAGCCATCAGTTGTAGCATCTTCAGCTATCTTCATCTAGTTCCATTTTTTGAGTTGCAGCTGCTACACAACTACTCCTGCATTTTTTCCATTTTGTATATTTCATCCAATCCTTCGGAGGATTGATGTATTATTGTTTCTAAGGGTTAGAGCTTTGCTCCCCTATTGTATTTGAGCTATATCCTATCATATCCATGTATTGAGATCAATTTTCAGCAGTACTCCATAATAGACTTCGCTGTCATAGCCAAGGGTTTCATATATGAAGTAGTGTTCCTTCATTTCTTGTACATGTATTGTTGAGGCTAGCATTGCCTTTCTTGAGTGGATGTTTCTTGAAGAAATTGTACTCTCTTTAATACTATAACATTATTTATTGGCTATTCAGATCTTCATATGCTCATGGTTGTAAAATAACGCTATCATTCCATGGTATGTTCATGCATTGTTGCAGTCCCTTCATCGGACACTTTTTGAGGACATCTAGGTGTGGGAGATTTGTGTAACCCACCTAGAAGGATTTATTTGGAGCCTCCTCTTGGATTTAGCACTTAGACACATTGTTATAAGGGATCCAAGTCTTGGGTTCAATTCCTATAGCAGCCATTACTGGAAAATTCGTTTTCCAGTCATGCCTTGCTAGCTGTTCCAGATTTGGAATACTACAGTGGTATCAGAGCAACTTTCTTGGGTCAGCCTGTGAGTCTCAGCCCAAGAATATCAGAATGATGAAGAAGATGAGATTTATCTCATCAGTTTTCATATCCAGAGAAAACCTCTCCAAGGAGGTCAAGAATATTGAAGAAACAGAAGAGGAAGGACCATGCACTTCCTATTCTCATCAAGAAGAAGACATTGAGCATGGGAGATACTTGGATCATATGATTCTAAGTCGGTACCTTGTTGAGTACAGATCTTAACCTAGAGCCTTCAAGGAGACTCTAGATTTCCCTCATTTCATCTAGCTGAAGGAAGAGGAGAGACCCTGTAGTAGAAGAGAAATCATAGGCAATAGATTTTTGTTGTCTACCTTTGATGGGTCATCTATAGCAAGAGCTTGGGTGAGAAAGTTGGAGGCATTTTTCCTACTACATCCTGTAGCAGGAAAAGAAGCTATTGAAATCCCAGTGTTTCACTTGGAGGGTGAAGCCTATGTTTGGTGGTGCAGTCGCTTGAGCCATGCAAGGGTAAAAACTTTTGCAGATTTCACTCAGAGGTTAATGAAAACATTTAATGGAGAGAGAAAAGAGGAGGAAAATCTCACACCACTTGAGGAGATTTGTCCTAACGCTGTCACACTCATGGAGGAGTAGCCACATGTATCAACAGTTGGGACAGCCAACACTTTGGAGGAAAGAACTCTTGTAGCCCTACAAGAGATTCCAAAATCTCATCAAGGTATGAAAATATTTCCACATTCTATTGTTGCAGCAAATTCTTTTACTCAATGTGGAGATTTACTTTTACATGAACAAGGGTCAAATCATACTACTACCATAGAGCAGCTTGGTTGCACTGCGCTGTGCAACATGGAAAATTTAAAGAAGGAAGCAAACCATCATTCTCATGAGACATTATGGGATTGTACATCACACTTGAGGTTGGGGTTTGAGGACATGAAGGAATATGGTAGACATCTTGAAGTGAGAAACTCTTTCTCCATTCTAGATGACCCTTTCTCAATGAGCTCCTCTCAAATCAAAGAGAAACTTCTACTTTTAGTAGATCCAAGACCTCATTGGTTTTGGGGGAATATTGTTGAGAGGGAGGTCTCATGGAGAGATCTCATTAGAGGTGCACTTCAAGACACCATGGAGTGCAAAGAATTTCTTCCTTTCTCACAGGAGCAGATAGAAGATGGAGGACATTGTAGGATGGATAACATCTCTCATGCTTGTGTTTGACATTCCTTGAGCCATACACATCATGATGGGAGGTTTTTTCCTACCACCTATTTGGGTCCTTATAGGGTCACATTGATCCTTGAGAAGATTGCATTTCAAAATCCCATGAAGTGAAAAGACAGGGATTTGGTTTGGGAGGATGATAGCCCTCATGGGAGGAGTACCAAGATGAAGAAAAGAAGGAGACATCCACAGGTGGTTGACTGGATGTGATTGATGAGAAAGGATCTAGGGGGCTACTTGCAGATATATGACACTGGGCAACAGGAGGCTTGGCTTCGCTGGTTACTCTTGAAAGAGTTTGGCCATCACTTGGCATACACTCTTCCTAAGAGTAGGAGGAAGGAGGAGAGATGGAAGGATTCTTGCATCATTGGGAAACATGGAGTATGGATGCATGGTGTTGATGTGATACACATATCATTCATTATGTCTTCATCACATGAGATGTATGATGGGAGCATAAGCTGGCAGCAAGCAGTTTGGTTGCTTGGGTTGCATTTGAGAGAGCAAGGGCAGATTTTCTCTCACTTGTTGAGTGATATTGCAAGAGTAGAATAGGGCACTCTCATGGTGCGAAGGGGATACTCCTTGACTCTAGATGATTTGGAAGCACTTCTATATTGGGAGGTGTTCCATATTTACAACAGCATCACTAGAGGAGTCTTTGATAAGGAGCATGTCAAAGAATAGAGCTTTGTATTGACATGAGCTTATTTGCATGAGCTCACAACACTGTCACTTGGGAGCAGAAACTTATGGATGGAGTGTCCCCAGGATCACTTCACATTGTATGCACTTGGTGAACAAGGAGGAGGTGATGATGATGGAGTGGTGGGTAGAGACATCTATCACTATGACATATTCTTCTTGACTTGGATTTCCAAGCATGAGAAGAATTATCTTGCAGCACATGGTTCATTCTTCATAGCATGCCAAAACACTATGGAGGACTCACTCATGGATCCATGTACCATCTTAGTTCCAGCATATGGTAAGAATTTTTTTTTACATGTATTGACTTCCATACTTTTACCATTACTTTGTAGTGCATTACTTCATGAGAGGGAAAGCTTGTCACATTGCCCCATCATCATTGTTGGGCCAATCTATATGATGGAGGCAGCCATATTTTATGTGGCCTTGGGAAAATGTTTTATCATCACATGTATGTTCAGTTGTTGCACTCTAACATGTACCATATGAGGACATGCATGATTAACCATGTAAAAAGAAACATTTTTCCTTGTACTTTTCTCAAGCATCAGCTTGTAAAACTGCGTTGTACACACCTAGGAGACTGTTGGTACCTTCAAGTACCACATGAAGCCATCAATATTTCATTCATTATTGTACTGATCATGTCTTAATTTGCTGATATTTTTTCTATCATTTTTGAGAGCATGATTGGGATACTGACACATGATTTGGATGTGTCCTTGAGGGGAGAAAGTTCCCACATTTTCTGCATTACATGTTCTAATGGGAGCATGGGAGGAGATATGGAAACCACAGCCACACATTTGTTTTCTTTTGAGGTGCGCCATGAGATTGATATACATCCATTTCATAATCGTGCGCAAGTATTTGATCATGTATTGTTAATGCATTCAACCATTTACTATTCATTAGTAGATGTGATGGATTCTGTATGTTACTTGCCATGTTATTTTCTGAGATTCAAGTGGATGAGACTGCGTTGTATCTTACTGTGTTATTTTTTGTATGATGCATCATCATGTAACACTTGTAGAAATATTCTCACTAGGATACTCTATGATTATCATGTCCTATTCATCATTGATGAAACATTTTGGGCCAGCTTGTTCTTCAATTTTGGAGGAGAACTCTTTGGTGGATTGCTCTTCACTTTTCCATTTGAGGGCAATAAATTTGCAGCCCAAGATCATTACACACTCTACACTTATCATAAGTGGAGAGAAGGATAGCATGGGGTAGGCTATGATGCTTACTAGGTTCAGATTTTCAGCCCACCTTCATTTCCGGAGCTTGAGGTGGAAGGAGATTTTCAGGAGTTGCCATGTTGGGAGGTGACTCATTTTGTTTGGATGATTAATTGGGGATGGGGGATCCACATGGGATGATATTCCTCATCATATTTCAGACTCCATGCCTTGGGTGGACACTTTCCATTTCTATCCTTGCAGTTTCTTGAGGACAAGCAACATTTGGGAGGGGAGGACTATAATATTCCAAATTTTTCTTTCAATAAATTGGAATATTAAATTTTGCTAAATTCACTTAGGAGATGAATAATTGGGTGAGAAGGCCCATTCATAATAAAAACATGGATAAAATCCCTCTAGTATGAAAGGGGATTAGCCTTGGAGCTAGATTTCACACCCTCATGTGTGAAAGGGGACATTTTGCAAAGAGGCTAGGTCAAGTTTGACCAAGTCAAACAACGCAGAGGTATGAGGTGGAAAGAATCCTATGGGATAGTGCAAAGAAAGAGGAGGGAATATTCCTTGAAGGAGGAAACCATAAAAGAGTGGGAATCATGGAGAGGGAGCTCTCATGTGTTTAAAAGGAGGGCAAGGAAGCCATTGTTTCATATGCTATGATTATAGATTTCTTGTCTGTTTAGACTTTGTGCATTCTCTAGCTCTTTAGCTGAGTTGCAGTGCTTTTGAGCACAAGGATTTCATGCTTAGGAATCCTTCTCCTTTCTTGGGAAGCCTCTTGAAGGAGTTCTACTAATTTTCCTCACATCCAGGCTTGAGGCAAAGCATCCTCCTCCAGGTTAGCGTTATTGTTGCAGCAGCATAATGTTGTGTTGCAGGGTGTTGCAGTGAGGAGTCACAATACCTCCTCCATCACTTTTTTTTCAGAAAGAAAGTCTTTCTTTCCATTGGAGGATCAGTTTGGAAGCCATTGGAGCTTATTGCAGATCTTGGCATTGGGCAAACTCATTCCTTTTCCCCTACAACGCAGTTTGCTTTAGTAACTGTGTTATTTCCATAGAGCATTTGTTGTGGGGTTTTGCATTGTTGATTGGAGGGTGAGATATTTAGTGATAGGATCAGATTTTCACCTAAAGGATCCATTGGATGAGATTCAGCCATCAGTTGCAGCATCTTTAGCCATCTTCAACCAGTTCCATTTTCTGAGTTGAAGCTGTTAGCCATCCATAAAATTTGTCATAGAAAATGATGGCTAAAACAGGTCTGCAGCCTTCAAGAAACAAATTTCAAGAAAATATGTGAGTTCTTGAAGTCTTACTGAGTCTCTTTCCCAAGACCTATCTCAGTGATCTCTTCACCAAAAGAATCCTCCAAAATCTTGTTGTTTCTAAAGGAGAAAACTGTTTCTCAAGCCATCAAATCTTCATCGGTTCTCCTTCCTAATCATTCTCCCTATGCATTTCTTCTTTCCATTTCATTCATAGCTTAAAAGGGCCATCAACCCTCATTTTAACCTACATTTCACATAAAAGGTTAATAAATCCACTTTAAACAATTTATTCTCCTTCATTGGGTTTAAATTAGGCCTTTTTAGCTTTACCGAAAATATCAAAATGGCCTTAAAACCTTCATTTTTGGTCTAAAGGCGCTCCTTTTCAAGCATAAGGTTTTAAGCACCTTTCGACTTAAATACCTTCGCCCCTTCATTCATATAACCGAGGCCTGAAACCATCGGCTAAAGGTCTTTATCCCTCATCGGCCATCGCACTTCGGTGTTTCATGTTCCCACTATCCCAAACCTCCGTCGATGGTTCTCCGCCGATGGATTCCTAAACCATCGATCTCTCCCAGATCAAATGGCCATCACACTTTGCTACTCCCCATCGGCTATCGCACTTCGCTTCTCCCCGTCGAAAATTTCACTTCGCTTCTCCCCATCGGTCATCACACTTCGCAACTTCCCATTTCCACTTCCCAAACTCCTTTTCTTGTCCACCTCCGCCGATATAATCTGGACCGTAGATCCTCCAAATCTAATGGTCTGCGGCCACCCACCATCTCATCACCCCTTTTATCTCCCAACCCCCAGTCTTATCTGTCCCTACAGGACCGATCCTTTGCCTCTTCTCCTAGCCCTCTTCTCTTTTCTTCTTACCCTACTTCATTGTTTTTATAGATTCATATTCACCGTGGATCTATAGCCTAAGCTCTGATTCGATAGTCATAACACTCCTGACCCATCAGCCATCACCCCCCCCCCATCTAATTTCTCCATGGAGAAATCTCCACCATGGATCTTTGAGGTCCAAGGACCATCATCCAACTCCGCCTTTCCTTTCCACTACCCAACCTTTTCTCTACATGGCAAGGTATCCACATCATCGCCGGCCCCACCAATCCTCTGCTTGAGCACCTTTTACCATCACATGCATCCCCAACTGTCGATCTGGCTCCCCTAGATCCGATGGCCCACTATCATTTTCACGCAGACTTTGTCGAAATGTTTTAGCGCTCCATTTCAATGTGAAATAAGTGGTTTTATGGGGGACACGCGTCGTCCACCAGGCTGTATTGCGTTCCATCGGCCCGTTACTGCTTACCACCTTGATCACACACAAAAAACCACCGGTTTTCCCACAAATTCGCCCAACCTCCAATTCGTGTAAAAAATTCAACACAGGACCCTCCTCTGTGCATTTTTCGCTCCTCTGCAACGCTCCTTCACATTCTTCAAAGCTTCTGCAAAGAATTTTAAACCATGAATGCATGATTTATTAATGTTTCTTGTTTATTACAGGTTTTAAATAGCATCCCTAAGTTAAAAAAAGCATCCCACAGTCAGAATTCACAGTGACATGGCCCCGGATGATGATACAAAGGGCCTGTAAAGAAAATAAAATGGAATAAGGAGTTTTAACTGAAGGATTGGATGATGAATCATGCTCATCACTTCGATCCAATAAACTCTCCTGCATAGCGAAGGCCACCTGTACACAGGAGCAAAGAGAAATAGTAAAGTTTGAAGATCAAAGTCAAAGCCAGAATATCAAAGGCTTAAATAAATATTAAAGGTTAAAACACAGTTAAATATAAAGGAACAGAAGTTTAAAAGAAGTCTGAGAAGTGTTAAAAAGGTAACATGATGAGTTATGAAGGCTAAAAGCAGATCAGGCCTTAAAGCACAGTTTAATGGTAAAATTAAGAAATCTTAGGCTAAGAGCAACCTTGAAAACATCAACAAAGAGAAGTTACTCACTCAGAATATCTAAAGGCCACCTGTAGCCTACTTTCTACCTACAGAGAAAAATTGGTAGTTATTGCATAGATAGAAGATATTTTAAACTGTCAAGGCAGTTAATGTAAAGATAAAGATAGGCCTCAAAGTCAAACTTTTCACCCATCTTTCCTTAAGAAGTTAAGAAAGAGTTATTAAATAGAGAAGTCGATGCACACATGTTCTTGCCTTATGCCTTGCATGGTTTTCAAGGTCAGGAATGCATTTACTCTGTAATTAATTACACTTGAACCCTAGATCAGCTCCACCTCCTCATTTGCAACATAAATACTGCATTTGAACTCATTATGTTGTGGGCATTTGATGACTCTTTGAAGTAAGACATAGTTTTGCTGAAGTTGAAAGAAAATTGATATTCTAGAACCTGTGAATGTTTTGACCTGTTTTTTGATGGAGAAAGCTCTGTCATTGGATCCTTGAGCATGGTTGTTGGTGATGTATTCTAATCTGTTAATGTTTTTTCCTGTTTTCCATTCTATTTCCTCATTTCTTACTACAGTAGAGTAAAAATTTTAGGCTAATAAATGTCTCCTAGAATCACCTTACACCTACTTACTCTCCACTGTTTTATGTTTTCCTCTGCTGAGGCATTCTAGAGAATTCTTAATTTCTCTCTTAAACCCTTATGCTTGTTTATTTCAGAAATAGTTCAAACCGTTGGTCTCAAGAATTATTTATGGTTTTCCCTATTGTTATACCATCAACAACCCCCCGTTTTTTTAGTGATAGTAGTAACACTAATAAATGGGGACCCTTCCCACAAAAAAATAAAAAAAATCAAATATTAGCATTTAAGATTACTTTTGTTTTCACAATAAAATAAATATCAAAGTAGAATTTGATTTAACATGTAAATTTACCTTCCCATATTCCAAGCACATAGAACATCATGAATTATGAATTTTCTTCTGGAAAAAGCACTACATGACTGTTAGACCTAAGAAAAAATTTATATCAAAAAGTCTCGAACATTAAGGGAAGCTTCAATAAACCTGATTTTATGGCATTGCAAAAAAGGTCACAGGGGGCATCCCTTATAGAAGTCACTCCTTAAAAGTGTGATCCGCAAAAATGCGATATCACAGAGCTTACAACCTCATAGCCTCTCGCAAATTGCCTATCGTGGCAGCCCAATGTAACGATGGTTTTTAATGATATTAAGGAAATATTGTGAAGCAAATCATAAAATGGCTTTTATCACAGATCAAAGGGCTCACGGTTCTAGGATTGTAAATTTCCGGTGTTCGATGCAAAGTTATGAGCATTAGAGTTTAACTTAATGGTCCATTAGTGTTCATTTATTTAAAACAATGTGGATCAAGGTAAAAGGACCATATGACGCAATTTGATATCATTTGATATGATTTACAATTAAAATATTTCCCGTCACCTTATTTTTGTCTTTCTATTCATTTTTCCTATATTTACTATCATCTTTGCTCTCTGCTTGCAACTTTCAAGAAGAATACCCAAAGCATAAACTACGAAGAAATGGTGAAGAAAGGAAAGGCTCCCGTGTCTGAGAAGTCAGAAATGACCCCATTATTCACATATACCACTTGTAGTAAAGACACAAAGATATCTACCTGGGAAGCTATGTATCAGTTGTTAGAGGAGGAAAACTTGATAATTATGGAAGTCACAGTTACAGCAGATGAACACAGCTTTTATGAAACATCCCTAACTGAGCTTGCCTGCTCGTTTCTACACCGCATTGCTGCAAGGCCAAAGATACTCCCCTACACTGATATAGTGAAATGGAGTATATATCAAGCGAACATATTTTATAGAGAGTTCAAGAAAACTAGTCGGCAAGTCATGGGGTCGTTTACTCCAAACAATTTGAGAGGTATAGACCATTTTCCAGAACCCCAGGCTAGATACAACAAGAAATTTGTAGAAAAATTCACCAAAGAGAACGAGGACTTGGAAGAATTCACAAGGCACTAGTCAATCAATGAAGAAAGGTTGAAGAAGGATAAAAATGGTATGTAGTCTACTGGTTCTCTTTCTTCTCCTTAGTGTTTTTCCGCTGCAATGTTATGTAGACTGTTTGGAAAACCAAACATCGATAAGTTTTCATCAAAATGGTTACCTTTGTTAGATGCGGCTATTAATGCCACCATAATGAATTGGGCCCAAATTTTATCGCATAATTTAGCCTCTGCAATTGTAGCATACAGAAGTAAAAGAAGCTCTACTTTAAGCATTTACCCTCTTTTATTTTTGAGCGCTTATATCATGGACGCTATTTTTTTGTTTCTGATTTTCCTATTATGGGCTGTAAATGGATACTACAAAATCCAATTCCCATTCATATTTATCAAAAAGTATTATGGGAATCCAATTTCATCCCACATTTCTTTAAGATTTGTCATCGATTTATACTCTCTATTTATAAAATGATCTATAATCAAGCTATCCCAAGGTTTTCCCCAGAAGATTAAGTATACATTCTCCCTTTGGTTTTGGGAAGAATCATTCAGGTATATCAGAGTGTTTGGCAGCATTGCTTCACCCCATGTGCTACCTTTTGACTTCACTAACAAACTAATGTGCAGGGAAATAACTTATCAGACCTGTGGTGTGGGGGGAATGACCAAGACACTGAAAGAGTCTATGAAGGCCATTTGGCCCCAATTTCCTATAGTATGTGGAGCTTTTGCATTGTCTGACTTAGTTCTTGCATTTAAAGAAGTTGATAATATGTTATGCTTGCGACTACCAAAGTTCCCGGGGAGGCAATATGATCCCTTTTGTGTTGTAAGTAATTTTACTACAAGTGTTAAAATAAAAGTGTTTTCCAATGAAGAAGATCCCTTTGACGATATCTTTCTGCAGAAGAACACTTTCAAAGAGGTTCTAAATATGGCATGAATTTGGTTTGACCAAGAACTCCAAAATTTTAACATTTACAGAAAATAGAGGTTATCAAAGGTCCCATTGGACCAATTGTTCATCTAACCTCCAAAAGAACCTACTCCCAATGTTAGCATAAGTGGAAATTCAAAACAGAAATATAAATCCAGTTCTGAAAGAGAATCAACAGGAAAATCCAATGATCATTCCAAGAGTGAACATAGCAAAAGTGAATGATCAGTTAAAGATACAACTCAATCTAAAGAAAAGCCTGGCCAGCAGGTTTTGTCCCCGAAACAAGCTGAAACTCCCACTCATTTTACAAATCCAATTGTAGTGGATCTAGAGGGAGAATGGAAGAATTTTAATAAATTAATCAACACTGAAGAACAAAGCACAAAGCCACTGACAAACTGCAATAAGTCAACTATATGAATGTAAGTTGAAGAGACTATCAATACTCAAGAAACAGAGCATATTCCTGTTGCTCCGTCATCAGAAATTGTACGAAGGATAGAGGAAAATCCTCCTCTAGATGTATTTTATAGCCCTCAACATAAAGTTGTCATCAGAATTCAATGAAAGAAAGGAAAGCTAGATGTTATGCTCACTCCAGAAGTTGAACCTCTAGATGTTATTTGGAAAGACCCCACTACAGACCCATCAGAAAATCTAACTAGGCTCTCTCAAATCACAGGAGCATAGAATTCCGCAACAATTGATAAAGTAGTAGAGGTTCAATTACTACTTAAAGATAAAGAGGAAAAGATTTTGTTTTTGGAACAACAACAGCAACAAGTCAGCATCAATCAAGAAGTAGAGACAAAGCTAGCGAAACTCCAGTAAGACTTCCATCAAATGCAATTAGATCATCAAAGAAATTTATCCAATAAAGCAGAACAGTTAAGAACTATGATAGAACTGCTTAAGGATGATCCCAAAATTGGGGAGTTTTTCACAGAAGCACTTGATCTCAATTCTCAGCTCTTGCAACAAGAAGAGTTATTATGCCAGAAGATCTCGCAATGGAATTCCCATTGTGAAATAAGCGATAAGATTACAAATCAAGTCATAGATTTACGACTTGATTATGATTCAATTTTTAAGAAGGTTTCAGACTTCTTGGACTGGCATAAATCAGAAGAAGGGAAAAGAGCAGAATTTCCCAGAATTGACGAATCACAAAAAGAAATGTTATTTGCGAAATGGGATTTCCAACTTAAAGAAGCAGAATAGGCAATTGGAGAGGCAGCAGAAGTAGCTAACACTATCATTGAGTGCATAAATGAAAATCTGTACACGGCCAATTTGATAGCAGAAACTACCCCAAGCTTCCTTCCAAAGGCACAATAGCTTCAAACAGAGTGGAAACAAACAACAGAGGAAAAAGCAAAGATAATTAACCAGATAAACAGGTTAAACTGGGACACATACTGGAGGTACCTGGTAAAGCCACACAGCCAATGCATGACCCTGAGTTTCCTAATAACCGCTGCCGAAAAGATGGTGCCAGCTCTTGTCAATGTCGTATTTGTAGGACAGTTGAAAGCTGAAGTCGGCCAACTGACGCTCTTGAAACCAATGATGGATATTTGCAATATAAAGGATCAAATACAGAATTTATCATAGATACAATTTAGTTTTATTTTAGTTCATTTTTTCTTAAAATGAGGCAGGTGGTTTAAACCTCCTCATTTATTTTTGTAATATTTATTTTTAGATTTCATAGAATAGTATTTAAACCCATCTCATGCATTTAGAGAGGGGTCCAGAATTTTATCAAAAACATTTCTTCAAAACATGCACTTTTGCTCCTCCTGGAGGAAGTTTTGATCAAATATATGGAATGAGATTTTTCTTTATATGAGTTTGATATATGCTACTGAAATGCACTTTTGTACTCTTAGTTGATGTTGAGTGATTTGAAGATAAATCTATATCGTTGTAGCTCATGAGTAGAACTTATTATCAATGGTATTTTTATCTCTTAATACTTTTTACTTATGTGCCAAGTGATAAATTATTTTCAGTTATTTATATATGAAAGCCTGAATGTTTAGTTGTCATTATTGCACTTTTTTATGGTGATAACTTATTTTTATGCTTAATATATAAATAAATATTATGCGATATACTTCTCATAATTGTTTTGGCTAACTTTTTATACGAAAGAGCCATCTTTAATGGATTCTTTTCTCATAGTAATTGAATGATTTTTATTATCAATTGCTGTTACAAATTATTTTAGATCACATAAGTAAAAGCTATTCTCGGGACAGTTTAGATTTAAATTTTTTTATTAAAATAGATTGCGTATGATAGTTAAAAGGTAGATTAGATTTAGAATAATAATTCACCCCATTAAAACCCAAAAAACAAAAAAACATCATCCCGTTAGTACATCCATCATAAATAGATTGGGAAACTAGTCCCATCATCCCCAGTCGTAGCCACCATTCCAAATAGAAAAGGAGTTTCTTTAAGGTCCGGATCGGGTGGTTATCCCCCTTGTTGTAGACCCCATTTTTTGAGCCTTCAAAATAGGCTTACTTGCTGCCACTTGAAAACTATTTCTGAAGTCTCCCTTTAAAGTACCATTGTTTACAGTCTGCCAAAGAGGTCTGTTTTGATCATACCCTTTGTTCTTGCTGAGATAATTGTTTTGAAGGTCTTTATAATTGCAATCAAAGATTTTTATGTGTTCCCTCTTCAATGATACATTTATTTGTGAATCTTTTATGTTTTCTAAATTCCTTGAAGGTGAAATCTTTGAATGAAATAGAGCGTTCCTTGACTCCTAGATTTCATTTGAAAAGTTTGTCTTGAAATTGTTATTTGCTGAAGTGTGATTTCTAGAATTTATGGTTAGCCCCATCTATGGAATTCCTCTTCATGTTCAAATAAATTTTTAAGTCCCTTTGTTGAGAAGTACATATAATTAAGGATTCTTAATTGCCCTTAGTTCTACTTTTCATTCTAAACCTTTGATGTCCATTTCAGTCCGCCTGAAAGACTTTGTAGATCCAGTAGCCAAGTTAGATTTGTCCTTTGATACCCCTAATCCCTTTATAAAGTTGTTACAACTTCCACTTGACTCCATTGACCAAAGAACTAGAAATTTCCCTTTTCTATCTATGCTTCCTAGATCATCATGTCCCACCAAACAATCAAACAAATGCATGCTTCATAACTAGCCTAAAATCAACCTTTTACCAGCAAACATGTCATATCTTTGCAAAGAATTGAGAGATACCTATCTGAGACTAGGAAGGCTAAGTTCTAGAGCTCTAAAGACTGGTTTTGATGTTGCCTTGTAACTTGATATTCCAATCTGCCAAATCACAAGACTACAACACCAGCAACTCCGACATTTTTTCCATTTTGTATATTTTAGCCAATCCTTCGAAGGATTGATGTATTATTGTTTCTAAGGGTTAGATATTTTCTCCCCTATTGTATTTGAACTATATATTGTCATATCCATGTATTGACATCAATTTTCAGCAGTACTCGATAATAGACTGTGTTTTCATAGCCAAGGGTTTCATATATGAAGCAGTGTTCTTTCATTTCTTGTACATGTATTGTTGAGGCTTGCATTTCCTTTCTTGAGTGGATGTTTCCTAAAGAACTTGTACTCTATTTAATGCTATAACATTATTTTTTGGCTATTTAGATCTTCATATTCTCATGTTTGTAAAATAACGTTGTCATTCCATGGTATGTTCATGCATTTTTGCAGTCCCTTCATCCGACACTTTTTGAGGACATCTAAGTGTGGGAGATCTGTTTAACCCACTTAGAAGGATTTCTTTGGAGCGTCCTCTTGTATTTAGAACTTAGACACATTTTTCTAAGGGATTCAGGTCTTGGGTTCAATTCCTATAGCAGCCATTACTAAAAAATGTGTTTTCTAATCATGCCTTGCTAGTTGTTCCAGATTTGGAATACTACATATGGTTTCCTTGCTAGTTTTGGCATGCATGGTGTTGTAGCTCATTCTAGCATAGTTGAAATACAAAACATATCCAAGTAAATTTTATTATGGAATTAAATTTGAAATTATGGCAATAAGTAACATTTTCTCACATATCTACAAAGAAGAAGAGAGAGAGATGCTACAACATTTTTCTCCAACTTTTTCCGTGATGGAACATAGAAACTTGATGGACATGTTTGCTATGTGAATGCAACATCTTTTTGAGTACATGATTAATAATAATTATTTGTTGTTTTTATTTTCTACATTTCTTGAGACACCTAAGGTTGTAAGATACTCTGCATATGTGCTTGTAACTTTTATTATTAGTGCCAAATTGTATTTCCTTAAACAACCAGACACACCTGCATCAAAACTAGTTCTGCAGTTGTTTTGTGCTTTATTTGTTGCTGTTTCGAAATCTCCTGGGAAATATGAGAAATTTTTACAACCATATGTATCAAATATAATGGAATTATGTATGAAGAATGCTACTGAGATATAAAAGCCTCATGGATACATGTAACTACTCTGAACTATGTTTCGTGCTCTTTCTGGAGCAAATTTTGAATTGTTGTTAAGGGAGTTTACACCCACTCTACAACCTTGCCTTAATATGATGTTGGCTATGATGGAATGACCAATTCAAATTGATATGAAAGATCTAGTTCTTGAGCTATGTCTGATGTTACCTTCTCGCTTTATTTCACTAATTCCACATTTATCATGCCTCATGAAGCATTTGGTTCTGACTTTAAAAGGAAGTGTTGAACTTATTAACTTAAGTTTAAGAACACTTGGATTTTGGATTGAAAACCTTAATCTAGAGTTTTTGAGCCTAGTATGTAAAATGTCATATCAGAAATAATATTACATTTATGGCCTCATATATGACCAAAACCATATCCTTGGGATGGAAAGGCTTTTTCATTTCTTGGAAAACTAGGTGGTAGAAACAAAAGGTTTCTAAAAGAGCCTTTACCACTTTAGTGTAAGGAGAACCTTGAGCATGGTCTACGACTTGTTTTGACATATAAGTCAACCACATCATTTTTGGTGTCTTTATATCGGTGCATTTATTTGGCGATAGCAGCTTTCATGCAAAATAGATCCAGGGTGGATTTATTTTATAGGAAGCATGCTCTCAAGCTCTTGAATGTATGTTTTTCATCAGTTCTAAATATAAAAGGAAATATTACAGGTGAAGGAGTTACTTCAGGACTTTTGAGCATGATGCTAATGTCATCCATTGATCCACAAAGACACAAAACTGAAACATCAATTCTGAAGGTTGAATTTGGTGTAAAAAAAAGACACATGTTATTCAATTTGTAATACATTTTAAATATTTTAAAATTGATAAAGAAGAGTTCACATACACAGAAAACACAACTATGTCCAGGCAAAGAATTTTGGGCTCAAGTTTTGGGCAAACGGTGTCAAATTTTAGAAATGTGCGACCTGGGTTTTGTTCAAAATTACCCATATTGACTTCATAGTGATATTTTTTTTCAAAAAATATTAATGGATTTAGATATTTGTAGGTTATTTGAAGGTATTTTTTTGATAAAAATCACCCTGCAAGTTGAGGAACTCCTACGCTGGTTAAGAGACAAACACCTAAGAGAAAAGGAACTAAAGGTAGCCATAGCTCCATGGCAAAAAATTAAGATTTCATCAATCAAAAGAAATCTCTGTACAATGACTGATCCAAGAGAATCTCAAAGAACAAGTGGCTTTAAAATTTCTCAAAAATCAAAGTGGCCATATGACAATAAGACCAGGACCATGTCGAAGTGTTCTTCGTTCTGAATCCAGATGGTGCAAATGGTGCTTCAATCTGAGGTTGTATTAAGAAGTTAGAGCGAGTCAATGTTTTAGTCAAAGTTGGAGTTGGGGAAAGTTTAAGTGTTATGAAAATTGATTGACACCTGAGTTGGAAAACCTAGATACTGAGATCGGGTGAATTCGTGAGACGATTAGTTTTTCCAATATCCCCTATGCCAACAAAAAAATTAATTGATTATTTTTATAAATAAATAAATAAATAAATATATATATATGGAGTGGCCAACCACCCAAAAAATTTTAACATTTTATAATGAGGGTGGCGGCGGCCCCCTATATATATATATATATATATATATAGGGTAGCCGGCTGCCACCCCCTCATTATAAAAATGTTAAAATTTTTTGGGTGGTTGGCCACCCCTAGCGGCCCCGCCACCCTGATGGTCAACATAACTATGTATATGGCGGTAGGTTGGGTCGGGGCCACGTGGTGCGAACCCTGCCCACTTTTATTATATAATATCAAAATAAAAACATTATTTCAGAGAACGGATGGGATTCAAACTTGGATCTTTGCCCTAAAAATAAACTCTGCCACCGTTGGGCCACAGGGCTTGGCCTTGGTGGCTCTGCCCTGGATTTTTTATTTAGGCTCAAACCTTTCAAACGCATGGGGGGGAGGGGTGAATGGCGAGTGGTAGAACACATAGGAAAAGTAGCGGAACCATGATTTCCAACAGTCCTGGAGAGGTGTAACCATGCCCCAGGGAATCTTGAGGGGCATCACAAAGATTCCCTAAGATGCAGAACATTTTGGAGTCCGTTTTTGACAAATTTTATGTTGATTTACACCTCTCGGTGATACAATTTTGATGGTAATGTATGTTTTTACATCTACACTCTTCATTTTTTGGCCATCTTCCAGTTTGGAGGTACAAGGGTGTTCATGTAAATTTTCTTGTACTGATTCTCTTTTTATTCCACTTAGTGAATGAAGGCCTCCCCATCATTATGTAGGGCCCGGAGACGTTGTCATCATTGGACACACTCCGTAATAAAATTTTTGGTGTCTTGATCTCATGCATGTTATGTTCTCTTTTCTCTTCATTTTAGGTGTTTATGTTTCATTTTTTTAAGTGTTATGTTATATGTAATTCTTTAATGCAACTATAAGCAAAATATCTTGGATCAAGTGGTATTAGAGAAAGTATTTTTTGATGTGAATTACATGAGTACATGCTAACCAGAAAAAATATTCAAAGAGGTGAAGGAAAGATTAACTCCTTTGATCCCGAAGCAGGACATGCACCATGAAGAAAAAACATAGCAGATGAGGAAGCTCATTAGGAAGAAGAGTGAAACTACCGCAAAGCATTCTACGACATGGCAGAGAAGGTAGACAAAATATTTTCAATGTATGAGAAGACCATCAAGATTGAGAAGAAAGATGGAGATGATCATGGATCAGTAAATCATGGAGATGGTGGAGAAGAGCCCCCTCCCTCTCTATATTTTAATGAGAAATTTTCTTATTCTTCTCATAATTCTCGCAGATGTTGTAGACATAGATCTAAGAAACCTTTCCTTAATAAACTAGATGTAAAATTTGACTTGCCTATGTATATTGGAGAATGTAATGTGGAAAATATAAACAATTGGATTAGACAAATTGAGTTCTACTTCTAGATTCAACAGATCAAGAAAGATGAGGAAAATATCCAATTGACATCCCTTCAACTGGGTCACACCACTCGTTTGGTAGGAGAGAAAATTGCAAGGCAGCAAAAATCTAGATAACCTTCTCTCCTCATGGTGAAATTTTATTTATACATTGAAAAATCAGTTTTACCCATTGGGTTATAAGAAAAAATCATTAATGGAATGGAAACACCTAAAGCAAGGAACATGTCAAAATGTGAAAAACTTCACTGAAGAATTTAGATAACAAGCCTTGAACTTAGACATTTCATTAGATTCACCCGATATTTTAACCAATTATATTGGTTCTTTACATAGTTACATAAGGAATTCATTATTATTCTTTGAGCCTGCTACTATAGATGAGGCCAGTTTGAAGGCCATCCATCTTGAAATTAGGGGGATGCATGAAAAAAATGACCACCCAAAAAGAGCCACAAAAACCAAGAGAAGAGGAGCAAAGCCTTCTTGTCCACATTGTGAGAAACAAGGACATGATGAAGAGAATTGTTGGAAACTACACATTGAGCTAAGACCTAATAGGGATGATAGAAAGGAGGGGTAGAAGAGAGATGCCACCATGAAAAAAGATCAAAATTCTAAGTCAGAGGAAGATGCAAAGGTCACAACTGCGGGATTTACGCGAGGCAGACCAATTGACTTGGTGTAATATTCCAAATCAGGAATTTCTACAACAATGAGAATACCCTAAGGTATTCCAGAGTTAGAGATGCAGCAATATGCCTTATAACATATTTTTAATGACATATCCTTTAATTAAATTATTATGCAGCAACTTATAAATCACTTTGGACTCAAAAGGGTGGGGAAAAGAGGTCATTTTGGCCCTAAAATGAGTGTATTCAGGTATCTGCATAAAACTAAATAAGGTGGGATGATGGTTGGATCTGATAGATTAGGTCATGAGGGACCTATGCTCTGAATTTAAGCTCAAAAAAATAATTCTAGCTAGGTTAAACAGTTCCTCCTTCCCCAACTAGGCTTAAAAACCTTGATTTCCCATGGCTTAAATTATGCACACTGTACTGATGCTTCTACAGCGTGATTTTATGTAGGTTTTAACTGAAATAATGATGGAACATTAGTATGGAAACTTATATATGATTCAAATTATTTATACTAAGAAATACAGATCTTTTCATAAAGAAAGGCCTCAAAATGAGGCGCTGCAACACATGAAATAATATAGAAAAGATATCAGCGTGAATTTCAGGAGGCTGAAGCTTCTTATTATTTAGTTACAGATATGCAACAAATTTTTACATGAAAACATAGATCTATAACAGATCAGAAAGACAAATAGGCTCTTTATTATACTCCCATTGGGGATCTCAGCAAATGATGAATAATAGTAAGTAGATCTGAGATCTAAGTCACAGTTCTGCAGTAGTATTCAGAAATTCTACAGTAAATAAATCATATATGAAGGTTACATGGATTGGTTTGCCAATCCATGGATCACCATAGTGAAAGGAAGGAATCCTTTCCACTAGAGATCTCTCCTCTAAGAGAACCCCAAAACCCCTGCATCTTTGCAATGTTGGGTATGTGTTATATTCTTTCCATGGCTACGCACGCGCGGGGGGGTAAGAGGGGGGGTGATAGCTCCCCCTTCGGGCTAGGTGCAAGGGGTTCGGGGCAGCGCCCCGACGAAAATTTTTTGGTCCTTAATTTCCAGTGGGTAGTCCACGCCCATGGTTTTGTGCATGGTTTTGCACATGGTTTTGGGGTACGATGGTTTTCGGCCCCTGGTATATTTTTAGATCCAGTCAAGGGAACTACGATTATGTTCTAATCCAGGGTTAATGGATTAGGGTTCATGTATGCTTCGACATGTATATATATGTGTTGTAACACTAAAAGGAATATAATGAAAAATCAAGCTGGTCCTCCCGATTTGGGATCCAGGGGAAAATATCTGTGTTTATCTGTTTTATCTTTTATGCTCTCACTATTTTTTATTTTCTGTTATAAGATTCGTGTGTAGATAATTTATGTTCAGGGTTAAAACCTACATTTTGTATCAGAGCTGTTTCGGCTTCAAGGGGATGCCTTTGCTGCTGAGGGTTTTTTTCTCGGGCCTGAGGTAGACCCTGTTCAGTGGGAGATCTGTGGGATCGATTCTTGTGGTGAAAGAAGATGGCGAGTGGCAGGAAGATAGAGATTGAGAAATTTAATGGTCAGAGTTTTGAGTTGTGGAAGCTCAATGGAGGATCTACTGGTGGATAAATATCAGTGGATCGCGGTAGATCTAGGTACTAAACCAACGACAATGTCAGATGAAGACTGGAATAAAATGGATTGGAAGGCTAAGAGCACAATATGGTTGTGTGTCTCAGATTCAGTATTTTTGAATGTATTTGGGGAAGCTACAGCGAAGAATATGTGGGAAAAACTTGGGACTTTGTACCAATCTAAGTCTCTGGTGAATAAGTTGTTCCAGCAGAAAAAGTTGTATAACCTAAGGATGAAGGATGGAGAATCGGTGACAGAGCATCTAAACGCCTTCAATACTCTGGTAAGTCAGCTATCATCTGTTGATATTAAAATATCAGATGAAGATAAGTGCATCATTTTGTTGTGTTCTCTACCAAACTCATGGGACAGACTAGTTATTGCAATAGCTAGCAATACAACTACCTTGAATTTTGATGGCATTGTCTCATCCTTATTGTCGGAGGAAATGAGACGGAGAAATATAGAGGGCTAGAATGGAGATGCCTTATCTGTACGAGGGAGGTCCCAAAACATAAAAAAGAATAAGGTTTCGAGTGGGAGATCCAAATCTAGAGGGAGATCTAAATCTCCTGGAAAGTTTGTAAAGGTATGATGGAAATGTCGAAAGGAAGGGCACTACAAAAGGGAGTGCAGATCTAAAGCTCCTGAGAAAGGAAAGGGATGTGATGATGCTCCTTCTACAGAGGCAAAAACCACCTCAGATGAAGGTGGGGATGTGTATTTGGATTCTTCTTCAACTACACATGTAGATCATGAGTCATGGTTGATTGAATCAGGTGCATCCTTTCACTTCACTCCCCATAGGGACTGGTTCTGCGAGTATGAGAAATATGATGGTGGTGATGTCTTCCTAGGGGATGATAGGAAGGCAAGAATCGTTGGAGGTGGAAAGGTCAAGCTGAAGCTATAAGGTGGAAGGATTAGAACACTTCCTGGTGTTCTGCATATTCCTGCATTGGCCAGAAATCTGATTTCTGTAAGCAAGATGGATGATGCAGGTGTAAAAACAGTGTTCGAGAAAGATGCCTGCAAGATGGTTTGGGGAGCACTGGTATTAATGTGGGGAGTTCGGACTGGAACTCTGTACAAGCTACAAGGTAGCATTGTTATTGATGGGTGTAATAGTTCTATGGTTCCTGAAAGTGGAGTGGAAAGCCTAGTTGTCTCTGGAGAAAAGACCATGCTATGGCATCAAAGGCTTGGACATATTGGAGAGAAGGGCCTTCGGATACTGCATAGAAATGGTATGGTATAAGGTATGTCTAATTTCTCTCTAGATTTTGATTTCTATGAACATTGTGTATATGGGAAGCAGAATCGGGTGAGTTTTCCTTCTGGTGCTAAGAGGGCAAACAAGATATTAGAACTTGTGCACAGTGATGTGTTTGGGCCTGTGTCAGTTCCATCACTGGGAAAGTCTGTGTACTATGTTTCATTCATAGATGACTTCTCAAGGAATACATGGATATATTTCTTGAGAAAGAAATCTGAAGTCTTTGACAAATTTAAAGAATTTAAGGCTCTGGTGGAAAACCAGACAGAGAAGAAGATAAAGGCACTAAGGACAGATAATGGTGGGGAGTTATGCAAGAATTAATTTGAAGAGTTCTGTAAGAAGTGTGGTATAGCACGACAGAAGACTACTCCATACACACCTCAGCAAAATGGAGTTGCAGAAAGAATGAACAGAACACTGATGGAAAAGGCAAGAAGCATGCTCAGTGGTACAGGGTTAGGACAAGAATTCTGGGCAGAGGCAGTGGAGACTGCATGTTACTTAGTTAACAGATCACCTTCATCAGCGTTGGAGGATAAGACTCCACATGAGGTATGGGCTGGTAAGAAACCCTCTCTTTCACATCTAAGGGTATTTGGATGTGATGCATATGTACATGTTCCAAAGGAGAAAAGGACCAAGTTGGATAATAAATCTGAAAGGTGCATCTTTATTGGGTATAAGGATGGTTTAAAGGGTTACAAGATTTGGAACCCAGAAACAAGGAAGGTTGTGTACATCCGAGATGTGGTGTTTAGAGAAGTGAAAGATGTTGTTAAACATGAAGTCCTACCAAAGGAACCTGAGAAGATAGAGTTTGAGCTAAAGGAGGATGAATCGGACTCTACAACAGAAGAAGACTCAGAAGATGAAGAGCCACAAACTCCAGCTTTGAGAAGATCAGTTCGGGAAAAAAGGCAACCAGAAAGGTATAGTCCATCTGCTTTCTGTTCAGGTTTTGCCTTAACTATAACTGATGATGAACCCAGAACTGTCAGGGAGGCAGTAGATTCAGAGGATGGAAAACTCTGGAAGGAGGCCATGGTTGATGAAATGGCATCCTTTCACAAAAACGATGCATGGGATCTGGTGGAGTTGCCGGCTGGAAGGAAGCCCATTGGGAGCAAATGGGTGTTTAAGAAGAAGATGAATGTAGAAGGCAAGGTGGAGAAATACAAAGCTCGGTTGGTAGCGAAAGGTTATTCCTAGGTGCCAGGAATTGATTTTGGTGATATTTTTTCTCTTGTTGCCAAAGTTACTTCTATTAGATTACTTTTATCTGTTGCTGCTGCATTTGATTTTGAGATAGAACAGATGGATGTGAAGACAACATTTCTTCACGAGGATCTAGAAGAAGAGATCTACATGAAGCAACCTGAAGGTTTTACGGTGAAGGGTAAGAAAGAACTGGTATGCAGGTTGAAGAAGTCTCTGTATGGGTTAAAAAAGTCACCAAGGATGTGGTATCAGAAATTTGATACCTATATACGGGGACTTGGCTTCACCAGAAGCAAGGAGGATCACTATGTTTATTTTAAATTAATTTGTGACCGTGTTATTTATTTGGTCTTGTATGTGGATGATATGTTGTTGATTGGAAATGACAAAGAAATTATCCAAGATTTGAAGACCCAACTATTCTCCAAATTCGACATGAAGGATCTTGGTGCTGCAAACTATATTTTTGGCATGGAAATTAAGAGAGATCGGGAAAAGAGGAAGCTTTGGTTAAACCAGAGGAAGTATGTCGAGACTATATTGCAGAGGTTCAATATGCAGGATAGTAAACCGGTGAATGTTCCTATTCCTGTAGGTGTAAAGCTATCTGCCGAACAGTGTCCCAAGACACAAGAAGAAGAGGAGGATATGTCCCGTGTTCCATATGCAAGTGTAGTGGGTAGCCTGATGTATGCAATGGTCTGTACTAGACCAGACATTGCACATGCAGTGGGATTATTGAGCAGGTTTATGTCAAACCCAGGGAAGGAGCATTGGACAGCAGTGAAGCGGGTTTTCAGATATTTACGTGGCACTAGTGATTATGGCTTGTGCTACCAGGGAAGACCAGGATTGGAAAGAATGTTGGGCATTCGTGGTTTTGTTGATGCAGACTGGGCTGGAGATCTGGACCAAAGAAGATCTACAAGTGGGTATGTGTTTAGCCTATTTGGAGGCGCAGTCAGTTGGATGAGTAAAAGACAGTCTGTAGTGGCTCTTTCAACTACAGAGGCAGAATACATAGCAGCCACTCATGCAAGCAAGGAAGCAGTTTGGTTGCAGAGATTGTGTTCAAGTATGGGGTTGGTACAACAAGCAATAAGGATAGACTGTGATAGCCAAAGTGCAATTTTCTTGGCTAAGAACCCTGCTTATCATTCAAAGACAAAGCACATTGATGTTCAATATCACTTTTTTAGAGATATGGTTGAGGCTAAAAGGATGTTGCTGGTAAAGGTGGACACGTTGAAGAATGTTGTAGATGCATTGACGAAGTCTGTGAGCACTCAAAAATTCTCTTAGTGTAGAGAAACAATGGGTGTTGAAGAATTGGGCCAATGACTAAGCACTCCTGTGGCCCCTTGCGAAAAGAAAACAACAAGTGGGAGAATGTTGGGTATGTTTTATATTCTTTCCATGACTAAGCACGCGCGGGGGGGTAAGAGGGGGGGAGATAGCCCCCCCTTTGCACTAGGTCCAAGCGGTCCGAGGCAACGCCTCGACAAAAAAATTTTGGTCCTTAATTTCCAGTGGGTAGTCCATGCCCATGGTTTTTTGCATGGCTTTGCACATGGTTTTTAGGTATGATGGTTTTTGGCCCCTGGTATTTTTTTAGATCCAGTCAAGGGAACTATGGTTATGTTCTAATCCAGGGTTAATGGATTAGGGTTCATGTATGCTTCGGCATGTATATATATGTGTTGTAACACTAAAAGGAATATAATCTAAAATCAAGTTGGTTGTCCCGATTTGGGATCCAGGGGAAAATCTTTGTGTTTATCTGTTTTATGTTTTATGCTCTCGCTATTGTTTATTTTCTGTTATAAGATTCGTGTGTAGATAATTTATGTTCAGGGTTAAAACCTACATGCACCTCAAGAGTTACATAGCTCAGGGAGAGAAACTATGCATTCAACTGGAAAGACACTTTGGCCTAATGTCAAGATATGGATCTGAAGAAAAATCAGGAGAGGCACTCTTCCAGGAGGTTAAAATACACACTCCATGAGAAGAGGCTCCTAAGACAAGCTAGATCTCTGCAGATCTAGAATCCCACTTGTTGTAGCTCACTGAAGTAAGTAAATCCTGACTGGATTTACACTGCCTAAGAGAAATGGAGCTTGGCCTCAAAGCCTGATAGTGGAAAAAGCAAAACAACCTCCTCCAAGAGCTTCTAAATGGAAGGAGAGAGAGGATTCCTAAATAGGAAACCCTCTTGTGCTATGCAGGACAATTCTTAGGCTAAACAACCTAGAGAATTCGAATTGGTCTAAGCAGACTCAATTATGAATATCTTCAACAACCTTTTCCTTGAGCCTTCTCCTTCCTTTTATAAGATGAGGATGTGCAAAACCCTAAACCACTTACAAAACTTTAACTCCTTTCACATGAAGCTCCCCCATATAAAACTGCGCTGAGCCTCTAGATGGTTCAATGAATCTAGACAGAACTGAGATTTGGTCTTGTTGACCCAGTCAATTGTCTCAATCCTGTTTCACACACAAGTGGATTTTATTACAAAGGCCCAGATTTATCCCTTTTCACATTGGGCATGTATTTATTCTTTGAGTTAAGGAGTTTTTCATGTTCTCCTTTACATTTTATTCATCAAATAATAAAAAAGAAACAAAATGAAATATTCCTATTAGCTTGGGCTAATTAGGAATATTAGAGTCCTCCCATCCAAAATTGTTGCTTTTCCTCAAGCAACTGCAAGGTGAGTGCTACAAAATCTCCAATGGAATTGTCTCCTCCCCAGAATGAACCATATAGTTGTCATCATGAAGAATTGGGAGATACGAAGGAAGAATTACAACTTGTCCATTGGTCTTCTCAAGGCATGAGAGATTGCAAATATAGGATACTTCAACCCCTTTAAGAGCTTTTTCTCTCCATGCTATCATCCAAATAAAAGGAGCCATTCTTATAGCTCATAGAAACAATCATTAATATGCATCATGTGTATTGAGTAGGGGCTATAAGGCTGGAAATGAGAGATAAATATACTCAACTCACGTTGTCCCTCTTCTCCTTGCTAATGGATGGTCATTGGATGGTGACCCAAGTCCCTCCTTTGAGACTAGCTTTTTCCATCCTCTAGCTGCCTCAAATCATGATACAATAAGTGGCCATCCCACCACCTTTTTGCTGCCATAAGCTTCTTCAAATCTTGGAAATAATGGGGGATAATAGGTGTTGGTTGAACATGATTCAAGCAACACATGTCTTGCTCCAAGTTCTCCCTTGTGAGAGATCCCTTCCCATGACTCAAGCCCAATACATGGCCTTTTACATAAGAAAACACAATATATAATTCAAAATCCATATAAGGTTCTATCTTCCTCTTGAAATACAAGTGAATTTGGGAGATTGCATTCCCAATGGATACATTCACCCATTGTACCTTTCCTCCTCTCATGTTTACAATAAATATTGGAGCATCATTAACATCATGATATAAACATGCTCCCTTATGTCATCCCATGAGAAGGTTACATCTTCTCCCAACCCAAAGTACATAAATGATTATGACATTCATTCTAAATAGAAATACATGTACATACATCATGGATACAAGTAGATGTATGGACATGGAATTCATCATGGGGTGTCCATACTCTCTTCTCATCAACCAAAACAAACATTCCTTATTCTTATGCATTCTTTTCTTGAAATACAAGGCATGAGACAAGAAATTCAAAAACCTTGGGTGGTACCCAAACTCACCCAATAGGAACCAGCACAGGTGATCTCCTCCCTGCTTCAGATCTAGATATGGTAAGTGGTTTGCATGCCAGTTACTTGTTGCCCTTATCATTTCACCATGGCTGAAAGTGAAATGTATATTTGGTGCCTTAGGGAAGCACCCATCATGTTGTAACACCTCCCTTAGCCCATCAATGGAGTGGCCATATTTGAAAATAATCTTGGCCCATAGTTGGCCATGAATATTGTAAGGTAAAAAACTCCCTTTGGGAGTTACAGCCTGCAAATGTAAAGTAAGAGAATACATGCAATCATGAAATAAGATGTGATTTACATAAACATGCTTCTTACCCAAAGTATCCAATGTTGTGGTGGCTTCCCTCTTAGAAAGAGATGACATTGATGCACAAGGTTGAGGGAACACTTTGCTCTTCTG
The DNA here is from genome assembly GCA_034641835.2 of Pinus albicaulis. Classification (NCBI taxonomy): domain Eukaryota; kingdom Viridiplantae; phylum Streptophyta; class Pinopsida; order Pinales; family Pinaceae; genus Pinus; species Pinus albicaulis. The sequence continues at coordinate 1,450,294,054 of CM076577.1, read as the reverse complement.
CTCATCATGGGAACTCCTTGGTGGAATTCCTTCAAGTAAGGAGACATTAAGGCATAGATCATGGAAGGATGTATGGACTGATGTGTCCTTTCTTTGCTTGAATTGATCATTTTGCCTTCTTTTTGCATTATTATGCTTAAATAAAGAGGGACAAATGTTTCTTACCATGTGAAGCTTGCCCTCCTCTTTGCTTTCTGCAATATTCAAGGTCTCATCCTTTGATAGTGATGACACATGCTGCCCATGGATGGTGCCATCATCTTCATATAATGAGACCTCCTTAATGAGAGATGACTAAATACATGAGTGGAGAAGACCCTCTATGCTTCCACTGCGCAATCCAATCACCTTCCTAGGTGTTTCAACCTTCTGCAATGGATAGGAATGAGGTTGGCTCTCTTCCCCATCTCCTCTTTGTGTCCTCATGGTTCTACACCTTCTGCATTTCAAGGGATTTTTAAATGTAATCGCTTTGAGATCTTCAAGAAAATACCTCTCATCTATGTCCTTCCAAAACCATTGAGGTTTTGGATCTTCTGCAGGTAGAAGTTTCTCTTCGAGCTGGGAAGTGCTCATTGAGAAAGAGGCATCTAGAAAGGAGAAAAGGTTTCTCACTTAAAGATGTCTACCATTCATCATTTCTTCCTCCATTGCTTCATGAATGAATCTACAATTTTAATTCCCTCATGAGGAATGGTTCCTCCTTTCTTCCTCACTGCTCTTGCACAACGTAGTGCAACTTTGTTGCTCTAAATCAACATCATACAGAAATGCAGATCTCTTCATACAATGTGCTGAAATGACAACATATGGATTTTTACTCATACCTTGGTGGGATGTAGAAGCAAGGGCTTCTTCTACAACTATGTAGTCTTCCTCCATTACTGAACATGAAGGTTGTTCCTCCAAGGTTGTGCTAGCGCTGGTACAAGTCTCCACCCTTTCAATCTTCTTGAGATCTTCTTCAATACCCTTCATAGCCCGGAAAAGGAGCAGGGAGATCTCCTCTTCTGTCATTCTTACAAGTGGTGGATCCATGCTCTTGTTTTTTCTGTACAATACATCTTCTTTGTGAGGATAGGAAGTGCATGGGTATTCCTCTCCTTCTCGAAACCTTCTGGGAGTTTCATTTTCTTCTTCTTCCTCCTTTGTCTATCTACCCTCTTTGAACAGGCTCTTCAGGGATCTGGAATATGATGAGGTAAAACTAATATTCTTCAACTTCCTATTATTCTTGGGCTTAGACTCACAGGCTGAGCCAAGGAAGATGCTCTGATACCACTGTAATATTCCAAATCTGGAATTTCTACAACAATGAGAATAACCTAAGGTATTCCAGAGTTGGAGATGTAGAAATATGCCTTATAATAGATTTCCAATGACATATCCTTCAATTAAATGATTATGCAGCAACTTATAGCTCACTTTGGACTCAAAAGGGTGGGGAAAAGAGGTGATTTTGGCCCTAAAATGAGTGTATTTAGGTATATGCGTAAAAATAAGGTGGGATTATGGTTGGATCTGATATTTTAGTTCATGAGGGACCTAAGATATGAATCGCAGCTCAAAAAAATAATTCTAGCTTGGTTAAACAGTTCCTCCTTCCTCAACTAGGCTTAAAAACCCTGATTTCCCATGGCTTAAATTATGCAGAATGTAATGAAGCTTCTACAACGTGATTTTCTAAAGGGTTTAACTAAAATAATGATGGAACATCAGTATGGAAACTTATATATGATTCAAATGATTTATAATAAGAAAAACAAATCTTTTCATAAAGAAAGTCCTCAAAATGAGGTGTTGCAACACATGAAATAAGACAGAAAAGCTATCAACGTGAATTTCAGGAGGTTGAAGCTTCTTATTATTTAGTTAAAAATATGAAACAAATATTTACATGAAAACATAGATCTATAACATATCAGAAAGCCAAATAGGCTCTTTATTATACTCCCCTTGGGGATCTCAGCAAATGATGAATAATAGTGAGTAGATCTGAGATCTAACTCACAGTTATGCAGTAGTATTCAGAATTTTGTAGTAAATACATCAGTAAATAAATCATATCTAAAGGTTACATGGATTGGTTGGCCAATCCATGGATCACCATAGTGAAAGGAAGGAATCCTTTCCACTAGAGAACTCTCCTCTAGGAGAACTCCAAAACCCCTCCATCTCTGCTCCTCAAGAGTTACGCATCTCAGGGAGAGAAAATGTGCATTCAACTAGAAAACCACTTTGGCCTGATGCCAAGGTATGGATTTGAAGCACAATCAGGAGAGGCACTCTTCCAGGAGGTTAAAAGACACACTCCATGAGAAGAGGCTCCTAAAACAAGCTAGATCTCTACAGATACAGAATCCCACTTGCTGCATCTCACTGAAACAAGTAAATCCTGACTGGATTTATGATGCCTAAGAGAGATGGAGCTTGGCCTCAAAGCCTGATAGTGGACAAAGAAAAACAACCTCCTCCAAGAGCTGTTCAATGGAAGGAGAGAGAGGTTTCCTAAACAGGAAACCCTCTTGTGCTATGAAACTCAATTATTAGGCTAAACAGCCTAGAGAATTCCAATTGGTCTAAGCAGAATTAATTCTGAATATCTTCAAAAACCTTTTCCTTGAGCCTTCTCCTTCCTTTTATAAGATGAGGATGTACAAAACCCTAAACCACTTACAAAACTTTAGCTCCTTTCACATGAAGCTCCTCCATCTAAAACTGCGCTGAGCCTCTAGATGGTTCAATGAATCTAGAAAGAACTGAGATTTGGTCCTGTTGACCCAGCCAATTGTCTTAGTCATGTTTCACACACAAGTGGATTTTATTACAAAGGCCCAGATTTATCCCTTTTCATATTGGGCATGTATTTATTCTTTGATTTGAGTTTTTCATGTCCTCCTTTACATTTTATTCATCAAATAATAAAAAAGAAACAAAATGAAATATTCCTATTAGCTTGGGATAATTAGGAATATTACACTTGCGATTAGATTACAATAACTAAATGAAGCTTGTATCTCTTGAGATCGCATCAGGTGGGCCCATCAACTTTTGTTCCGATACGGGCGATGAAACAACATACATTGCACCAAATATGAAAGTAACACCGAATGTGGCAAGGCTCCAAGAACTTGAGGAGATCAACCAGAGAATATTGAGCTAAGGAGACTCCTATAGGAAGAAAAAAGGGAGAAAAAAAAGTTGCTACACCAGCTGAAAGCTAAGGACGAGGCCTTGGGAAAGCTGCAGCATAACCACCTTGAGATAAAAATTGATTCTTTGATTTCATATACTTTTCATGATGATGATTTCACTGCTTTTGAAAAACATACTACATGAATTTGATCAAAACTATTGAAGAAAATGGGGTATCAAGGGAAGGGCCTCGAAATTGATGGCCAGGGCATCGTAAACCCTATCAAAGTAGAAGAATTACCCCATCATGCAAGGCTTGGGTATGTTAGAAAGGAGGTTGGAGAATGCTCCAAAATAGCCAGTGACCCACCGATGACAATGAAGAGAGAATCACATCAAATTCCAGCGAGAGTGAGGGATCTATGAAAACTTATCAGAGGCACATTAGGAGGAGGCATTCCACGACGATCTGGAAAGTATGGAAGAGGAAGAGTCATTGCAAGAAGGATGAACACCAGAAATCTACATGTCAATCCCTTCAAGCCCAAATAAAACCCATAAAGAATCCAATCATCGAAAATATTCCACAATCAAATCCGCCGCTGGAAGATGACCCATTTACTTTATTAAGTAAAATATGGTTTTTTAGAGGTAGTAGCTTGTTATGGCCACAGTTTGTAAATCATGCACTGCAAGTAAATGTAAAATTGATGATCTGTTTTCCATCACTTCGAAGTACAATGATGATTTTTGGCATTTTCTTATGAGTAGTTGAGGTATTGGTTTTTATTATGTAAATATTGACCAATGAGTGTGTGCTATAAACTCTTGGAAATTGAGGGGTTGTTTGAGTCATGTGTTGTTCATATATGATTACAAAGGATGTAATAGATTTGCATGCAAGTGATTGAAATTGTGGTTTAGCGATGAAACTGGCAGTGTGTTGGATGTGTTAGTGCTTTTGGTGGTCTAAAAGCTCCTCAGTGGGGAGGATTAATCTAAAAGGATCTTAGAGAACAAGTGGCTTTAAAATTGCTTAAAAATCAAAGTGACTAGATTAAAATAATACCAGGACCATGTCAAATTGTTCTCCATTCTGAATCCAACGGTGCAAACGATGCCTCAATTTGAGGTCGTATGAAGAAGTTAGAGCGAGTCAAAGTTTTGGTCAAAGTTGGACTTGTGCTAGGTTTAAGTGTTATGCAAATTGACCGACACCCGGGTTGGAAAACCTAGCTCTCGAGATGGGGTGAATTTGTTGGATGATTAGTTTTTCTAATATCCCCTATGCCGAAAAAAATGAATTGGTTATTTTTATAATAAAAAATAATATTAAAATAGGGTGGCAGGCTACCACCCTTGCCACCCCCAGCACCACCGCATTAAAAAAATATTAAAATTTGTTGGGGGCTGGGCCACCCCTGGTGGACCTGCCACAATGATTGTCAACACAACTATGTGTATAGCAGTAGGTTGTGTCAAGGCCGCGTGGTGCGGACCCCACCCACTTTTATTATATTATATAAAAAACAAAACACTATTTTGAAGAATGGGTGGGATTAAAACTTGAATATTCACCCTAACAATAAATGCCACCACTGTTGGCCCATGGGGCTCGAACTTGGTGGCTCCACCGTCAATTTTTTATGTAAGCTCAAACCTTCCAAACACATCGGGGCGGGGGAGAGGGGGGGGGTGCGAACGAAGAGCGGAAGAACACAAAGACAAAGTAGCAGAACCACAATTTCCCACAGTCTAGGAGAGGTCGAACCATGCCCTAGGGAATCTTGAGGAGCATGGGAAAGATTCCCTGAGGTGAAAAACTTGTCGGAGTCCATTTTTGAGAAATTTTATGTCGATTTTACACCTCTCAGCTATAGGAGTTCGATGGTGATGTCCGTTTTTGCAGCTGGACTCTCTATTTTCCTACCATATTTGAACTTGGAGGTATAAGGGTGTTCATGTAAATTTTCTTGTATTGATTCTCTTTTTATGCCACTTAATGAATGAAGGCCTCTGCACCATTAAGTAGGGCCCAGAGATGTAGCCCACATTGAACGAACTTCGTAGTCAAATTTTTGGTGTCTTGATCTCATGCATGTTATGTTCTTCTTTCTCTTCATTTTATGTGCTTATGTTTCATGGTTTTAAGTGCTATGCTATATGTAATTATTTAATTCATCTATAAGAAAAATATCTTGGATCAATGATGGAAGATTGCAAGATTTGGAACAAAATATAGAAATTTGGTTAGGTGTTTCTGGACAAGATGGTGTAAAAAATAGTTTTCCTTCATTTGAGAAATGTAAGCGATAGTATCACGTTGAACTACAACACGATTATGTGGCTACTCCAACAACTATCAAATCCCTAGATAAAGTTTTTGGTGCTCATGATCAAACTTGAGGGCATAACATTGCCGAATTAGAAGGTCTAGAGGACCGATATGAAATTAAGGATGGTCAACCTAAAAAAGAAAAAGTTCATAGAAATAGTAGGATTCATAAAAAAAAATATATACAACAAGATTTAGTTAAAGAGAGTTACTTGACGTTTGAGATAATATCTGGGAAATTGTACAAGTTTAAATGTCTGGAGGACAGAAATGGCACTAGTACAGATGATTATGTTCAAACTAGAGGTTTTACAAATGTTGTTAGTGAACATAAAAATAAATTTGAAAAGTATAAAATTTTCACGATATGAATCGATGCCTTGCTGAAACATTTAAGATAATGGTGCTTGATAATGATTTTACAGTACCATTAGATCGGTTATGGTCTACAAACCTACTAAAGAAACCATGATAATAAGCATTACTAGCTTCCAATGTGAGGTTGTCTCAGCTAGAAACACCACTTATCCACATTGAGACGGATATGATTACTCTAGAAATTTCTACTTCATGTAGTATTCCTCCAGTTAGTGGAGAACAAGCTGGTGGAATGATCTTATTACACACCAACATAAAATTGATGTTGATTATCTAGGTTTAGCTGAAAGGTTTAATCATTGCATGAGGTTACAAAATACTCAATTTGGACAAGCAACATAAGGCACTTCCTCGCCTCACAATATTTCCTTCTTTGAAATATTGAGTAGAAACATTCAGCCTTCAGGATGTCTAGGGTCGATTCCTTAAGGTTGAGTTGTAGCTAAAACAAGAGTGAAAGCTCAAGGAAATCGAAGCATCATGTTCATGTTTCCTAAATATAATGGCACCCTATAGGCACAAAACACATGAAGGATAAAATTGGTAGTGGTCCTGCAAAGTAGTTTTTCTGAAACTACTCATCAAAAAATCAATGATTGACAATCATTATGGCAACACCCTCTTATATTCTAGAAACCACCACAAGTGAGCCCATATGAAATATTTGGGTTTCTAAAATTGTATGGATTTTTAGCTAACAGTGGGACCCATCTGTCATCGGTATTTGGCATTTGTCTCATTGTAAATTAAAATCTATTTAATGTGACAAGTTGTTACACGTCATTTTGTCACCAAGACATTTGATTGTCAATATGGGTCTATCGACATCCATATCATGTTCCCTTAGAGGTAAAAAACACTAATATTCATTAACCAAGTCCTGGAAATTAGAAAAAAACTCTTTAAAACCTTTAAATATTTCTTGTGTGATTTTTATAGTCTTTTCCTATGGATGTGTTGATTCTTCTTCTATTAGTCGCGTCTATCGCTACTATGTTCGCCACTAAAACCTAGGCTCCCTCGTAAAAAGAAAGTAAATATAAAAAGTAACTTCTAGAAGACTAGTTGTTCGAATATTCTCCCAAATGGAAGCCTCCAGAGTCACACCAATTTGAGCTTTATCCCTCTACTCATGGAGCTTATCCCTTCGTCAAAGGAAATCAAATCCCTTCATGGGAGGAACCCATCCCTCTCTTAACGGATCTGAAACTACTTCAATCTCTCTATAAATTGAGCTGAAGTTTCAGGTTGAAGGGTATATAATGATTTGTATATATTCTAAGCTAGAGAGAGTTCATAGAGTTCATAGTTTCCGAGCTAATAAGTTGTTGTTTGCACATAGAATATGACACCTTTGTGCATACGACTTCATGTTGGTCATTCTAGAGAGGAAGGCTTATTAGGCCGAAGGAAATGATTGCTCAGACACATGGGAGAAATATGTACAACATCAAGGCACAGGTTGTAAGATTGCTCTTTTTAATTTCTGGTAATACATATGGATCTCTTTTTCTCATTGTCTTGTTTCTAAATTCATGGAAAGGATGTCAATACTTAGACTTTGTTAGGGTCCTACATTTTATAGGATCTCAAGGTGATTGAGTATGTGATATTTGTAATTTTACATTGTAAATAATTTTTGATTTGCAAATGATTTCCAAAAAAATATATATATAAAAATAAAATCAAAAGAGGGTATGAAAAAAAGAAAATGAATATGAAGAAAAAGACAAACATACAAAAAATTGAAAAAAGAATAAAAAGAGAATAAAATCCCACAAAATAAAAATAGAAATAATACTGAAAGTGCTGCAAATTTAGATGCCACTACTGTTAAATTAGTTTCCTTTATGTTAAAAATTCAATAAGATTGTGTGCAGCTTGTTTAAAATGGCACAATGACTAGATTTTTGTTCCAATCATATAGCTTAATCATGATGGAATAATTGTGAATTTCATGTTAATTAGGTTAGTGAATAATGAATTTTCAAACAGTTTAATCATGACAAATCACTCGTTAGGTAGAAAATGAGATTGATTCAATACTTTAATTAAATTCAATAGGAGAAATAAGTGATAGATTAAGTTAGATGGTTATAAAAAATGAATATGTGGGTTTACTAGCTTAATTGCACCCTAAGGATTGAAGATGAAAAAACGTTAGCCTAGAAAAAGAATAAAAAATGAAAGGGTAGGTAGGAGTTGTGATATGGCTTTGAAAAACATGAAAAATGTTTATCCTAAGTTTTTAAACTTACAAAGTTATTTCATGCACATAATAAGGCAAAGGAATACAAGTTTTATCCTAAGTCTAAAGGTGATTGAGTGCATCAATATAAGGTTTGGACATGTTATCCCCTTATCCTAAGATTTTACCTTTATCAAACCCCTCGCTACCTGACAAAACATCTCATCAAATTCCATCGTTGCATGATTAACCAGCAAAACTAATCTAACCATGCCTCCTAAGAAGAAAGGATATGAGGAGCCTGCAAATCCACTACTCCATCCCCCAGTTTACCTTGATCACCTACCTTTGGCAGAAAAAAATTACAAAATCCATGAAACCCTGTGTGAGTTAGAGTTATTAGAAATGTATTGTTGGATTGAAGAAAAATTCATTGACGACTCTGATGACATTGGACTGTGGGAATCCAATTTTCCCCACTACATCTTTCCCCACACCCACAATTCCCCTGAATTCATCAGGAATGTCGATAGTATTATGTACCCAGCCATAGAGCTATTATCACCCCTACAGGAGATATTTTAATCACCATAACTGCCCAATTCTTAAACCAAATGATGCAAGACCCTATCACAAAGAATGTCATCATTTTCTCTCAGGAAGCACTCACTAAATTATACCAGAATCTGGAAAATTCAAAAAGGGCTGAAACCCTTGAGCTCTTTTTTTGCTGAAGATGCCCAACTACCCAAAAAGAATCCTCCTTATTCATCTTCCATTTTCCCTGAGAGATCCAAAATAATCATTACAATTGTATCCTACCTCCTTGGTTATTATTCAGATCAGTGGGTAGATGAGGAGATTATAGGATTCATTTCCATTTTATCCATACATTCCGAGCCTCCCATCCTATTCAACTTCAACCAATTCCTTGTAGATCCCATCCATGAACAGTTTTTGAAATTTCAAACTGAGGAGGTATTTAAATATGCCTCTGTTTTAGTATCTATCTATATATATATATATAGATTATATATTTTCAGGGAGATAGGTTCAAGTTTGCATTGCAGGAGTTCTATGATGATGGAAATCAACAATCTGTCATCTTCTAGATTACAATAGTAATGAAGGAGCAGAAATAATATTCATACAAACAGTTCATAGATCTGTTTGTACATCCAACACTCAACCTTATAAGCAGCAATTCAGAGCCAAGAATCACTAAATAAATCAGGAAAGTCTTGTAGTTATCATACCAAACTAAAATAGGAGATTGGTACCTTTACCATAATTACACATAATTAATGATATATGGATGTGAGCTTGTTCCATATAGGATCTCAAAATTCCTCCCAATGAGGATTGTTTCTCTAGAATACATCAGGAAAATGCTTAATGCCTATGAGGTCCATTTTGTGTCTTCCAAAAATAAATCCCAATTCAAGATCAAAACACAGATAGGACCCTTCATCTATAACAGTAGAGCAACAGGGGAGGAAACGTAAAAAATGTTGAAAAAATCTTCAAGCTAAGGGTAGAGAAAAAATCTACACCTTATATTCATACCCACAGACTAGATATTGAGAGGTACATGAGCCAACTACAGTGGATTGAGAACACTCTACAAGAGGTTGAGGAAAATTTGGTTTCAACTTCAACATCACATAATACTGTCCCACAGGAGAAAGCAAGAGAAAGGATCAGAGAAGAAGAGTCACCATCAGTGACTGACACTTCCAACAAAGAGTTCAAAATCATGTACAGAAAGAGGACTAAGATCAATCCCAGAGTAAATCCAAACAAGGACTTAGAGGAGGAATTTATTATCATAAAAGAAGAGACACATACTTCCTCACAAGTAGGTGGTCATACAACACTCTTTCCTATAACCTCTACAGCTTCATAAGATCATCAACAAGATATTAAAACTAGCATAGTTGTTACAGGGGAGAAAGAGAAGACCATATTAGATGCATTCAGGGAGATTAAATTAAAGAATGAAACTTTTAAGACTAGGACATGTTAGCCACCTATAATAATTTTTCAAAGAAAACAGGTGGCTAAATATGTTTCTGAGCCTTCAAGAGAAACATTTCCTTTGTAAATCTATCATTCTTGAAGCCTTCATGTGTCTTCTATCCTTTAAATAAATCTTCACTGTTGTTTCCATTAATGAACCCTGTTGTTTGTAAAAGAAACTGTCCTAAAAAAGGCCTCCATTTTCTCCATTTCACTCCCACAAAATCCCCATTTTTCACCCTTATTCCCTTCACAAAAATCCTATATAGTCCTTCATTTTAACCTCTAAACCATCCTAAATCCATTTTTAAACCATGTATTTCCCTTTATTTGGTTTAAAAATCATCCCTTTTACCTATCGGAACCCTTCATTTGGCCTTAAAACCCCTATTTTTGGCCTTAAAATCAACATTTTGCACTATGAAGAATTTAAGCCCCTAATAGCTTATAGCTTTAGCCCCCCGTCTCATATAACCTTAGCCCCGCAATCAGGTTCTAAAGGGCCAAGAAACTCCCGTTAAACCCTTTTCCTCCGTTCATTTGGCCATTCACGACATTACAGTTTCAAATGAATCTAGGCCATTGAATCCACAAGAACCAACGGCCAAGATTGCATCACGCTCCGCCCGTCCATCTAACATCCCATTCCTCTTTTCAAACCCCTGCCCCGATATTAGATCGTAACTATCTGATCTAAGAATTCGACGGCTCATACTAAACTCGCCGTTCACCCCGCAAAAAAGAAACACGTCATCTACCGGACCCACCAGTTCTTCCGCCCCGTGCATCTTACCTCCTATCATGTGCAACCCGTGTCATCCGATCTAACACTTCAGATCCAATGGTCGCTATCCAATTTCACAAAATGTTTGTGCCCAAGAGTTAACGTTTCAAAAATAGCAAAATGGGCGGTTTTAGAAATCCACATGACGATCAGTGTATGGAATCGTGCTCCAAAAGGCAATACTGCCTCCCCCTCATTTCACCACGCGAAAACCATTCCCTATTTCCCAAAATACCGCTTCCCTCCACAACGTTTCCTTTCATATTTTTTCCTAGCCGGTGATCTCTGAGATCAAACGGTCCACATTATATCGGGTCCTCATTCGTCTACCACCCATCTAATCACCCAAATGACTTCATCAACAAATATCCACCGTTGATTGTTCTAATCCAACGGCTCCTGTTCACCGATGTGCCCAAACATCCATTTGCACCTGGTTAGCTGCTCTGCCAGGTTTTTCAGCCAATTTCTTCACTGTATCTAGTTTTTCTCCTCAATTCTCCTCCACCCTCATGAGCCTCTGAAGCAGTCACCCCACTCTCGCTGGTTTTTATAATGAGTTTTTCATTTTTTGTAGGTTTCAAAGGTGGTGAATTCGTTTTGTCTCCACAGTCAGAATCATAGTGACCCCTGGCACAGAAAGACCATCACAGAGCCGAGATCGCAGAGGAAACAATCTCTAAGAAGGTTTAAAGGCATGTTTTATGAAAGATCAAGGCTATTGACCTGACATAAACCCTCTGGCGCCTCTGTAACCTGTATATTCACACAAACAGGTCAGCAGAAGTTTAAAGTGTATCAGAAAGATATTAAAGGGTTTAAGGCATAATATTGAAGATTAAGAAGCCTAATCCACAGTCAGCACAGATTAAATACAAATCATTGATTGCAACAGTGCAGAGGATATATTAGCAGGACATTCCTTTTACTGAAGAAAGGACGAAATCACTACTGCCCATTCTCTATTCTTCATCGAGCTCTAGAGTAGTTACTATTCTAACAAGAAGTCCTAAAAATTGTAAGTGCATTAGTTACAAAGCATGGAAGACCTGAAAGGCAAATCTTCACCCTTTCTTGTCACAGAGGATAAAATAGAGTGCTATAGCCAGGAAACTACCTCCAAGAACATACCCTTGGAGTTATTATCAATCTGACGAAGATCACTAATTCATCTAAAGGGTACTGGAAGTTACTGTAAAGATATTAAAATAGAATGGGCTTCGAAAACACTTCTCCCTATATTTTAAGGAATCATTTAAATCCTATCTACCACTACTATCACTCTTTCACCTATAATAACTCATGAGAAATACATTGTAAATGTTGGTTGGTTGTCGGAAAATCACTGATTGTAAGTTGTTCTACTAAGTTAGAGTTTTGTGTGTAGTAGTTGTGAATAGGTTGGGAAATGATTTCTGGATGATATCAAGCTATTGGAAAAGAATGTATGTGACTGGTTTTTCTCTACTAATATGACAAGCACGTTCATTGGATCCTGATCTAAATCAGTGGTGATGTGTTCCTTCTTTGTTATTGTTTTCTCTCCGTTTTACATCATGTTTCATTTTCTCTAATAAGAAACAGTAATTTTAGCTTAGGATATACTGCTGCAAGTACCCTAATGCTTCCTACACATTCTTATCTTTATGTTTTCTGCTATTTATGTATCTAAGAACAAATTCAACATAATTTAACCAGTATAGAAGTTGGTTTTCCCATGCTTACTGATGTATGAATTTAGAGTTTGTTTCTTGGATGTTCTTGTTTGGTTTAAGCTGAAAGAATTAGGAAACAGGGAGATTTAGAGTTAGTTTGTCCCCTAGGTTCCATTTCCAACAGTTAGCCTTTCGAATATCCCTTTGAGTTGAGTGCCAAAAGTAGAGAAGGTTAAAAGTCTTTCTCTGATCTTAGGTTTCACTCTGTGTTAAACTTAAATGTTTTCTACTGTCTAAAAGTAGTCAGGAGGACTGCTGGATTGTTGACTTTGGAGTTTGCCTCTTTAGGAGTTTGATCATAGAGGTATAAGGCATGCCCTATCCCTAGACTTACTCCGAAGTGGTCACCTTGGAACGTTTTCCTTGTCATTCCCATTCATTTCCTTATTGTCTTGTCCCATACTATCATCTTAATAGATCCTCTGATATAGATGACTAGCCCTTTGGAAGCCTTGGATATTTGAATTGCAAGTAAACCCTTTTATGACCCCATTGCCCAATGGACTTGTGTTCACTTTGAATTATCTCCCCATTTCCAAAAAATCCTTCACTATTCATTCCTTTACATCTCACTAACACTTCTTTCATGTTTCCCAACCAAACAAAAAAATCAAAAACCCTTGTGCCCTATAACTAGCCTAATACCTCAAATTGGACATCAAAGATAAACATTTCTTTACCTTTATAGAGAGATCCCTCTCTGGATCCAGAAGGGCTAGATCCTGAGATCCCAAAGTGGTTTCATGTTTTCTTGTCATTTGGTATTGCCAAATCTTCCAAATCACAGGAACCTAAACATAATGGTGACTCCGTTGGGGACTTTGAGTAAAACACTCCTTAAAACATCTCTAAACACTCAAAGAAGACCAAATTAGCCTCGATTTGGTATAGATTGCTGATGGTGGACAACATCCTACTTCAAAACATTTTTAACCCTCCACCTGGCGACTCCACAGTTCCTTAATGACCAAAAGACTCCACTGGTGATCAATAGGCCTGCTGATTATCTATGCTTTCACAAGACTCCACTGTGAGACGAGTTTCATCACAAAATCATCCATACTAAAGGAAACACATAGGATTAAGCTTCTTTGTTTAAGGATAGTTTTCCTCTTGAAGACTGTCATAACTTTCCTCCTTTTTTGATCTGAAACTTAACATATTGGCTTCAAGAAGAATCCATACCAGAGCTTATCCTAATCCAAACCCTCTTGAAATAGTTGAAAATCCATAAAGAATTCTTCAGAAGTCTCTCACATCTAGGGATCCAACTATTATTAGACCCATTCATAGAGCTAACTCAGCACCTAAAAACCTTGCAGCTCTATCAGATTCTCAAGTTGACTTAGACTTACCAAGTAATTTACCAAGGACTAAGTCCTTTAATGGTTTATATCAGATAGAATTTGAGCCTCCAAGTTCACCACCACAGAGTGGTCAACATATTGGTAACAAAGAAACCCCTCCATCCACACCTCCTGATATACATCTCATTCATAACTTGGGTCTCTCTCACCCTAAATCTTCCCAATAGTTTGTTGCTGGTCCAAGCAGTTCAGTCATCCACATACCTGTTGTCCAAGCCACTCCTTTCCCTCCACAAAACACTACCATGGTAGCATGGTATGCTCCCCTAGTGTTGCCATAGCCTCTAGTCCCCTTAGCAAATGACTATCAGTCTAAAATTCCCCATTTCACTAGAAAAGAATCTACCATAGCTCAACAACATGTAGATAGGATGGAACATGCTTTTGATTATATGGAAATAGAAGATGAGACCATTAAGATGAGAATATTTGCTCAAAGTTTAGGAGAAGAAGTAAAAAAGTGGTTTAAAGGCTTAACTCCTAATAGCATTAAGGACCTTCCCTCTTTACATAAAGATTTCATAAACAAATGGGAAATTAAAAGCAACCCTCTACAAATATTAGCAGAGTATAAAGGTCTTAAAAGAAATCAGGGATAGAGTGTTCATGATTACTCCACCAGGTTTAACAATGTCTACAATGCTCTCCCACCCCACATGAAACCTCCCCAAGGATTGGCCTTAGTGAAATATCCTGAACGTTTTGATGCTGATATGGCCTATCAACTAAGGGAGAGAGACTATTCAACTCTAGAAGACATGCAGAAGGGAGCTGTGAGTGTAGAAGAAAACTTGATTGAAAAAAGAGCTAGGATGAGGGCTGAAAAGAAGGTAACCTATAGGGAAGACAACGCAGCTTCTACATATGATTCCAAATTTGATAATCTAGCCAAAAACATGGAGAGGCTAGAAATAATGATGGAGAAAATGGTTGTCCAAGCCAATAATCAGAATAGAAATCAGTCTCAAAACCAGAACCAAAACTTTAGGAGAAACACTCCTCCTAATACACAAAGGGACTCTGACCAAAAAGTCATACCTCCATTCCAAGAAAATTTCCTTGATGAGGATGAGGGAATAATAGAAGAATCAAGGGGCACTATTATAAACATGGTGGAAGTGGATAACCAAGATCACACCTTTTTCATAGAAGACAATCAGACCTCATACACACAATGGGATGAAGAAGGGTTAGAATCAGAAGACTATAGGTTGGGATTCAAGAATGCCATCATGCAAGTCTGAGAAAAATATGATCTCAGAAGAAAAAAGAACCCAGAAACTCCCAAACCAAAAACCTCTGAAATCACCATTAAGAAAAGACCTGAAAAGACTCCTAAAGGGACTGCTGAAAGCTACAAAATAACAGCTGAGAGTTCTGGCAAAAACAAGGACAAAGACATCCAAACCATTGATAAACCAAGTCAAGAAACCTGTAGCACTAGCATTGCAACTAATGCTCTTGAAAAGACAGTTTCAACAAATGTACATAGTGAAAATTAGCAAGTTGATTTTGCCAATAAAACAGTGACCAACAAAACAGATCTGAACCTTTTAAAGAACCAATCTCCTTTCAATCTGGAAAGTGAAATTTCCAAAATCAATATTTCTGTCCCTCTGACTGAGTTGGCCACCCAAGATGTATATAAATGTCAAATCTTGAAAGCTTTAAACTTGGGAGAAAACAGTGACTCTGTCAACTTAAATGATGATCAACCATCTCTCCTGTTTGGCCCAAAAATTGAAGGGAAATTTTAGGAAGGAGTAGTGCCTCCTTTCTATGTCAGTCTAAATATCCATGACAAAATCCTACATAATTCTATGCATGATTCAGGGGCTTCACATAACCTCATGCCAAAGGTGATCATGGAAAAAGTATGCCTAGATATAACCAGACCATATAAGGATTTATATTCTTTTGACTCTAGCAGAGTGAAGTGTTTGGGCCTGATCAAAGATATCTGTGTAAATTTGACCCAAATCCTACCCATGTGCATGGTAATGGATGTTGTGGTGGCTGATGTACCTCCCAAGTATGGCATGTTGCTGTCAATATCATGGGGTGCTAAGCTGCAGGGTACAATGCAAATGGACATGACATATGCCACTATCCTTGTTTTTAGCCAGCTCAGAAGACTATATAGGGAAGCACACATGAAATTTATGGTAAGCAGCCCAGAGAAACCAGAAAATTCCCCTCTTTACTCTGTCCATATAGACCTAGACTCTTTTATCCTTTACAATGATGAGTTACAGATGAGAAAGAGCTAGAGAATAAAAATTCAAACAACAGAGTAGAGGTCACAAATCTAAACATAATGGTAGCTCTAGATACAGAGGAAAACAAGGGAGAAACATTCGAACAATCTGTAGAATTAGAAAATCAGAACTAAGACTGTAGAGAGTAGATTACCCATCAGGCTGCTGACCTTAGGAAATAAGATGACAGTAGGAAGGAATCTAATAACAAATCTGCAAAAAATCCCTTATGGAGCATGAGCTTTGATGGGTCTTGCACTAAAAAGAATGCAGGAGCTGGGGTATGGTTGCAAAATACTAAAAAAATTATGTTGCGAGTCATGCCTTCAAGCTAAATTTTAAATGCACAAACAACATAGAAGAATATGAAGCTCTCCTATTAGGGCTGCATCTATTGAAAAAACTGCGAGCTAAGAGGACAGTTTTTCATTGAGATTCAGAATTGGTCATCAAAAAAGTAAATGGAGAATACACTGCCAAACATCCTAGGTTAAGGGAATATAGGAATGATGCCATGGATCTGTTGAAAACATGTGTAGAATATGAGCTTGTGTTTGTCCCTAGAAGTCAAAACATACTTGCAAATGGGTTGGCCTGTGTTGCTAGTTCATATCAGAGACCACTTAATGACAACCAGATCATTGTTCAAACAAAATATAGACCAGCAGTACCAGATAATGAAAAATATTGGCAGGCTTTTTAGGGTGATAAACAGATAGAGGATTTCCCGCTTTCCAGGAATGAGTTTGAATTGCCAAATTCAAACTCTAAGTCTGATGGAAACTGTCTAGATATAGAGCCCCCTGATGAAGAGAACCCATTCCCTACTACAGAAATAAACATGTTGACCAAATATTTTGAAAATTAAAAAGGAGAGGAAGACATAGAGGTGTTGCAGCCCAAAGATAAAGGTATACCTCGGGGACTAGCCCCTCTAGAAGACCTCTTTGATTTTAATGATGTGGCAAAGAAACCAACGATAGAACCCACTGAATCTGATATTGAAGAATGCAATATAGGCAGCAAAGACAAGCCTAAAATGATCAAATTATCTAAAACTTTTCCAGCACATATCAAACTGAAGTACATTGATTTATTTAAAGGGTTTGTTGATGTTTTTTCTTGGAGCTATGAATATTTGAAGGCCTATGACACAGAGATCATCCAGCACAAGATTCCATTGAAAGAAAACTAGAAACCTTTTAGGCAAAAGCTGAGCAAAATAAACCCTGTACAGTTACCCCTGGTAGAAAAAGAAATTAAGAAAATGTATGAGGCTGGAATCATAGTCCCTGTGAGGTTTTCAGATTGGGTATCTAACCTTGTGGCTATAAGAAAAAATACAGGAGAAATTAGGTTGTGCATTGATTTTAGAAACTTAAACAGAGCCTCACTAAAAGACAATTACCCTTTACCCAAGATGGAACACATCCTGCAAAAGGTAGTTGGTTTTAAGAGGATTTCCCTATTAGATGGCTTTTCAGAGTACAACCGGGTCTTAGTACTCCCAGAAGATTAACTTAAAACAACCTTCACCACTCCTTGGGGCACTTTCATGTATGTGAAAATGCCTTTTGGATTAATGAATGCTGGTGCCACCTTTCAAAGAGCCATGGACATTGCATTCTCATAAAAAATAGGTCACTTCATTGTAATTTACCTTGATGACATTACAGTTTATTCCAAAACTGATGAAGAACACCTTAAACATTTGAGAAAAGTCTTTGAGAAATGCAAAATGTATGGGCTATCTTTAAATCCCAGAAAGACAGTGTTTGGTCTCCAAGAAGGTAAACTTCTTGGTCATATCATATCTGAAAAGGGGATCAAAATAGACCCAAAAAGGGTTGAGGGTATATTGCAGATTAGCCACCCAAAAAACATCAAGGAATTGCAGTCCTTTATTAGGAAGATTAATTTCTTGAGAAGGTTTATACCCAACCTGGCAGAAATCCATAGAAACATGAAAAACATGCTAAAGAAAGAAATAGGAGTTAAATGGACTCTAGAAGCCAAAAATTCATTTGAACTGGTAAAACATGCACTCACCCGAGCACCAGTTCTCATCAACCCTGATTTTACTAAGGATTTCCTCATCTTCTCATTTGCATCAGAACACAGTATGGCTGTTGTCCTATTGCAGAAAAATCCGGAAGGACAAGAGCAACCAATTGCATTTTTTAGCAAGGCATTAAGAGATGCACCTCTAAAATATAATATCATGGAAAAACATGCCTATGCTTTTGTAAAGGCCTTGAAAGACTTCAGGGTTTATATTTTACATTCCCATATTATTTCCTTTATGCCTAATAGAGTGGTGAAAGACATTTTGTCACAAGATCTAGATGGCAAAAGAGGCAAGTGGATTGTTGTGATACTGGAATATGATTTGGAAATCAAGCCCACTAAACTCATCAAGGGTCAAGTCTTAGCATAATTAATGGCTGAATCTAACTTACAAGCCCTTGACATAAATATTGTAGATGCACTAGATGAACAGGAAGGGTTACCAGCTCCAATTGTTGAAGATCATTTCCAAAACTCACCTTAGTATGCTGATATTTTGTATGTGCTTACTAATCTCAATGCCCCTCCTGATTTATCTAATACAAAGGCAAGGTTTTTAAAATTGAAAGCTAGGAATTATTTCATTTTAAATGAATGTTTATATTGGAAAATTGCTAATGGTTTATTGCTTAAATGTTTTCCTGAAGTTGATGTAGATAGAATCAAGCATGATTTTCATGAAGGAGAGTGTGGAGGCCATCTCTACTGGAAGACCACTGCCAATAAAATCCTTAGAGATGGCTATTACTGGCCCACCCTCTTTCAAGATGTCCACAAAATTATAGTTGCCTGCAACAAGTGCCAAATCTTTGAGGGTAAAAGAAAACTCCTTCCTCTACATTTACAACCAATCACTGTTGAAGCTCCTTTTCAACAGTGGGGCCTAGACTTCATTGGGGAAATCCATCCTACTTCATCTGCCCAACATATATGGATACTCACATCCATTGACTATTTCACTAAATGGATAAAAGCCATCCCTTCTAGGAATGTCACAGACTCAGTTATCATAAAATTCCTTGAAGACCATATCCTATCTAGATTTGGCTGCCCTAGTAAAATTATCACTAACAATGCTGTTGCATTTGGTTCCAAAAAGATGATTGATTTTTTCCATAGGTATCAGATTGCACTTGGTCATTCTACTGCTTATTATCCTCGGGGTAATGGGCTAGAAGAATCATCAAATAAGATTTTAGTGACCATCATCAAGAAGCTTCTTGAAGATAATAAAAAATAATGGCATAATAAGTTGGTTCATGCTTTATGGGCAGACAGGTTGACAACAAAGAAATCCATTGGAATGTCTCCCTATCAGCTAGTTTATGGAGAAGATGCAGTATTTCCTACCAGTTTGGGAGTACCAATGATAAAATTGGTCCAAGAAATACAATCAGAGGAAGATAGCATGGTAAGGAGGATCAATCAGACCATACATCTCCAACAGAAAAGGGAAGAAGTCTACAACAGAGCTCAGAAAGTGCAAGAGAACATCAAAAGGTTGTTTGATAAGAGGACAAAGGCTTGTGATTTCAAAATTGAGGACAAGGTACTCAAATGGGACTCTAGGAGAGAGGATAAGGGTAAGCATGGCAAGTTTAACAGTTTATGGCAAGGCCCTTACATCATTCAATATGCCATTGATCCCAATGCATTTTTTCTGCAAGAATTGGACGGTACAAATATGTTTGGGGGTCCTGTAAATGGCAGGATGCTCAAGCATTATTTCTACTAAAGTTCAGTTTAAAGTTTTCACTTTTAATGTAAATACCATTTCTTTGTGTTGTTTGGAAAAATAAAAATAAAAAAATATAAGAAGAAAGGTTTAGACAAGCTCAAATCTTGAACCTATGAAGTTTCAAAAGAATGGCTCCAATCAGATCAAAACCTGAGCTAGAGAAAGTGAAAGGTTGGTTCTAACATGCTCAAAACTTGAACCAGCAAAGAAAAGAAGAATAAACAACTCTAACAAGATCAAAACCAGAGCTGGAATAAAGAGAGAAAGGTGACTCTAAAAAGCTCAAAATCCGAGTCACAAGAGGAAGGAAGGATGCTTTTAATTTTCATAATTTCAAGCCTTCACAATTTTGTTTCAATTTTCTGCAAAGTTTCAGTTCATGTGTAGCTTGTCTTTATGCCATGGACCCACAACAAATCAGACAGTCTAATCCTGGTTTGGCTGTGTTTCAATTTCTGTTTTAAAATGTAGAGAATGAAAATCTACCAGACAGTTTAATCTTGGCAGATTTTAGTTTAGGTAGAGAAGCTATGAGTCCAACTGTCTAATCTAGTTTCATGGAGGAATAAGGGTAGAATTATATTAGTTTTTTCTTTCAATAAAAAAAAATAATGATGAAGAAGGTCTGCAAGTCTAAATGCACCTTGGAGAAAAAAATGTTAGGACAGTAGGATGGGTAGGTAGTTGTTTGGGAAAATGTTTTTTGCTGATATAATATCCATCATGTTTGTAGCAATTGATCAAAGAAGAAAAATTTGGTCAAGTACCAGGCTATGGCCTACTTCCAAAGATTATTTCTGAGATTCTTGACACCTCCAAGAAGATGCCATCCCCATGTGGAGCCACTGTTAGCCACCTATAATAATTTGTCAAAGAAAACAGGTGGCTAAATATGTTTCTGAGCCTTCAAGAGAAACATTTCCTTTGTAAATTTGTCATTCTTGAAGCCTTCATATGTCTTCTATCCTTTAAAGAAAGCTTCACTATTGTTTCCATTAATAAACCCTGTTGTTTGTAAAAGAAACTGTCCTAAAAAAGGCCTCCATTTTCTCCATTTCACTCCCACAAAAGCCTCATTTTTCACCCTTATTCCCTTCACAAAACTCCGATATAATCCTTCATTTTAACCTCTAAACCATCCTAAATCCCTTTTTAAACCATGTATTTCCCTTTATTTGGTTTTAAAATCATCCCTTTTACCTATCGGAACCCTTCATTTGGCCTTAAAACCCCTATTTTTGGCCTTAAAATCAGCATTTTCCACTATGAAGAAGTTAAGCCCCCAAGGGCTTATAGATTTAGCCCCTCATCTCATATAATATTAGCCCTGCAATCGGGTGCTAAAGGGCCAAGAAACCCCCATTAAACCCTTTTCCTCCGTTCATTTGGCCACTCACGACATTACAGTTTCAAATGAATCTGGGCTGTTGAATCCACAAGAACCAACGGTCGAGATTGCATTGTGCTCCGCCCCTCCATATAACATCCCATTCCCCTTTTCAAACCTCTGCCCAATATTAGATCATAATCGTCTGATCTGAGAATCCGACGACTCACACTAAATTCGTCATTCACCCCACGACAAAGGAAACACGTCATCTACCAGACCCACCAGTTCTTCTGCCCCATGCATCTTACCTCCTATCGTGTGCATCCCGTACCATCCAATCTGACACTCCAGATCTGACGGTCGCTATCCAATTTCACAAAATTTTTACGCCCAAGAGTTAACGTTTCAAAATTACACGAAATGGGTGGTTTTAGAAATCCACATGGTGATCAGTGTATGGAATCACACTCCAAAAGGCAATACCACCTCCCCCCCATTTCCACGCGCGAAAACCATTCCGGTTTCCTGTAATACCACCGCCCTCCACAACGTTGCCTTTCGCATTTTTTCCTAGCCGTTGATCTCTAAGATTGAATGGTCCACATTATATCACGTCCTCATTCGTCTACCACCCATCTAATCGCCCAAATGACTTCATCAACAAATCTCCACCGTTGATTGTTCTAATCCAACGACTCCTGTTTGCCGATGTGCCCAAACATCCATTTGCACCTGGTTAGCTACTCTACCAGGTTTTTCAGCCCATTTTTCCATTGTATCCAATTTTTCTCCTCAATGCTCCTCCACCCTCATGAGCCTTTGAAGCAGTCACCCCACTCCCACTGGTTTTTATAATGAGTTTTTTGTTTTTTGCAGGTTTCAAAGGTGGTGAATTAATTGTCTCCACAGTCACAATCATAGTGACCCCTGGCACAGAAAGACCATCACAGAGCCAAGATCATAGAGGAAGCAATCTCTGAGAAGGTTTAAAGGCATGTTTTATTAAAGATCAAGGCTATTGACCTGACATAAACCCTCCAGCACCTTTGTAACCTGTATATTCACACAAACAGGTCAGCAGAAGTTTAAAGTGTATCAGAAAGAGATTAAAGGGTTTAAGGCATAATATTGAAGATTAAGAAGCCTAATCCACAGTTAGCACAGATTAAATAGAAATCATTAATTGCAGCAGCGTAGAGGATATATCAGTAGGACATTCCTTTTACTGAAGAAAGGACCAAATCACTACTACCCATTCTCTATTCTTCATCGAGCTCCAGAGTAGTTACTATTCTAACAAGAAGTCCTAAAAACTGTCAGTGGATTAGTTACAAAGCATGGAAGACCTGAAAGGAAAATCTTCACCCTTTCTTGTCACAGAGGATAAAATAGAGTACTACAGCCAGGAAAGTACCTCCAAGAACATACCCTTGGAGTTATTATCAATCTGACGAAGACCTCTAATTCATCTAAAGGGTACTGAAAGTTAATGTAAAGATATTAAAACAGAATGGGCTTCGAAAACACTTCTCCCTCTGTTTTAATGAATCATTTAAATCCTATCTACCACTACTATCACTCTTTCACATATAATAACTCATGAGAAATACATTTTAAGTTGTTCTACTGAGTTAGAGTTATGTGAGTAGTAGTTGTAAATAGGTTGGGAGATGATTTCTGGATGATATCAAGCTATTGGACAAGAATGTATGTGACTGGTTTTGCTCTACTAATATGACAAGCATGTTCATTGGATCCTGATCTAAATCAGTGGTGATGTGTTCCTTCTTTGTTATTGTTTTCTCTCTGTTTTACATCATGTTTCATTTTCTCTGATAAGAAACAGTAATTTTAGCTTAGGATATACTTCTGCAAGTACCCTAATGCTTCCTGCACATTCTTATCTTTATGTTTTCTGCTATTTGTGTATCTAAGAAAAAATTCTACATAATTTAACCAGTATAGAAGTTGGTTTTCCCATGCTTACTGATTTATGAATTTAGACTTTTTTTCTTGGATGTTCTTGTTTGGTTTTAGCTGAAAGAATTAGGAAACAGGGAGATTTAGAGTTATTCTATCCCCTAGGTTCCTTTTCCAACAGTTAGCCTTTCGAAGATCCCTTTAAGTTGAGTGCCAAGAGCAGAGAAGGTTAAAATTATTTCTCTGATCTTAGGTTTCACTCTGTGTTAAACTTAAATGTTTTCTACTCTCTGAAAGTAGTCAGGGGGACTGCTGGATTGTTGAATTTGGATTTTTCCTCTTCAGGAGTTTGATCATAGAGGTATAAGGCATGCCCTATCCCTAGACTTACTCCGAAGTGGTCACCTTGGAAGGTTTTCCTTGTCATTCCCATTCATTTCCTTATTGTATCGTCCCATGCTATCATCTTAATAGATCTTCTGATATAGATGACTAGCCCTTTGGAAGCCTTGGATATTTGAATTGCAAGTAAACCCTTTTATGACCCCATTTCCAAATGGACTTGTGTTCTCTTTGAATTATCTCCCCATTGCCAAAAAATCCTTCACTATTCATTCCTTTACATCTCACTAACCCTTCTTTCATGTTTCCCAACCAAACAAACAAATCAAAAACCCTTGTGCCCTATAACTAGCCTAACACCTCAAATTGGACATCAAAGATAAACATTTCTTTACCTTTATAGAGAGATCGCTCTCTAGATCCAGAAGGGCTAGATCCTGAGATCGCAAAGTGGCTTGATGTTGTCTTGTCATTTGGTATTTCCAAATCTGCCAAATCACAAGAACCCCAACAGGACATATAATCAGTTCTAGAAACAAACTTTGAAATCTCAGAGTAGACTATTGTCAGCCTTTGACTATAAGAAAGAAAAAACGCAGATGGCTTTTCTCCAAGCACAAATTCCACAGCCCAAGACATTAGCAGATTATAGAAATGTTGCATTTGAATTTGATATTAAATACATACATATCATTCATCAAATGGAGATGCACAAGTAGACATGTGAAATTATTTCATCTACACTCACTACACTACTATGATTTTGTCCAAATTGCATGTTTCTTTAGATAGTATCCAATCACATGTCAAAATAGAGAAAATATCTTCTTTAGCCAAGGATTAAAGGATTAAGTCTTTGGAAGAATTAGTGATCATAATTGGTTATGATCCCTCTAAAATCAAAGCTACAGAAGAGGTGATTAAAAATAAAAATGTTGACATAGAAGCATTAAGGAAGCAACTAAAACTCCCAGCTACATAGGACCCTTTGGCCAAAGACATTGAAGAAACGAAGTCCCAGAAATTAGACATGATGAAGCTAATCATGGAGAAGAATGCTCAGCTAAGGAAGATGAAAGTAGAGATGGAAAAGATGATAAATCAAAAAGAGAAGGTTGTTAAATTGTCATTAGTCCTTTTGGACGCTATACCACTTACAACTATTCCCACAACCACACCTTCTACAATGAGTATAGAAGATGGAGTTGAGCATCTCACCAAAGAAATCTAGAATTTTCTGAATTTAGATAGAAGAGATAAAAAAGCTTCAGGACCAAGTGAAATTATTACATGATCAAAAGTCAAGGAGTGATAACTCACATGCAGCTGAAGCCCAAAGAGTACAAAAGTTAATAGAATGGTTGCAGAAGTCTAAGAGGGAGTCATCTATTGGAAATAACTTGGGCCAAGTGAAAGAGATAATTTGGATAGATATCATTGAGTCCATCAATGAAATCTAACCCTAGATACAAATCATATTTGAGTAGAAGGAGCTGATAGAGAAATCCAATGATGCCATTACAAAAATCAAGGAAGAAATTGGAGATAAGCCAACCACTACTAACAACATTATTAAGTTCTTAAATTCCAAGAACAAGTATGTGTTGGAGGAGTTAGGAGTGGATGACAGGACTGAAACAATATTGGAAGTAAAGAAATTTATTACAAAGAGAAACCTTATTGTACAACTGAAGGAAACATTTCACAACTTAGAGATAGATGTAAACATATTTTTCAGTAGACTAGAACCTTTAACTCAGAAAGGTCTTCCTTCTTTGTTCATAATTAATGACAAACTAATGCACAGACAAGATTTTGCAAAGAAGTTGGAGGATATTTCCAAAGACACGACTATGTTTTCAAACATCAAAGGCACTATGATAGGGAAAGCATTCTTTGAGGCATTTACTCATGACCTTTTCATCCAGCATGAGATAAACTGTGTTTTTGTGGTAAAACCAACTTTTTCTAAGTATACTGAAGTGGATGAAATCTACAGGAGGGTTATCAAGTTAACTATCCCACATGAAGAGCGATGAGATAAGTTAATTGGGTTACAAGAGTAAAACGTAACAAGGAATAGTCACCTACATATAGATCACAGGACAGCACATCAGACAACAGTATAGCCAACGCAATGTACCAATAGGCTTACTCATCAATCGATTCCTTGAAAAAAATGCCAGAAAGGCAGATCACCCACATCGAGCCTATTTTTTGTAACAGTTAGAGTTTATTGTTAGATTTAGGCTAATAATACATTGTCTATTGAGACAACATTTATTGTAATCAATTTTGTAGCTTTTAGTACAAGTACTTCATTATTTGAAGTATTAGAGGTTGATTTCTGAACATATTTTGCCTACTGTGCAATTATAAATTCCAAGTTTTTTGTTGGAGCATCAATAATACAAAGACTTCTTTCAGGATTCATGTGGTGTAATTACTGGTGAAGTGTTTCTATTGTTTATGTGTTTTCCACTATTATTTCCTTACTTTTTTTATTAGAATTCTTAAATGTAAAACAGAAAGTGTGATGAATAGGACATGTTATTTAAAACACCTTATTCTGGCTTCTTTTATAATTTAAATGTTTTCTACTTTAAGTAAGATTGAAAAATACTTAAATGCTTTTCAGTCTCAACTGAAATTCACTCTTCTGCTATCCATTATTCATTTAAAAATCTTCAATAATATAGTGAATACAACCTTGCTTGCCCTATTACAACTCTTTTAAAAATTGATGCAAAATCTAGTTTTATGTTTTGACTCCATTTCCCAATGGGAAAATAAAGATTTAATAAACTAAATTAATCAAAATCAAGCAATCACTAAGTACAATAATAACTAGCCTAATATCTATCCAAAACAAAGTTAAATTTTAAAGATAGATCCCTATCTGAAGCTGGCAGGGCTATATCCCAACTTCCAAAGTGGTTTTAATGTTGTCTTCTATGATTTATTCTCCCAACCTTAAAAATTATAAAACGATAAAATAGTGGTGACCATACTGGGGAAGAACTGAAAAAATTTAATTTCTATCAAATTCATAACCCTGGTTAAAATATTGTATGATAGGAATACTTTAATATTGGTTTTATTTTCAATACTGTAAATAATAAGTGTGTGTGTGAAGTTAGATCATAACCCTAGCTCCTAAAAGAGCCAATACTAGAGCTCATCCTGATCCAAAGCCTGCAAAAATTGTAGATGACCTTGAGGAAATACCGAAAATAAAAAACTTAGCAGAAAGCCAAGGAATTTCTAGTCCTCCTCATAGAGAAAATTCACTCCCAAAATAATTTGTAACCATGTAACACATTGAGTTTGATTTACCCTTTGAACAAAGCCTATTTAGAACTAACCGAACTGATTGGGCAGACCAGATAGTAGTAGATCAAGCTACATTAAGAATAAATTCATCTGAAGCCAAATATGCTCCTTCTGATATAGATCTTCAAATCCTCCAGGACTTTGAAAAATTATAGGGTTTAGTGTTAGGTTTAGATATTTTTGTTCATGAACCTTATTTCCAGCATTCGATAGAACTTTATTCTTTGACTTCTTATGTTGAATCACTCACCTCATCACAATCTATGCATCCTAGATCATTAAGCCCTAATCCTTATGTAGTTTCCACAACCACTCGACTACTTTCTCACTAAGCAACTCAAACCCCTTCTTGTCCCCAATCCTCATCTACAATCCAACCTTCATCTCCACCAAAATCCCAAGTTTCATCTCATCCTTTACCTTCCATTAAGCCTCCCCCTTTCATTCAACAGCAATATCATAATGTTCATCCTCATATCCCCATAATAGCAGCTACATATGTTCCCCTTGTACTTCAAGCTCCTTTGGCAAGCATGCAACATGATTATCAAAAAAGAATCCCTCAATTTTATGGAACTGTACCTATCACTGCCCAACAACATGTAGACATGATGAATGACAGTGTTGACCTTCAGGAGGTAGATGAGGAGAGTATAAAACTTAGCTTTTTGCACAAAGTCTCATAGGAGAGGTGAGAAAATGGATTAAAGCATTACTAGTTGCTAGTATTAATTATTTTCCTGGATTTCATAAAAAATTCCTTACTAGGTGGGAGATTAAGAATAATCCTCTTCACATTTTATCTGAATATGAAAGCATTAGAAGAGGGCAAGCAGAAAGTGTAAAATACTATTGCACTAGATTCAAAATTGTATATAACACAATCCCTGCTAATATCATACCACCATAAGGCTTATCCCTAATAAAATTTCCAAATGGTTTTGAGTAAGACATGGCTTACCATATTAGGTGTTAGCGACCTATAAATTCTGATTATACCAAATGGTGGATAAATTTGTTGTCAAGCCTTCAAGAGATATATTTCCTTTGAAAATTCATCATCTTTGAAGTCTTATGGTGATTCTTTATCCTTTGAATTAATCTTCATTGCTGTTTCACTATGCGCCCTAAATTACCTGCTGATTTACCAAGAGAAAGACTGCTTGAGGAGCCCCATTTTCCCTCATTACACTTCTCCATTTCTTTCTCCATTTTATCCATAAAACCTTCATTTGACTCTTTAACCCTTCCAAAACCCATTTTAAACCTTATATCTCCCATTTATTTGGTTTAAATCCCTCCATTTTCATCTATCGAAACTCTGTTTTGGCCTTAAAAATCCTTGTTTTGGCGCAAAAAATAGTCTTTTGAATTATAAGTTATTAAGCCCCCAAGGGCTTATATTTCTCAGTCCTCCACCTCATATGGCCTAAGCCCCCAATCAGGTGCTTAAAGGACTAAAAACCCTCTTTCGAACCCTTATTACCTTCTATTTTTCGTTTCCCGACATTATGATTTGAAAAGATATGAACCGTTGATCTCTGCAGATCAACGACCCTCAGGCACTCATCCTTCCACCCATTCACTTGCAATGCTCTTCTCCTTTCAAAATAACCCACCCCCATATTTGGATCTCAACTTTCCAATCTGATGATCCAACGATCAAGACTTAACCCGATCTCACCATTGAACCCACTCTGCGACACATTTTCATATGTCATCGTGGACCCTACCTACCTTTCCACCCTCACAGCTCTTCATCCATCATGTTCCACCTACATCATCGGATCTGCAACCTTTGATCTAACGGCTCAGATTTGATATCGCGCAATTTTTGGCCCCCTTTTGCAGTGCGCTACTTTCGCGCGATAAAAGTGGTTTTCAAAAGCCACGTGTCGATCGCTCTATGGAATCGTGTTCCAAACACAAATTACCGCCTCCCCCCATTTTGCTACGTGAAAACCATCATCAGTTTTCCACCATACCACTGCTCCCCACGACGTCGCTCCCCATTTAATCCTATCTGTCAATTCCTGAGATCGCACGACCCATATTTTATCGCAATATCAATTCATTTGTTTCCCATCTCTCTCCCGTTACACTCATCGAGAGATCTCCACCGTAGATCATCCTGATCTAACGGTCCACGTTCCTCATTGCACCCAGATCCTCACTGAACCTGGTTAGCTACTCTACTAGGGTTTTCTTCCCAATTTTCTTCTGCATACGTCTACCTCCTCACTGCTCCTCCACCTCCAGAGCCTCTGCAAGTAGTCTAAACCAAGCCCGCAGGTTTTCATAACAGTTAATCGTGTGTTTGCAGGTTTTTCATGGCTAATGAAGGATAAACGTTTTACAGTCACAAAGGTGACACAAAGGCTCAGATGGAAATCTCAGGGCCATGAAACAACATCAAAGGGAACCCAAACTAAGGACGAATTCATGACAGTCAATGGGTCTTAGACATAAACCCTTAGTAAACCCTCCAGCTCAGCAAAACCCTCCACTTGTACACAGAACGCTTAGAAAGATGAGGATCACATATCCAGTGGCAGAAGATAGGGCATAGAAGATTAATAAAACCTTTGAGGGCATCAGTAAATAAGCAGTTCGAGCAATCAGCAAAGTGAAAGCATTAAAATATCTAAAATAGGTTGGAGTACAAAGGAACAGAGTAGTTATTGGTGCAGAAGTTGACTGACATAGACATAGCCCATCTCCATGCTCAAAAGCCTACCAAGCCGTTATTACACCAAGGAAGCTACTACAAACTGTCAGAAGCAATTATTTAGAAGTATGGGAGTCCTCAAGGCCCATTCTTTCACTTAACTCGCACCTAAGAAGATAACAATACCACTCTAGATGGTTTTTCCTCCTAAGGACACCCTATGGGTGATTTCTGTCATATCAAAATAGTCTCAACAAGAAACAAGAATACTAAATCTATCTAGAATTTAATGTTATGTTTATGACACAGAATGGAGCATTCGAATGCCCTCTCCTATCTCTGATGATTATTAAAAACCTCCTTTACCTACTTTTCCTCGTTTTTCCTATAAAGACTCTTTGAAATCTCATTATAAAGGGTTGGCATTTGGTGATTTCTTAAGTAATACATAGATTGCTGCTTTGAAGAAGCATTGGTGTTCTGAGGAGTGTGGAGGTCTCTATTTTTCTGTTGATGAAGGAAGTTGGATCATTGGATCCCTGAGCCTAGTTTTGGTGAAGTACTTCTTATTGTTAATGTTATTTCCTATTTTCCACTTTGTTCCATCATGCTTTGCTTATAGTAGGATAAAGAGTTTAGGCAGAGAGATGTATCTCAAAAGTGACCTGTTTATCCTTCACTGTTTATATGTTTTCATCTACTAAGGTTTTATTGAGAAGTTTTAGACAACTCTCTGAGATCTTTAGTTTTTTTATTTCAGAAATGGTTATTTAAGCTATCCCAAAGACTATTTAGGCATTCCATCTTTCTTTGCAATTAAACATTGTATCTGAAATCTCCCTTTGATTATTAATGCTTGCAGTTTGACAGAGAGGCCTGTTTCAATCATACCCTTTGTTCCTTACTGTAATTATTGTGTTGAAGGTCCCTATAATTGCAATCCTGGATGTCGAAGGCGTTCCCTCTTTTTTGAATGAAATTGTATGTCTTTGTTGATTAAGCTCTCAACAGTGGACTTATAAGAGGAAATAGGGCATTACCCGAATCCTATAATTCATTCAGAAGGTTTTAGTCTGCATTTATCCTTTTCTTTGAGTGTCTATATTGATTAAGGCCAAAACAATGAGCTTAATGGAGGAAATAGGGCGTTCCCTGAATCCTTTAAGTCATTGTGAAAGGGTTTAGTTTTCTTTTCACTCTTAGTCCTTAATGTTCATCTCATTTCACCTATATTATTCAACAGATCCTTGACCAACTTAGATTTTCCCTCTGGTTTCCCTTCCTTCTCAATCAAAAATATTTGGATTTTCACATGACCATTGCCCAATGGCTTGTAGATTCCCATGCTCTATCTATACTTCATGAAACATATTTATCCAACCAAAAAAAACAAACAACCCTGCACTTCATAACTAGCCTAAAATTAACTACCAAAACATTCAAGACATATCCTTATAAACATATTGAGAGATCCCTCTCTGAGACTAGGAGGGCTAGATCCTAGAGCTCTAAATCTTGGTTTGCATGTTGCCTTGTCATCTGGCATGCCAATCTACCAAATCACCCCATCGCCAACATAATGGGGATCAGGGTGGGACCTTCTAAACTTAAACACACACAAACATCCCTTAGAAGACCCACATACCCTTTAGCTGATACTATCTAGTGATTTTAGCCACCTCATCGCCAACATAATGGCGATCATGGTGGGACCTTCTAAACTTAAACACACATAAACATCCCTTAGAATACCCACATACCCTTTAACTGATACTATATAGTGATTTTAGCCACCTCATCGCCAACATAATGGCGATCACGGTGGGACCTATTGAGTGCATAATAGTCTAGAAAACTCTTGTAGACTCAGTAAGTCCTTAAATAACCACATAAAACACTAGAAAACAAAAACAAATTCAGATTGGATTCATAATAAACATTGGTGGTGGACCATAGAACATTTTACCTCCAACGGACCTAAAAATTTCCACCTGGAAACTTCACTGGCCTCTAGTAGGCATATTACTCTACCAGTCCTTGTAAACTCCCCTGGGAATACATTGAGCAAACCAAATCATGTTGTTGGTGGACAGAAAAGTTAAAAATCTTCCACTTGGCGACTCCATAATCCCAAAAGGCCTAATGACTCTACTGGAAGAAGACTCTAAACTAGTTGGAAAGATGCAGTGACCTCTTTGTAACTTGCGAACATGGAATCAAGTATAGACAGAGAAGCTAAACTAGACACATTATTGGACATGATTGAAAAAATGATGTACATACTTGATAGAAGACTGGATAGGTATGAGGCTGATACAAATATTGATTATCCAGAGCATCCCTTACCTCCTCCCTGTAAAAAACAAACTCAACCACTACAAGACAAAAACAACAAGCAAAATATGTATGATGAGCTAGATTGCAAAGAAAACAATGAAGAAGATTGTCAAGAAAGTCTTGATAGCCTCCCTTTATCTTGTACTGCACTATTAAGAGAAATTTATGACCAAAATGCAAATGTAAAAAGTGAGCAGTGTTTTGAGGAGACAATAGGCCACCTAGGAAACACAAAATCTAAAATAGAAGAAAAATTAGCACATATAGGGACTCTCCCTCTATGTTATAACTCATTTCATATTTTAAAAGGAGAGTGGCATCCTAACAATATAGTAGAAACAACTCATGAACCTTATATTCAAAGTGACTGCCATGAAAATCATGAGGAGTTGTTTTAAACTGAGATAGATCAGGAAAAAGAAGAAAATCCTCAAAGTTTCCCTGCAGGCACAAGTAATGACTCCCTAGAAGAGGCTCAAGAAGACATCCAGCCTCAAAATAAATCAATACAAGAGAAAGAGTACTGTCGTATTTCTTTCCAAAGAAAAAGAAAAATCCCTCTTTTGACAGAAAAAGAAATTGACCAAATATTAAACAAACAACCAACCCTCAAATCTTCACTAGAACAAAATGCTTCTGCTCATCTGCCTACTGAACTTTGTTGTCTTAAACCAGAATATAAGCTTGTAGATTAGCTTAAAGAAAAACAGACTGATAACCCAATATGCTTGATTGGTGAAATTGTTTATACTAATTATTTTCCAATTTTTGATCAATCTGATGATGATGATGAGCTTCAAGCAGAAATTAGTCATGTAGGGAAACCAGCAGTTGATTGGTGCCATGAATTTCATTATCATCAGTTTGAAAGCAGCAATAAACCAATCCAATCAACCATAAATAGCTTTCACATAATTGGGAGTCAGCAATCTATCAGTTATGATGATGAGGTTGAGAAGAAAGAGGAATTTCTTGAGTAAGCTGAAGATAAGGAGCCTTCCCCTGAAAAGGTGGAGGTAATTAAAGATACCCCTACTCAAGAAAATGATGATCTCTTCACAGAGTACAGTCCACTGAATTAGAGCATACCAGGACTACAAGAGGACAACACTGCAATATATGATGATTCCTCCAGTTCAGATGATAATGAAGATGAGGAAGAATTTCTTTCTTAAAGGAATCTTAAGCTTGATCCAGTGGAGGAAAAATTAAGCTTGGTTGAAACCTATCTTACAAATATTTGTAACCAAGCTTTATTTCAATATCCCTATGCTAATTTCTTGAAGATATTTGAAGAAGGGATAAAGGTTGTTAGAAGCAGTTTATTACCAAAAGCAAGAAGATTTTTTAGCACTGCTGCTAAGAAACAAAAGGAATGGGAGTGGCCCTGTTTGTCCAGCCTGCCCAAAGATACGAGGAAGGGTCAATCATGGAATCATTTACTGGATTGGTTGTACTAGAAAAGAGATTTCATCAGCTAAACATGTAAATATTCCAAGTTAGATTAGGGTAGGTAGGAATGTCAATAAAGCTTAGCTCTTGAGCATCTAGTTAGTCTTTTTGTTTATTTGTCTGAAGAAGAAAATAAGAAAAATAAAAAAACAATAGAAAAGAAAAAAAGAGGGCAGATTGTAAAACAAGAAAGGTACAACCCCATACCAAAAAAGAGCATTGCTTTTTAGTCATACAGCCTAATCATGACTAGATAGATTTCAATTTACTGTTGATAGGTTAGTGAAGAAGATTTGCCAAACTCTTTAATCTTGGCTTATCAGTAGGGTAGATTAGGATAAAATAAAAATGGTTCTAACATGCTCAAAACTTGAATCAGAAAAGAAGAAGAAAGCAGCTCTAACAAGGTCAAAACCAGAGCCAAAATGAAGAAATAAAGGTGACTCTAAAAATCTCAAAATCTGAGTCACAATAAGAAGGAAGAACATTCTGAATTTCAGATCTTCAGCCTTCAAAATTTTGGTTTGAATTTCTACAAGTTTCAGTTCATGTGCAGCTTTTCTTTATGTCATGGACCCACAGCAAATCAGATAGTCTAATCCATGTTTGGCTGTGTTTCAATTTCTGTTTTAGAATATAGAGAGTGAAAATATGTCAGACAGTCTAATCTTGACAGATAATAGTTAGGTAGAGAAACTTATGAGTTCAACTGCTTAATCTGAACTCATGGAGAAATAAGGGTAGCATTAGATAGGTTTATTTTTCTGTTTGCAAAATAAAATGTTGGAAAGAGAGTTTTCTAGTCCAAGTGCACTCAAAGAAGAAAACAATGCTAGGACAAATAGTTTGGGGTAGGTAGGAGTGTTGATCAAATGGATTTATTGCTGCAGGACAGTGAAAGGTTGTGAAATGAAGAATTTTGCCCAATCAAATGGCACTAGTCTGCTGAATATAGATATTTCTGAGGTTATGGACACCTGAAAGGCAAGCTGTCCCCCCAAGTGGAGCCACTGTTAGCCACCTATAAATTCTGATTATACCAAATGGTGGCTAAATTTGTTGTCAAGCCTTCAAGAGATATATTTCCTTTGAAAATACATTATCTTTTAAGTCTTATGGTGATCCTTTATCCTTTGAATTAATCTTCACTGCTGTTTCACTATGAGCCCTAAAGTACCTGTTGATTTACCAAGAGAAAGACTGCTTGAGAAGCCCCATTTTCCCTCATTACACTTCTCCATTTCTTTCTCCATTTTATCCATAAAACCTTCATTTGACTCTTTAACCCTTCCAAAACCCATTTTAAACCTTATATCTCCCATTTATTTGGTTTAAATCCCTCCATTTTCATCTATCGGAACTCTGTTTTGGCCTTAAAATCCTTGTTTTGGCCCAAAAAACAGTCTTTTTCATTATAAGTTATTAAGCCCCCAAGGGCTTATATTTCTCTGCCCTCCACCTCATATGGCCTAAGCCCTACAATTGAGCGCTTAAAGGACTAAAAACCATATTCTGAACCCTTATTACCTTCTATTTTTCATTTCCCGACGTTATGATTTGAAAACATATGAACCGTTGATATCTGCAGATCAACGACCCTCAGGCGCTCATCCTTCTGTCCGTTCACTTGCCATGCTCTTCTCCTTTCAAAATAACCCGCCCCCATATTTGGATCTTAATCATCCGATCTGATGATCCAACGATCAGGATTTAACCTGATCTCACCACTGAACCCACTCCATGACACATTTGCATATGTCATCATGGACCCTACCTACCTTTCCGCCCTCGCAACTCTTCATCCATCGTGTTCCACCGGCACCGTCGGATCTGTAGCCTTTGATCTAATGGTTCAGATTTGATATCGTGCAATTTTTGGCCCCCTTTTGCAGTGCGCTACTTCTGCGCGATAAAAGTGGTTTTCAAAAGCCACGTATCGATTGCTCTATGGAATCACATTCCAAATGCAAATTACTGCCTCCCCCCAATTTTTCTACATGAAAACCATTATCGATTTTCCACCATACTGCTGCTCCCCACGACATCGCTCCCGATTTAATCCTAGCCGCCAATCCCTGAGATTTCATGGCCCATATTTTATCGCAATATCAATTCATTTGTTTCCCATCTCTCTCCCGTTACGCTCATTGAGAGATCTCCACCATAGATCATCCTGATCTAACAGTCCACATTCCTCATCACACCCAGACCCTCACTGAACCTGGTTAGCTTCTCTACCAGGTTTTTCTTCCCAATTTTCTGCTACATACGTCTACCTCCTCACTACTCCTCCATCCCCAGAGCCTCTGCAAGCAGTCTAAACCAAGCTCGTAGGTTTTCATAACAGTTTATCATGTGTTTGCAGGTTTTTCATGGCCAATGAAGGATAAACGTTTTACAGTCACAAAAGTGACACAAAGGCTCAAATGGAAATATTAGGGCCATGAAACAACATCAAAGGGAACCCAAACTAAGGTTGAATTCATGACAGTCAATGGGTCTTAGACATAAACCCTTAGTAAACCCTCCATCTTAGCGAAACCTTCCACCTGTACACAGAACACTCAAAAAGATGAGGATCACATATCCAGTGGTGGAAGACAGGGCATAGAATATTAATAAAACCTTTGAGGGCATCAATACAAAATCAGTTCGAGCAATCAGCAAAGTGAAAGCATAAACAAAGATAAAACAGGTTGGAGTACAAAGGAACAGAGCAGTTATTGGTGTAGAAGTTGACTGACACAGACATAGCCCATCTCCATGCTCAAAAGCCTGCCAAACAGTTATTACACCAAGGAAGCTACTACAAACTATTAGAAGCAGTTATTTAGAAGTATGGGAGTCCTTAAGGCCCATTCTTTCACTTAACTAACTCCTAAGAAGATAACAGTACCACTCCAGATGGTTTTTCCTCCTAAGGACACGCTGTGGGTGATTTTTGTCATATCAAAATAGTCTCAACAAGCAACAAGATTACTAAATCTGTCTAGAATTTAATGTTATGTTTATGACACAGAATAGAGCATTTGAATGCCCTCTGATATCTCTGATGATCATTAAAAACCTCCTTTACCTACTTTTCCTCGTTTTTCCTATAAAGACTCTTTGAAGTCTCATTGTAAAGGGTTGGCATTTGGTGATTTCTAAAGTAATACATAGATTGCTGCTTTGAAGAAGCATTGGTGTTCTGAGGAGTGTGGAGGTCTCTATTTTTCTGTTGATGAAGGAAGCTGGATCATTGGATCCCTGAGCCTAGTTTTGGTGAAGTACTTCTTATTGTTAATGTTATTTCCTATTTTCCACTTTGTTCCATCATGCTTTGTTTACAGTAGGATAAAGAGTTTAGGCAGAGAAATGTATCTCAGAAGCACCTCTGACCTGTTTATCCTTCACTGTTTATATGTTTTCATCTACTAAGGTTTTGTTGAGAAGTTTTAAACAACTCTCTCAGACCTTTAGTTTGTTTATTTCAGAAATGGTTATTTCAGCTATTCCAAATACTGTTTAGGCGTTCCCTCTTTCTTTGCCAGTGAATATTGTATCTGAAATCTCCCTTTAATTATTAATTCTTGCAGTTTGACAGAGAGGCATGTTTCAATCATACCCTTTGTTCCTTACTGTAATTATTGTGTTGAAGGTCCCTATAATTGCATTCCTGGATGTCGAAGGCATTCCCTCTTCTTTGAATGAAATTGTATATCTTTGTTGATTAATCTCTCAACAATGGACTTATAGGAGGAAATAGGGCATTCCCCAAATCCTATAATTCATTAAGAAGGTTTTATTCTGTATTTCTCCATTTCTTTTAGTGTCTATATTGATTAAGTCCAAAACAATGAGCTTACTGGAGAAAATAGGGCATTCCCTAAATCCTTTAAGTCATTGTGAAAGGGTTTAGTTTTCTTTTCACTTTTAGTCCTTAATTTTCATCTCATTTCACCTATATTATTCAACAGATCCTTGACCAAGTTAGATTTTCCCTCTGGTTTCCCTTCCTTCTCAATCAGAACTATTTGGATTTTCACATGACTCCATTGTCTAATGGCTTGTAGACTCCCATGCTCTATCTATACTGCATGAAACATATTTTTCCAACCAAACAAAACAAACAACCCTGCACTTCATAACTAGCCTAAAATTAACTACCAAAACATTCAAGACACATCCTTATAAACATATTGAGAGATCCCTCTCTGAGACTAGGAGGGCTAGATCCTAGAGCTCTAAAGCTTGGTTTGCATGTTGTCTTATCATTTGGCATGACAATCTGCCAAATCACAGGACGCCAAAATTAGGGAAATAAATTCATCCACACTAGAATAAATGGAAAGGGATGTAGTAAGTGTAGAAGCAAATATGTTAGCCAAGAGAGCTAGAATTAGGAATTAAAGGAGAGTAACCATAAAAGAGGAACCCTCTACTTCTCCTTCTGATGCTAAAATTGATTCCTTAGTTATAACAATAGAAATAATGATGGTGAGGATTAGTTTGAATGAGAGGGTTGCACCTAGGGAAAATCAACTTGCACCTAAAAATCAAAATCAAAATCATAGGAGAAATCTTCCCCAAATAAAACAAAGAGAACAAAGAGGTCCTGGTTAGAAAATTATACCTCCTTCTCAGGAGAACTATGTTGATGAGGATGGTGAGGTAGTAGAAGAATTAGAAGGCAATATAATAAATATAATGTGTATCAATGATGATGAAACCGTGTTTCTTACTTAGGAAGAACATGAGTTGTTTCAATTATCCCAAACTGATCTTGACTCCGAAGAATAAAATGACTATAAGTATGGATTTGAAAATGTTATCTTGAAATTCCATAGGCAGTACAATCTTAGGAGTAAGAAAACATTAGATGCTCCAAATAAAAATACTAATGAAAACCCTGTCAAGAATATTTTTGACACCATTTCAAAGAAAACTCCAGAAAATGTTGCTAATAATATGCTTGATAGTTATAGCAAAAAGACAGTTGGCATTCCTGCTAAAAATATTGTTGAGAGTACCTCTAAAACTACTCAAATAGACATTCCCACCACCAGTCATGAAAACGAACATGTGTCAAAAGAAAATACTGATAAATCTTACTTTCTAAACTTAAATAAATTTCAAACATCATTTAATATTGAAAATGAATTAGCAAAGTTGAAAATCCTATCCCTTTGATTGAGTTAATGAATAGAAATATGTATAGAACTCAAGTTATGAAAGCTTTGAACATAGGAGAAAATAATGATACTTTCAATTTGAATGGCGACCAACCTAAATTATTATTTGGTCCAGAGGTAGATGGCAAACCACAAGAAGGAGGAGTCCCTCCATGTTATGTCAATCTTAATGTTCATGCCCTTTTTGCCTGACTTGACCCATGATGTTGCATTGTTCTGCATGAAGTCAGGTCCTTTTACTTACCTGAGCCTTTAATTGTTGCGTTCACCCTTTTCTTTTGTTACCTGAGTCTTTTCTTCCATGTTCAATCTTTTCTCTCAACCCACATAGACTCCCTTTTAACGCAGCAGAGTACAATATCAAAGTTTATTCCACATACATATGTTAGCGATCAAACAGCGCATACCTTATTAACAGAGCACACATAACAGATGCGGAATAGGGGTTATCGGGTCCCACACTACTTGACCAATCACAATATGTTGCACATTGCTTGCCTGCAACTTTTAACGTTTTACACAAAAATTAGAATACGCACAAAATCAAAAACTGTTACTTTAAGCCTGATTAAACATAAATCCAAAAGTAATTACATACAGGTGGAACTTCTTTACTAGAGGGTCCCACAACAGTTTCCACCAATCACAGGCAATCGCACCTCACAACCTTTATGATTTAACTTAGTGGCTAAACATTATTTCTTGTGATCTGCGATATTTGCGCTAGTGCACAGTGCTGACACATGGCTCTTCCCTCATTGCATCGCAGACAACTTACCATACCAAGTGAACTCTTAACGGTAACCTCTAAGATCTGTGATGTGAGCTCGTGCGTAGTGCTAACACGTGGCTCCTCTACTTCACATCGCAACCAAATTAACTTACCATGCGATGCCTTAACACTAAACTCTTAAAAGTTGCGATTTTCAAAATCGCTCCTGATGCGATTATATCTCTGTCGTCCATCTCTTGCCTTCAATTATGCGATCTAATCCTAACCGTCCATTCACCTTATTTGGAAATTTTCTAAGTGTTCTCTACCTTAGTCGATTTTTGTTTGTTTATCCTGTCATTGCTTTGCAACACCTATTCCTCCAGGCTACTCCTCCTGAGCTTGTTCTGTATTTTTCATTCACTTCGATTTGGAATTATTACGCTTGTTGCACACCTTTGCTACTTCTCTTCTGTGTTTTATTCTTCTTTGTTGCCTTTGTTTCTTCTATGTTGCCTTTGTTGCTTCTCTGCTGCCTTTGCTACCTCTCTGCTGCCTGTTCTACTTTTTTTCCATCAATGATAATATTTCCATCATTCTCCCCCTTTGACATTGATGGCAACACATCCACTAATACTCCAATACATCCTCTCGGACTTCCTCCCCTATGAGAAATTTATTTCTTCCTCTGCTTGCTTTTAATAGGAGCCTTTCTTTTTTTGCTTGCTTTTCCTCCCCCTTTGACATCAATGGAAAAGGGTTGCACATTTCCCAGTGTAGTTTCTATATTTTCATTTCCTTTCTCTAAGTTTTCTTTAGGCCTTCTTCTTTTGACTTTATACATTGCTTCTCGAGACTGGTGTACAAGAGTTGTTGGGAGAACACTTTCAACATTATTGAGATTGCATGGAAGGCTTGTCACCATAGAATGTTCTATACTTATGTCCCTTATTGCTTGATAGAAGTGATATTTGTTGGACTTTTGATGTACTTTTTTCGTAATACTCTGATCTTGAGGACCTGTACCATACCACTGCTCCATAGTTCTAGCTCTCATGTCACACTTTTTATGGGTTGCTCTCCCCTTGGAATTATGCTTCTTATCTGATACTAACTTATCTACTGCACTATTTATGTTTCTTATATGGAAGCCTTTGCTTGTATACCATCAATTTTTTTTTATAATTGTATCAGAGAGTATCATCTACAGATACTACCCCTAGTTTGTCTCTTATATATTCAAATGGTTCTCTAGCAATAGGTTTTGTGAATATGTCTGTTGTTTGTTCCTTTGTTGGTACATACTCCATATTTACTATTTTCTCTACTACATTTTGTCTGAGGAAGTGGTACATTATTGGGATGTGATTGGGATGTGCTTAGTTTTCGAATGAAGTACTAGATTTTTTGATATAGTTATTGCACTTGTATTGTCACATTTGATAGAAATGGGTCCATTGATGCTTACCTTCATGTCTTGGAGAGTTTGTTACATCCTCATTACTTGTGTGCAACAAGTTGTTGCTGCTATGTATTCTGCTTCCACTGTAGATAGAGAGATAAATGTTTTCTTCTTGCTTAGCCATGCCACCAGACTTTCTCCAAAATAAAATGGACCTCCACTTGTGTTTTTCTTGTCATCCACACAACTAGCCCAATCTGCATCTGTATAGGTTTTAAATGTGAAGTCTTTTCCTTTTAGATACCATAGGCCTTAATGTGCAGTTCCCTGCAGAGATATAAATATCCTC
The DNA here is from genome assembly GCA_034641835.2 of Pinus albicaulis. Lineage (NCBI taxonomy): Eukaryota > Viridiplantae > Streptophyta > Pinopsida > Pinales > Pinaceae > Pinus > Pinus albicaulis. The sequence goes on along the minus strand of CM076577.1, from coordinate 1,450,253,051 downwards.
TTGATTCCTAGCAATTTGTTTTGTTTTGGTGTTGCTTAATATCTTGCCACAAGTCCTACTTCCAACATAATGTATGTTCTAGAGGTATTTAGGTATATCAGACTTTCTATCATAGATATGTAAAGTCTTTGATCTACATTTGTGATCCATCATCAACACATAGCTTGCATCCAGTGATCATGGGAGCTGACACATGTTTGAAATCTTCAATTTGGAACCTTTTCAACATGTCTCTTAAGTAATTTTCTTGTGAAATTAATATTCTTGTGTTCTTTTGTATAATTTGAAGTCCTAAGTAGAAGGTAAGCTCTCCAATCATAGACATCTAAAATTTTGACTTCATCTCTTCTAAAAATCCTTTTTCTAACTCATCTTTGTTGCTACCGAACATGATGCCATCTACATATACTACTACAATTAAAATTTCATTTTCATCAGGCTTTATGTACAAATTGTTGTCTACTCCTCCTTTCTTGAAACATTGATTTTGTAGGTATTTTTAAAGCCTAGAATACCATGCACATGGACCTTGTTTGACACCATATAAGGCTCTCTTTAATATGCACACATAGTCATGTTTATCTCTTAAGTAAAATCCTTCAGGTTGTTCCATGTAGACTTCTTCCTCTAGATCTCCATTAAAGAAGGCAGACTTCACATCCATTTGATATACCTTGAAATCATGATAGCATGCAAAAGCCGAAAACATTCTGATTTCTTCCATTCTTGCTACAGGGGAAAAAGTTTCATCATAATCAAGTCCTTTGATTTGAGAGTATCCCTTTCATATAAGTCTAGTTTTATTTCTGATTACCTTACATTGTTCATTCATCTTATTCTTGAATATCCACTTTGTACCAATGACATATTTCCCAATGGGTCTTCACATTAACTCCCAAGTCTTTTTCTTCTCAATTTGGTCTAGTTCTTCATTCATAGCATTTATCCAATGTTTATCTTTGCTAGCTTCATTGAAATTCTTTGGTTCTATCTATGATAGCATGGCTAGGTACACTTCCTCGGTCCATTCAGCCAGTTTTCTTCTATTTTGGATTCATGCACTCTTGTCTCCAATGATTTGATCTTCTGGATGGTCCTTCTAAGTGTGTCTCAAGGGTCCTTTTGATTTTAATTCAGTATCTTCTGTTATCTTACTTTGTTCTTCATTTTCTTAATTCTCATCTTCATGATCATCGAGAGGATTTTTGTAGTTTGTGCTTCTGGTTCTATTTGGTAGATCTTCATCGAATCTTACATAAATCCTTTCCACAATTTTTTGCAGTATTTTGTTGTAGCACCTGTATCCCTTACTCTTGGATGCATATCCCAAAAATATTCCTTCATCAACTCTTGCATCATACTTCCCCATTTTTTCATCATTATTATTTATGAAAAATTTGTTGTCAAAGACTCTAAAGTGCTTAATTGATGTCAGTTTCCCATGCCACAAATCATATGGAGTCTTGTCACAATTTAGTCTAAGATGAGCTTTGTTAAGAATATGAACAGTTATGTGTACTGCTTCTGCACATTAGGTTTGGGAAATGTTACTTTCTTTCATCATGGCTCTAGAAATCTATTGTACTAACCTTTTTTGCATTTCTGCCACTCCATTATGTTGAGGCGTACTAGCAATTGTAAACTGTTGCTTTATCCCACATTCATTGCACAGGTCTGCAAAATCATTGTCAGTGAATTCACCTCCTCTATCTGACCTGATGCATTTTATCTTACATCTAGTCTGATTTTCTGCCAGTGCCTTGAATATCTTGAATTTCTCATACGCTTCGGATTTATATTTGAGAAATGCCACCCACGTCAATCTAGAAAAATCATCTATTATCAGCATGAAATATGATTCTCCACCTGGTGCATTAGTTCTTGAAGGTTCGCACAAGTGCATGTGTACAAGCTGAAGAGGCTTACTTGTAGATAGTTGGTCTTTAGATTTGAATGATGTGCGAGTTTTTTTACCCAGTTGGCAGGACTTACATATTGTATTTGGAGGCTCATTTATTGCTGGAAAATCTCTGATAGCTTTCTTCTTGCTCAGTTTGATCATGTGGTCAAAGTTTAGATGTCCCAATATTCTATGTCATAACCAAGATTCCTAAAGTTTGTTGATGTGGAATGCTTCATTATATTCTTCTACTATACAGACATTACTCTTTGTTTGAACACCTTTGATCAGGGTATTTCCTGTGGTGATATACCTTACTTCACAATCTTGGGCTCTGAAAAGTACCTCATAGCCTTTATCACACATTTCACTGACACTTAGTAGATTGGATTTCAGACCATCCACAAATAGTACATTGGGAGCCTATCCACTTCCATTATTCAGACTGACTGAGCCTTTTCCCTTGATTTTCCCTTCTCTATCATTGTTGAATGTTAAATTTCCATATTTCTTTTCATCAAAAGTTATAATCTTGCTTTAGTCTCCAGTCATATGTTTTGAGCACCCACTATCCACATACCTCAAGATCTACCTCACCTTTGTCTTCAAATTCCATGAGATCTTCCTTAATCTCTTCCTTGGCCATCAAAATGAATTATAATGTTTTGTTTTCATTGGGGGATTCATATGAGCTCTCAAATGCACTGCTATCTTGTTGAACATAGAATGATCTTCAATTAAATATGCTCCCTTTCGGCCTATTGCTGAAATTGGTTTTCTCTTTCCCCCTTGACTGATTCTCAATTTTCTTATGAGGACATTTAGATTCATAGTGTCCCACTCTTCCATAGTTAAAGCACTTAAATGGAATCTTACCTTTATAATTACCTATGCATTTCTCATATATTATGACAAACTTGGCCTCTTATTCATTAGAGCAGGAGCATGTACCTTCCTTCTCTTCATCAGAGGAGGAAGCATTATTCCCTTTGGGAGATCAGTAAGGAATATTCTAGAGTAGACTTCACATCTTGGCACTTGGCCAACATATTTCCCATCACCTACAGTGCAGTAGCCCTCTTTGAATGCATTATTTTAGTGAGCAATTGCAGTGAAGGGTTGCAGTGTTTGATTAGAGGGTGAGATATTTAGTGATTGGATCAACCTTTCACCTTAAGGATCTATTGGAGGAGATCCATTCTTCATATGTATCATCTACAACCATCTCCATCCAGTTATTGAGTTTCAACTGCTATTCAGTCCTAGGGTTTCATTCTGGCATTTTTGTACTTTTTCATATTTTAGGAAATCCTTCCCATGTTGTCTTGAAAATGTATTTGGGAGATTAGATCTTTACTCCCGACACTTCTTGAGCCATACATTTGCATATCTATATTATTGTACATTTCCAGTAGTAGTGCACCATCTAATACTATGAAGTATTTTTTCATGAGCATTCTGCTATGTAGCAGCACCTCATATTTGGCATATGTATTCATGGGAGGCTTGTTTGCCTTGATTATTTGAGTTGTGCCCACTTCTATTGTACTTATTTGCTGTTGTTTTACACAATAAAATGGCTCCATGGTTTCCATAAATTTTGGTGTAATGTTATTCACTGCTATTTCCAGTTTTATGTTCACATATTGCTGCTTCCCCATTTGGGAATATTAAAGTGGTATCGAAGCATAATCTTGGCTTAGCCTCTGGATCTTAGCCATTATGCTATCAGGAGAATAAGAAGAAGAAGGAAAATATCAGAATGAAGGAAAGAATGAGATTTTCTCATCATTTTTCAGATCTATGAAGAACCTCTCCAAGGAGGTTAAGCAAATGAAAGAAGAAAGTTTCAGTGAGACCTCTAGAGGGTTTCAAGAGGAGGAAGGCCCATGTACTAGGCTATGATCAGAAAAGAGAAAAAGTGTTGCAGAGATCTCCAAAGCATTCCACTATGCCCTTTCCTTTTGAGGAGGGAGATAAGAACCATGGAGAAGGAGGGCACTTGGAACATGAGATCCTAAGTGGTACCTTGCAAAATACAAGTCTCAACCTAGGGCTTTCAAGGAGACCCTACCTTTCTCTCAATTTATTTAGCTTGAAGAAGAAATAATACCTTGTAGCAATAGGCAAAGAAAGGGGAATAAATTTCTATTTTCTATTTTTGATGGATCATCCACATGCACAACAAAGGCTTGGGCAAGGAAGCTAGAGGCATTCTTCCTACTACATCTAGTAGTGGAAAGAGAGGATGTTGAGATTGTAGCATTGCACCCTGGGGACAAAGCAATCATTTGGTGGTTCAGCCATTTGAGTTATGCAAGAGTGACTAATTTGCAGATTTCACTCAAAGGTTGATCAAAAAATTTGGCAAGAAGAAACCAAAGGAGGAAAGGCCTTCACCACTACCTGAGGAGACTGGTAACAGCACTAACACAAATATGGAGGAGAAACCATCATCCTCGGTAGTTGGGAAAGCCAACACATTGGAAGGAGGAGCCCTTGTAGCCATACAATATATTCCCAAGATTCACCAAGGTATGCATTAATTTCCACTTTTTGTTATTTCAGCAAATCTTATGGAGGGTTGTGCAAATTTTCCTTTACATGACCAAGGGTCAACATATACTACTGATTTGGAGCAACATAATTGCACTACGTTGTGAAACCTTGAGTTGTTCAAGGAAGGGATGAACCATCATCCTAATGTATAATTATTGAGTTGCACCCAACACTTGAGGCTAGAGTGTGGACTTTTGAGGGATAGGATGAGCTTTATCCTAAACAATCCAATGCAGAACTCTAGGTTCATCCTTGAGTTGCAGCATGAGACAGTAAATAAACCATTGAGGATATTAACAATGCTATCATTAAGCAACAGTGAGGAGTTGGGGCCCAGCTATCATTAGAGCATTCTGATGACTGTTACACTTGTATAACATTGGATGAGCAATTGATCAATGAGAGACACTTTTTCTTTCATTATTGTGATGGATCTATTGGGATGAGCATTGTGCAGGCCTATGATGAGGTTTTGCCTCCAACACACTTGGATCTCTATGGATTCAAGATGGTCATTGGTGTGAGGTATTCTCTAGGAGATCTCCAAGAGGTTGCATTTCAACATCCCATGAAATGCAAAGGTAGAAATCTGATTTGGGAGAGTGGTAGTCTTCATTGTAGGAGTACCAAGATAGAGCATGGTGGGAGGCACCCACATTTGGATGAATGGGTGTGGATGGTGAGCAAGAGGTTGGTGATCCACCTGCCTATTTATGACACAGGGCCATCATATGACATATCCTCTCTCAAAGGGTATGTTGGTGGAGGAAACTTGGCAGGACACTTGCATCATATGGAAACAAAGAGATTGGGTCCATTGTGTTGATATGATATTCTTCATGTCAATAAAAATATCTTCACCTTGTGATTTGTATGATGGAGGTGTGAGAGGGCAGCAAGAGTTATTGTTGTTGTGGCTACTCTTGGGAGAGTATGGGAAGAATTTTTCCCATACTTATCATGATGTTTTAGGAGAAAAGGATGGCACAATCAGAGTGCGAAGAGGCTACCCTTCAGTATTAAAGGATAAGGATGTGCTTCCACATAGGAAGGAGGTCTCCCTCCATAGCAACATGATGGTGGATGACTTTGGCATGTGGCATGTCAAAGTAAGGAGTCATGGAGTCACAAGAGCCTTATCACTAGGGCCAACATCACTGTCACTAGGGAGTATGTTTTTATTGATGGAGTGTTCCCAAGATCACTTCACATATAATGCACTTGGTGGACAAGGAGGAGGTGAGAGTGATGGAGTAGTGGATAGAGACACCTATTACGGTGATATTCTCTTCTTGACTTGGATTTCTAAGCATAAGAAGAAAGATCTTCATGCTGTATATGATTCATTCCTCTTCATGGGAGTATGTCATACCACTATGGAGGGCTTATTCATGGATATTATCCTCATCTTACTCTCAATACATGGTAAGAATTTTTCTTTTTCATTTATTGATTATCTAACACAGTATTTGCATGCTCTTACCATTTTTATACAGTGCATTGCTGCACAAGAGGGCAGGCCTCTCATTGGGCTTCTTGGTCAATTTTGGGCCAATTTCTATGATGGAGAAAGCCATCTCCCGTATGGCTTTGGGAAAGTGTTGTACTATTCTTTGCATGCTCAGTTGATAAACAATTCCATTTACTATTTACTAGTAGATGAGATGACATGCACAACTAGCAACTTGTTGGGAGATAACTTTCCATGTTATTTCCTACAACAATAGTTAGAAAAACCTGCGCTATGACCACTTGCAAAACTTTTGGTACCTTCCAACACTACATGAAACCTTCAGTATTCCTCTCATTTGGATTCCATATGGTGATGATTTCCTATTCATCATATATGGGATGGTTTGGTCTAGCATGATTCATGACATTGGAGAGAAGATCTTTGGAGATCCAGTCTTCTTCTTGCCACTTGAGGGCAACATTATTGCAGCCCAAGATCAGCAACTACTCTACACTTATCATAAGTGGAGAGAGGGAAAGCATGGGATAGGCTATTTTGTCTATCATGTTTATTTATTCAGCCCACCTACATTGCAGGAGCCAAAGGTGGAGGAGATTCTTCATGATTTACCATTATGGAGGGTGGCTCATTTTGTATGGATGATAGATTGGGGATGGGAGATTCAAATGGGCATGATAGATCCCAATATATATCAGATCACATGCCTCAAAAAGACCTCTAGACAACACATTGTTTCCTATTGAGCCTTGCAATAGGTATGTATTTACTCTCAAATACTGTCCTTTTTCCTCTTCTTTGTCCATTTTTGGGTCATAATATACTAATATCATGAATGGATTTTGATAAAAGAATGAATGAAATATTTTAACCATCCAAACTAATTTCCATTTCTTTTATGATGAAAATAACAGATAAAAAAATAGTTGTTCCCAAAAAGGAGCAGCAAGATATAACCAAGGGAAAATAAGGCGCATTAAAGGTGGTTAAATTAGAAGACGAATCAGTGAGAAGGACCAACTGCTCGAAGATAGTAATTTATTATGAACCCCTCAAGATACGCTAATCTTGAGGGATCGTATTTACCTCCTCCTTTAGCTATAAAGGAACGAGAAGAATATGAAGATGGACATCATGATGACATAGGAGAAAGAGGAGAATGTAAATCAAATCGTATCACATATTGTATCATGTCTCTTTCATTTATGTATCATTTGATAATGAACAGAACGTAGTTCTGAAAGACAGAATTGTATTGTAATGACTACATTGATTAATATATAGTTTGTGTTGCTGTTCATTTGATTGTTCTGGAGTAACTAAGCAATGTTTGCTGGCGGCTAAGGGCCCAGTCTATGGTGAATCTCGTTGCTATTCTTTGTGCTATACTTTTCCATTTATTGCAAGTATATTATGCTTTTCTACTTTACAGTGAATTACTTTTAATAGTTTAGATTTCAATATTTATTCCCTTGAGTGTGCACTACCAATTTATTAGTTGCTTGTTAAAATAATTGGCTTTGATTACTCCAAGCATAAACTGTTATTTCCACTACTTTCTTTTTGTTCGATATTTTAGATCCAACTGAAAGAGCTCGGTTAATTCTTCAATTATCTCAGTTGATTTTCATTTGAATTGGTTGAATTAAGAATGAATCATAGTTCTTGGTTATAATACTTAGTGAATCATTTTCTTTTAAGCTTCATATTTATGATTTCAGCTATATTAAAACAATTGGCGTTAGCATTACTCTTTGTATGAATAGCTTTCACATACTGTGTACACACTTGAGATAAAAAGACTTACCCTGGTTGATAATTAATGTGAGGCAATTAGGAGCTTTTAAAGACACCTTTTAGCACCCAACATTGCCTCCATGGGTTTTTTACTTCTACATGATGATATCTATTTGGGATACTCACCAAAAGTTGGCTTGCATAATTCCAAGGGGTGTTATAGGTCAATTTGGGCACCATTCCTAATGACCTGGTTAACTTAGCATCATCTCCAGGACCTATGATCAAGGGTCTATCATTCCCTATCATTTTAGTTGCTATATTCTCTAAGACAAAAAACAATACAAATCAAGCAAGAATTTCATCAAGCAAAGGTTTACATGATTTGAAGCTTATCATTTAACATATGAGAGCTCACCAACGTAGGCTCTAAGGGGCCTAAGTGCGTTGCATATGCAAGTATCCCCGTGCAAGGCTGCTCTCTAAAGCACTTCCCTACATTCACGGGTGCGTTGGTCACATTGGGAGCGAAATTCTCATTGTTCCAGAATCTCCAGTTGGCCAGTGCCTTCTAGAAGAGTTCACATGTGTCAAGCTTCGGATCCAAGTGTCCATTTGAAATCTACATGAATGGAAACATGTATTTCCTATTTTTGGAAAGCTATTGATTGCAAAACAACTTAAAGTTCATCTATAAATTGAACACATATCTAAGTGTTTGGGAAGGAAGAATTTGAGTAGAGAAATGCTGGAGAATTTTCAATTGAGAGCTTGGTTCGTAGAGCTACTTCTGGAGAGATTTATGCTGTGATGAGACTTGGAAACTTTGCTGGAAGGTCACTTCAAATTATTCACTAGGTTGTAACCTCTCCTTCTATCATCAAAAAATATTACTTCTTGTTTTTGCCTACATGCATCTATGTTAACTTTGATTTTCCATATTGTAAGATCTTGGTTGATGAATGTAGTTTATGATTAACTGATTTAGGTAACTACCTTGAATATATATCTATATTATTTCATCTTCTGTTGTTTTAGTGTTCTTTCTTGTAGGAAGCATTCAGCCAATGAACCGCTTGAATTCGAAGTTGTAGCAGAAGCGACAGAAGGAGTCATTTGGAAGCAACTGAAACAAGTAAGCTTCCAATCCTCTTTGTGTATCTGTTCTGAGTTCGGAGAAATGGTAGTATATTCTTTCACATGTTGTTCTAGATTAACACCTGTCTAGGGAAGCGTAATTTATCCTTAGATTACAATTCTGGCCCAACAAACTAGCGACTCCACTGGGGAGAATTTCTCCTAGTTTTAGGTGTTTTAGTCTCTGATTTTCTTTGATTATCCACCCAGTAGCTGTGACACATAAATATTAGACTTTTTCAAACCTTAATTTGCAAAGACAATGAGCCAAACAATAGCTTTTTCTTTGTTTACTGCGCCCAATGCACCCTTACTCAGGGCACAGTGCTTTGCAGAGCACTGTCTCCCTTCCAAGCTTACATTGCAGAGCACTGTCTCCCCTTGGAGACTGCGTTGGCTCCTGAAAGGGACCAAATTCCCTTGAAATTGACTTTGCAACTTGATTTAGTTATGTTTGCTGCTGTGTTCTGAAACGTTTGATGCTCAATTGACCAATGAATCTATATACTTCTTCCTCCTTTGGCTGAAAATTTGTTCAATGTTTGTTTAGAAATTTTTTTCTTTATCATTGACAAGTTAATTTCAAAGTATTTTTTATGTTCGCATTAAGAATCATTTGCTTTCAAAATAGGAAATTGTCGTAAAATCTTCATTCCTTGATAGGAGAAATTGTTGTTGAAATCCTCATTTTTCCTTCAAAAGAGAAATTATTGTTTGTATTCTTCATTTCTCGAAAGTAAAAATCATTTAGATTATTGATATAGTGCACCTAGTTTCTTTTCTGCACTCATAACATTAAGGAAACTGAAAATAAAAACTTGCATTTGCATGTAGGATTGTGTGTTTTTTGCAAAAGGAACATTAGGAAATATGCATTTAGTTTGTGATTCATTGATTTTGTTTTTGTTCATTGATTTGTTTGCTCACAAATTATTTTCTCTCTTTCCAAAAAATGGCATTCTCTTCCCTTAGTAGCTAGGTTCTTCATTGAAAAAGCTGAAAGTGAAAGTTTTTTATCATTCTTAGCTACATTTTAGGAATTTCATATACATCATCGTGGTGAACCTGAAAGGAAAATTGTTAAGCAAGATCAACATAAAATAAATCTCAATTTACTTAACAATGCATTGGAACATCAACAATAACATTTAGAAGGTCTAGGCTAGAGACGTGTTTCGGCATCGTAAAACATAGCAGCTATCGTTAACTTGTGTGCGATACATTCCGAGTGTGATACCTCACTCCACATACGTAAGTATATCGTAGCTCATCCACATACTCTCGGGTATATCGGGCAGTGTTACAGTACAATAAGTATAAAGGGGTGCTCTCACTGTGCGGTTTCGCATCAGATAGCGCTAATACGGACTTGGGTCTCCACATACCTTCGGGTATATTTGGGAGGACAAAGTTTAGGTGCTATCCATCCATAGTGAACCGATTTGGTTGCCCTGAAATTGTGATACACCGAACACAGTATTCGGGGTGATTACCTACCCGTACTTCTTGGTTTTCCAAGAGGTATTCTGTAGTTCACAGTTTCTTGGTAAACCCTTTTGCCTAACATTACCCTCTCTTTTTTTATTTGTTTTTCGATAAAATAAATTAGTAATCGTGGAAGAACACAATCCTACCCCCCATCGTTTGCATAGATTAGCTTTAAAACCACCTTTACCACTGGAAGTTACTTTTGGTAGGTGAAGGCGATCACGATCTGTCAAATCAAGTACAATTTGTACCTCTAGCGAAACATCATCATTTAACCAGAGTTAGCTCAAATTTTTTCCACACATCTCGGTTCATTTATTGTTGTCGAAATAGAGTCTTCACAGCTACCCATGGTCACGATCCATTCAATCACTGAGACCATACCTCCTGGACCCGACATTGTTCAATCACAAATTAATCTAGATCCTGTGTCTTCTTTGCCAGAAAATTTGAATCTTAAACAACCGAAATTTTTTCCTACCTTCGTCACTCCACAAATATTTGTAACCACTGAAACTCCTATATCACACAGTCAACCGTCTGAAATATATTTTGGGCCTGACGGTGAACTTCTTCCTCCTGGTTCAATCGCGATTGAAGAAATCCCACAACCTAATACACCTTTAAGTCAAACCCATTTTGGGGGAGACCTTTACCTGTACCAGTCTTTTCCTCAATCGTTTCCATCTGCTTTTGTTGATCCCATTGCCATTCAATCTCCCATTGATTTCAGAGAGTATAAATTTGGTCATACAACCATGTCTGAACTGACATCTTCAGTTGGGTCTGCTATTCCAATTACATCAGCTTCTACCCTCGCTACTCCGTCGATGTTCACAACCTCACTAGAGTCATATTTTCACACTAGCCATTTGGTCCCAACAGGTTAAAAATCATTATCTGGCACTTTCTCTGGTGCACCTTCACATTCATGGTCTTTTCTAGTGTCATCATATGGTGTTTTAACTGGTAGTCCTATAGTCAGTACTAAATTACTTGATACAATACACACATCATCAGGGCAATATCAAGTCGGTCCTTATGGGTCAATTCCTTTAATTACCATATCAACTGGACTCCCAACATTTGAAGAACAATATTTTTTGTCTTATTATCCTCGTTATGCTGGGGGGCAACCTTTGGTCACCCAATACGACAGTAATCAGTCACATTTTGGTCAAACTAATGTTGACATGAATGTTTGTCAATGGAAACCCACTTTGCTTATCCAACCACAAACAGTTGTACATTCGTATCAACCAGTTCAACTTGTTACACCCACTTCATTACCACTTGTTAATACATCTATACCCCTATTACAGAATCAAAATCTTGTACATCAACCTTATCAGGCAGGTTCTTCGACTTAATATCACCAAATGTTGGGTCCACAGACTCAAAATCCTTTGGTTAGTCTACAACAACCTGTATCAGGGATCATTTATTCACAATCTAGTGTACCATTTTATGGGATGTCACAAACGCAACCTGGCTATACATATCAACTGAATCCAACTTGCACTAATTTGGGTTATGACATTGGTGGATGGAATCCTTGGTAGCCACAGACACAAATCCCTCAAACTTCATTTCAACAAGTATCATATCTAGGTTTTGGTCAACAAAACTCTCAAGCGTTTGCTATGAAAAATGTTGAGCCCTAAAGATGTCCTTTCCTTTCACCAAATTTCACTTCATTCCGTTTGTCCTTTATCAGCTATAGGCTTAAAAGATCAATACGAATGATTAAAATTACTTTAGGAATGCATGCAGTGACTATCTTATTATACTTTTGTGGTTTTGTTGTCATAACAATTTTTTATCAGACTTAGCTACAGAATGCAGCTATTCTATAGCTAGTTGCATATTCCGCGGCCATCTTTATGTTCACACAGATTACAAGTGTTATTTGAGGGAAAAATGAATATGGTTAAATTCCGTAACTCTCCTACATCATTCCTTGTCCTCTACGAAGGCCGAGAAAAAATCTACAAGTGGTTATGCACGTGGAGAAAATCAAAACTAAGAAGTATACTTTTACAAGGATAAGGACTCTATAGGTGTCTTCAGCAAAATACGAGTCCTAAATAGGAGTTCTAGTTAGATTTTGACTGTAAAAGACACCTATGCCTATTTCTCCTCAATGACAGTTATGTATTTGCTTATAAGAATAACTCGGTGAACCGAGAAACAATTAGTTAGTTGATGTTTTGTTTTTAGTCCTCAAAGACTGTGATACTCTATTTCTGAGCATTTTTCCTTTAATGAAAGAAGTACAAATTTAATGCGTGATCTGAAGCAATTTTAAGGAGTTAAGGATTCGTGTGCCAATCTGATGGTAGAGGGCCCCTACTGTTCGAAAGGCTTTGTGCATATTTTCTAGATAAGTGACCTTTAGCTCTGTTTCGTTCTTAACTTAGGTAGTTTCTAAGTTTATTCTCTTTCATCATGCTTATGTCATTTAATTATATTGAATATTACATTCAATCCTGTTCTCATGAGCTGTTCCAATATGTCACTAATGCGTGAATGAGATATAGTTGTAGTACTCCTGAGTTGATTGCATTTTAGTTCAGTTATGTTCATTGTGTTTCAGTTTTATTAGTTAATTGCATTCTAGTCTTGTTAATTAGACTTAAAAGACCCTCATTATTTTATAAGCTTCTCTTGTTCTTACTTCTTCTAACACATCGCTATCATAGGGACAAGAATTAGTTATATCATTTTGAGTTCCTGACTGTTCTGCAATTTCTCATAATTTTACAAACAACCTTTTTTTTTTCCAAAATATATTCCAAGAGATCTCTAACCCTTGAATGAGGCCTAATAGTAGCATTTTGAGTTGCAGAATGAGTTAATTCTAGTGTCATAAGTTATTTTAGCATAGGGTTCCTTACTATGTTGCAGATAGTCTTTTCTCAAAATGTTCCAACAAATTTCTAACAATGGATGAGATTTTCTCTGTGATATTTTAAGTTGTTGTTTACTAAAAAAGGACCTCATTATATCAAAATTATCCTTTTCTCAAGTTGTTCCAACATATGTCTAATGAAATGAATTGGACTGAGTTTAATGTTATGAGTTACTTTTCTTATTAGCTTTACAATCTATGGATTAGCATTTTCTGTTCTTAGGTGCCATTCATAGTTTAGAGTAGATTTTGTTCTGTTTTAGTGTGATCAGTAACTTCTCTTTGCTAACAATTTAGTTCTTTTCCTCTTAGCATAAAAACACAAAACCAAAAACACTAGAAAAACACTAAACACAACGAAGTATGAAGAAGATACCTAGGCACATATAGTGCACTTCACTTCAACAGTTTACTAGCCCTGGTTGACAATTTATGACATCAATTTAGGAACACTAAGTTGAGTAGACATTTTGGTGCTGTTGCCGGGGAAGTGTAACTAGGTAGCCTTATTTCTTACCTCCCAAAAACAATGATATGCGTAGAGAAAGAGACTCAAGGGGTAGATTCATAAGAAGTAGAAGCTTGATTCCTAGAACACCACTTGTTCCACCAAGACCAAGAGGCAGCACACCTCCAACTCAAACCCACATCCCATACTTTACTGATCATAGACTTCCAGAAGACTTAAGATCAGATATTCCATCAGAAAGACCTTCCACTTCATCCACGGAACCTGTCTTAGAAGAAGATTCAAGGACCCCTGCTAGGGACATAAACTTTTCTACTTCCATAGAAGAATCAACCATGGCAAAAGAAGGGGGAGGAGGAGTATTTAATGGATAACATACACTATTTGGAGGAGGTAGAGGTGAAGAAGGAGGCAGAGGAAGAGGTAGAAGGGAAATGGGAAGCTCTTTTGGGTTTCCTATAATAGATGAAGAAACCAATGCAACTATGAAAAATATTTCACCCTCTGTCCTTCCAAACTTTTATGGACTCAAAAGTGAAGATCCTGAAACCTTCCTATTTGAATTTTAAGTCCTATGCAAAACCTATGATTACTTACAAGATTCCCAAAAACTTAAACTATTCCCTTCAACATTGAAAGGAGCAGCATTAAAATGGTTTATGAGTTTGATCAACAATTCTATTAGGACATGGGAAGACATGAAACATGCATTTCTAGACAGGAATTTGGATTACTATATGCCAGTCAACCATAAGGAGGAAGTGTTTAAAATGCTACAAAAAGAGGATGAAAATATGGAAGATTTGTTTGAGAGGTTTAACTATAACATCAAAAGAGCAAAAATGGAAAACTTAGACCAAGATACTTTGAAAGCTCTCTTGTTGAAGACAATTAGGGATGAATGGCTAGATATCCTTAATATGATGGGAAAAGGGGATATATCTCAGCTCACATTACCTGAAATAGATGAATTATGTATCAACCTTTCAAGAGGGAAATCTAAAACTGTAAAAGGACCAAGAGACCTTGCTCTTGCAAGGGCAAGTAAGTCTGCTTCTGGGACAATAAGTAGGGAAGAAATAGGGCATATGCTTGATGAATTCAAATCTGATATTTTAGGGAGTCTTAGTGAACAGATAGACACCCTTAAGTTACAAAACAAGCAAAAAGCTGAATCTGATGCCTTAGCAATATTTTTTACCAAATGTAGAAAGAAGCATGCCTTGAGAGAGTGCCCTTTGGATGAAAAAATAGTAGAGACTTGTGTAATTTGTTCAGAAAAACATGAGACCAAGATTTTTCCTTCACTTCCTGGTCTTAAAGTTGTATTTCAAGAAGAAACCCCTACAAATTCCACAGAATCTCTCAATTTTGTCTTTAGGAGGCCTTGGTAGGGACCTCAAACACAAGGATTCCATGATCAGTTGTATAATCAACCCCCACCAAATTGGAATTCTTGGCAGAAACCTTGGCCCCAATTCCAAAATCAATCTCAAACTTGGGCACAAGGAGCACAAAATATCTATGGAAGATACTCTCAGTACTATCAATATCCACCATCTTATCCACCATATCCAAATTTCCCTCCTCAACAAAATTCTCAACAAAATCCTCAAAATCCACAACATCAAAATCCACCACTTCCATTACCATTTCCTCAGAAAGAAAATCAGTTACCTGCCCAACCCATACTAAACCCCAACAATAAAAACCCTCATAACACATACATGATAGAAGGCCAACAGTTCCCAACCTATTTGATTACTCCTTTAGACCTTAATGATGTTCAACTTAGGTCTGGAAGAATACTTGAAAAGAAGAAACCTTCTGTAATCATACAAGAGAAAAACAACTCTGAGGAAGACTCTCTACGGGTAAATAAAAGTCTTGAAGAGAACACATCTTTTCAAGACCCAAACATTGGAAAATCAAAACAAAAAGAACCAATAATCTGAACTCCTATATTAGAGCAGCCATCAACATCCACCTCTACACCTCCCTTTCCAGAAAGATTACAAATTGATAGGGGTGTAGAAAAACAAATTATGGTGCCTAATTATGATTTCCTAGATGAGTTAAGGAATTTTTGTATTAATATCCCATTATTACAAGATATCAAGGAAATTCCAATCTTAGCAAAGACAATAAAGGAGTTGAGCATGAAAAAAACAGGAAAAAGATTAAAAGAGACAAAGAAAATTCAACTGGCAGGAAAAATAGCAGACATCATGATGGGTAAGATTGTTATTCCAAAGTATCTAGACCCATGAAATCCAGTTGTTAAAATACACATCAATGGAACTGATATCCAAAACACACTTATTGATTTAGGAGCAGCAATCAATATCATGAGTAGACAAATCATGGATAAACTAAAACTTCCTAATCTTCTTTTTACACCCACATTATTACAATTAGCAGACAGATCTGTGATCAAACCTAATGGGGTAATAGAAGGCATTCCAGTGTCCCTAGATTCTTGGGAGTATCCTGTGGATTTTATGATCCTAACTCCTAAAAATAATCTAGGAGGGCATCCTATTATATTAGGAAGACCTTGGTTAGCTACAACTGATGCTTTCATTAGCTGTAGATTCAGTGATATGTACATCTATGATGGTAGTTCAACCAAGAAATTTACCTTGTATCCTCCAACAAAAACAATTACAAAATTAGATGATACTCAATGGATTGAGGATGAAGAAGACATACAACCTCTCTTCACAATTTCAGAAATTAGTGAAGATGGCTAGATTCTAAATACCTTAGAAAATTTTGAATCCTCTTCAGAATACAAACATGAACAATTTCAAGAAGAATCCAACATTGAGTTTTTATCATCAAGACAGATGTCTCTTTACTCCATGGATAAATTTGGCAGCTCTACAATTGAGATATTTCTAGGTAAAAATTTAAACATAAACAAGAACCTAGAGAAATCTCAACAAGAAAAGCTAGTCAAGATATTACAGAGACATTCTTCTGCATATGCATGGGAGTACACTGATATGAAAGGGATAAGCCCTAAGACTTGCACTCATCACATATACATAGAGGAAAATTGTAAACCAATCAGACAACCTCAGAGATAGATGAATCCAAATCTTAGGGAGATTGTTAAAGAAGAATTGCAGAAATTGTTAAATGTCAACTTTATCTATCCCATTTTAGATAGTCAGTGCGTTTCTCCTTTGGTAATTGTGCCAAAGAAAAATGGTAAATGGAGGGTATGTATTGACTACCGGGAATTAAACAAAGTACTTCTCATTTTCCCCTACCTTTAATAGATCAGGTGTTAGATAAATTAGCTGGCAAAAAGTACTTCTCATTTTTAGATGGGTTTAGTGGTTATAATTAAATTCAAGTAGCACTTTAAGATCAAGACAAAACCACATTTACCTGTCCTTGGGGTACCTATGCTTACTGAGTATTTCCATTTGGACTATGCAATGCACCTGCAACATTTCAAAGGGTAGTACTAGGAATCTTTTCAGATCTAATACATGAATGTGTAGAGGTATATATGGATGATTTCACAGTCTATGGAAACACATTTGAAGAAGCCTTAGAAAACTTGGAAATTTTTTTAAAAAGATGTAAAGAAGAAAATATTTCACTAAGTCATGAGAAGTGTTTTATAATGTTTACTGAAGGAATTGTTTTGGGGCATCATATTTCAGGGGATGGGATTAGAGTTGATGAGTCAAAAGTTGAAGTCATCTCTAACTTATCTATTCCAAGTTGTCAAAAATATGTTAGGAGTTTTCTAGGATTTACAAGATATTATCGAAGGTTTATAGAAAACTTCACCAAGATAGCATCTCCACTTTTCAAATTACTCACCAAGGACTGTGAATTCAAGTGGAATCCTGATTGCCAATTAGCCTTTGAGACCCTGAAAACAAAAATCTCTAAAGCACCTATTTTAAGGGGACCTAACTAGAAATTACCTTTTCATATTTCAACAGATGCCTCAGATACAGCTTTAGGAGCTGTATTGGGAGAAAAAGATCTGATTCCTTGTGCCATCTACTATACAAGTAAAAATTTGAATTCTTCAGAGTTAAATTATATTGTAACTGAAAAAGAGTTCTTAGCTATTGTTCATGCCATAAATAAATTTAGACACTATATAATAGGCTATGAAATTTTTTTTCACACAGATCAGTCTGCAATTAAATATCTAATGAACAAATCAATTACTAATGGCAGAGTCATAAGATGGTTATTCATTTTACAATAATTCAACATCACCATTCTAGATAGGCCTGGGAAACAAAATACAGTAGTTGATTTCCTATCTAGACTCCAAAACATTAAAGACAATGCTCCAGTTGAAGATCAATTCCCTGATGAATATCAATTCCCTGATGAATATCTTTTTGCAATTTCTACTCAAACTCCATGGTTTGCTGATATTGCTAATTATTTAGTTTCAGGGAAATTTCCTTCAATAATGAATGCAAGAGATAAAACAAAGATCATTTATGACAGTGCAAAATATTCATGGGTTGCTAATGAGTTATACAAAACAGGTCCATACTTTATCATTAGGAGATGTGTTCGAGAAGATGAGATGCCTGAGATTCTTAAAGCATGTCATGATGAACCTTGTGGTGGAAACTTTTCTGATAAAAGGACAGCTTATATGATCCTTCGTTTAGGATACTATTGGCCATCCCTTTTTAAAGATGCTAAAGAGTATGTGAAAAGGTGTGACAGCTGCCAAAGGGTAGGGAAACCTTCTCCTTCAGGTGAGATGCCATTGCAACCTCAGGTACATATTGAACCTTTTGAAAAATGGGCTTTATATTTTGTAGGACCTATTAGTCCTCCATCAAGACAAAAGAAATATATATTAGTTTGCACTGATTATGTTGCCAAATGGGTAGAGGCCAAGCCATTACTTTCTGCTACTGAAGCATCTGTAGTTACTTTTCTTTTTGAGGATATTTTTACTCATTTTGGTGTCCCAAGAGAAATTGTTACAGATCAAGGAGCTCAATTCACATCAAGGCTAGTGGAACAAATGGTGGAGAGGTACAAAATCAAACACAGAAAATCTACTCCCTATCATCCACAAGAAAATGGCCAAGTGGAATCTACTAATAAGATCATTGAAGGGATCCTAACAAAGACTGTTCATTTAAATAGAAGAGATTGGGTAGATAGGCTTCCTAAAGCCTTGTGGGCCTATAGAACTACATGGAGAAGCACAACAGGTCATACCCCTTATGAACTTGTTTATGGAAAACAAGTCTTGTTTCCCATAGAGTTTTAGATTCAAACTTTTAAAATGACAGTCCAGCTAGGACTTGATCTAACAGAAGCACAAAAGCATAGATTGGAGCAGATTAATGAATTGGATGAGATCAGACAGGATGCAGTCTAGAGAACAAATATAGTCCAACAGTAAAGGACTAGATGGCATGATAAGTACATTAAGGAAAAGAAATTCAAAGAAGGTGACTAGGCCCTCTTGTTTGATTCAAAGTTCAAATATTTTCAAGGTAAATTCCAAACACATTGGCTTGAGCCATATGAAATTGTGAAATTTTTTGACAATGAATCAATAAAAATCAGGACAATAGATGAAGAGAAGGTCACTTTTCTTGTAAATGGTCATAGATTGAAACTGTATCTTAAGACACTTTCAAGAGAAGAATTTGTCAAGAGATTCCAAGAGAACAGTGATGTGAAGTTAATGAAGAAGAATCCTTCTTCTTAATCAACTTAATTGTATTTTCTGAAATCAGATGTTAAAAAAAAAAAAAAAATGGTATAAACATGAAAACTAATCATTGATTAGCATGTTTATACAGAAAATATAAGGTGAAAATCAGAATCCTTCTGACACTTTAGCTTTTCAAAATTGTTCTTTTCCTGCAAACAACTATCATAAAATCATAAGTGCAGGCTCACTTTACATATCATATTCCACTTATGATCCATTTCATTCCATCATATCTCACTCCATCCATATTTCATTCACTCCATTTATCCATACTTCATTCACTCCATTTCATGATCCATCTCATTTTCATTTCAGATTTTCAAAATTGATCTCTTTCTGCAATTGAGTATTACAAATCATAAGTTGCAGGCCACTTTTCATATTTCATTCCACTCCAAATTTATGATCCATTTCATTCCATCATATTCCACTTCATTCATGCTTCATTCCACTATATTTCATGATCCATTTTATTTCATCTTATAGTTCATTCCATCCATATTTTAAATCATTTCATTCCATGTTTCAAAGCTTTCACAGGTACATTCTGCAGCCAGACATTCTGTAGCCAACTATTCAGCAACCACGTGTTCAGCAGCAAATTGATCCTGCACACCTATTTCAACAAGCAAAATCAAAAGGATTATGAAGACTGAAAGATCAATGATTTTCAAAGGAAAGATAAAGCATATTGAAAGAACAAAAATAAAAAGAAGGGCTAAGGTAAAATTGTGAAAGTATTATGATAACAGATTATGAAAGATATAGTATGGTTAAGTCATATGTATGTTTCATAAATTTATTTTGATTATTCGTATTGATCAATCCTATCATAAAATTCTTGGACAAATCCCTTCCATTCCACCATATCAAATCATCATTTATTAAAAGTTAACGGTCAGTACTTGAAGTGACCTATTAGGTCACGTCACTAACCCAAAATATTCAGTGATGATTTTGAAATCCTCATGGGATTTCTCCGCAGTATTTTACTCCATGACAACTCTCAAACTCATTTATTCATGTGATTTACCCTCACCGTATTTCACTCATCCCATATCCACTTCATGTCATTTTTTCCATAGCCAATTCCTATCCGTAGAAACAAAGAGGTCATCTTTAAGGTGAAAACAACCCTCTATAGCCATTTTTACCTTGAATAGGAGAGCAGTAACAGAGAAGTAAATTGAAGTTGAGGAGAAGAATCCATGGGACTTATTGTAAGGTCCGAACCAGTCAGAACCAAATATCTAGAAGCTTACCCACAAATTAAAGAGATGTTACAGCAGGATGGATGGCTACAGTTTTTGGAGAAGTTCAATGGATTTCATAAGGAGGTCACAAAGTCATTTTCCCAGTCATTCAATGGGTCAGAAGTTGAAATAGGTGATGTAAAGTTCATTATCACAGAATCCTTCATAGCAGAAGCAGCAGAATTACCAAGGCAAGGTGAACGATGGTTCAAAAACAAAGAATTCCACAATGAAGCATGGAGGCAGATGCTAAAAACACCAGGTATGGATATTTTAGTTTTTAAGAAGGGCATTCCTAGTTTAGCATTGAAGAATAAATGGTGAAATATTTTGCTAATTCTGCAAAATTTTATAACTTGTGAGGGAATGTTTGGCACCCTATATGTTTATCACATTCGACTTATGATGAATTTCCTAGATGAAGAGATAAATTTACCCTTTTTCTTACTCCATAGCCTAAAGAGGATGGCTTCTAATGTCCAAAAAAGGGTTCAGTTCTTAGAAACCACTTTATATCATCATGGTTTAGTTAAAATTATAATTGAGCATCACTTGAAAAAGGTAGGAGACAGTTGGGATGAGTTCCTCTTGAGGAATCATTTTGAAGAACCTAAAGAAACTCCATCTGAAGGAAAACTTGTAAGAAGAAGTAGGAGGGGAAAAGATGCCAAATCTGTTGAAATTAAAACTGATAAATCCATACAAGAAGACAGTGAGGAGATTATCTCTGAAAAATTGGCTAAAATCAAGAAACAACTCAAAAAGGAAAAGATAATAAGAAAGTATGCTAAGGAGAGAGGTGAGGGACCATCTAAACTAAGAAGAAGCCATAGGCTTAGAGGCATATTGAAGAATTCAGGAGTTAAGAAAACAGGAATCATAGATATTGAAGATGAAGAGACACCAACTGAAAAATCTCTTGAGTACCAGTACGAAGAGGATCTTGATAGAGGAACTCCGGAGGTAGAACAAGCCCAACAACAGATCTATAATTATGTTGAGTCATTAGAAAAGAGAGCCTCGGAAAACAAAGAAAGAACTCCTAGCCCACAAGAATATTCAATTGAAGTGCTGAGAAGAGACAAATATGAATTGGAAGTACTCAATAGGCATATAAAAAATGAAAATGAAATTTGAGGGGAACAAGTCAAACTGAAAAGTGACATGAACACAACCCTCTCTCTGCAAATGGAAAAATTGTACAAGGCTAGTGAGAAGCTGAATAAGAAAAACAAAAATTTGATTAGGGCACTTATAAATCTGAGGTTCAAATTGGTCATGAGGAAGCCTAGGATGCCATTGAACACCAAGCAAAGCAGAAAAAGGAAGTTAGATGTCCTGGTAGAAGTTTTAGAATACATGGATTGATTGCATGAGGACATGCAAAAGCTTTGTAGTGGGGGTATGTTGAGCCCTAAAGATGCCCTTTCCTTTCACCAAATTTCACTTCATTCCATTTGTCCTTTATCAGCTATAGGCTTAAAAGATCAATAGGAATGATTAAAATTACTTTAAGAATGCATGCAATGACTGACTTACTATACTTTTGTGGTTTTGTTGTCATAATTTTTTTTTATCAAACTTAGCTATAGAATGTAGCCATTCTATAGCTAGTCACATATTTCGTAGCCATATTTATGTTCACATAGGTTACAGGTGTCATTTGAGGGAAAAACGAATATGGTTAAATTCCATAACTCTCCTACATCATTCCTTGTCCTCTACAAAGGCTGAGCAAAAATCTGCAAGTGGTTATGCACGTGGAGAAAATCAAAACTAAGAAGTAGACTTCTACAAGGATAAGGACTCTGCAGGTGTCTTCAACAAAATATGAGTCCTCAACAGGAGTTCTAGTTCGATTTTGATTTTAAAAGACACCTATTCCTATTTCTCCTCAATGACAGTTATGTATTTGCTTATAAGAATAACTTGGTGAACCGAGAAACAGTTAGTTAGTTGATGTTTTTTTTTTAGTCTTCAAAGACTGTGATACTCTATTTCTAAGCGTTTTTCCTTTAATGAAAGAAGTATAACTTTAATGCATGATCTGAAGAAATTTTAAGGAGTTAAGGATTCGTGTGCCAATATGATGGTAGAGGGCCCCTACTGTCCGAAAGGCTTTGTGCATATTTTCTAGATAAGTGACCTTTAGCTCTGTTTCGTTCTTAACTTAGGCAGTTTCTGAGTTTATTCTCTTTCATCATGCTTATGTCATTTACTTATATTGAATATTATAGTCAATCTTGTTCTCCTAAGCTGTTCCAATATATCACTAATGCGTGAATGAGATATAGCTGTAGTACTCCTAAGTTGATTGCATTTTAGTTCAGTTCTGTTCATTATGTTTCAATTTTATTAGTTAATTGCATTCTAGTCCTGTTTATTAGACTTAAAATACCCTCATTATTTTATAAGCTGCTCTTGTTCTTACTTCTTCTAACACATCACTATCATAGGGACAAGAATTAGTTATATCATTTTGAGTTCTTTACTGTTTTGCAATTTCTCATAATTTTACAAACAACCTTTTTTTTTTCCAAAAGCTATTCCAAGAGATCTCTAACCCTTGAATGAGGCCTAATAGTAACATTTTGAGTTGCAGAATGAGTTAATTCTAGTCTCATAAGTTATTTTAGCATAGGGTTCCTTACTATGTTGCAGATAATCTTTTCTCAAAATGTTCCAACAAATTTCTAACAATGGATGACATTTTCTTTGTGATATTTTAAGTTGTTGTTTACTAAAGAAAAACCTCATTATATCAAACTTATCCTTTTCTCAAGTTGTTCCAACATACCTATAATGAAATGAATTGGACTGAGTTTAATGTTATGAGTTGCTTTTCTTATTAGCTTTACAATCTGTGGATTAGCATTTTCTGTTCTTAGGTGCCATTCATAGTTTAGAGTAGATTTTGTTCTGTTTTAGTGTGATCAGTAACTTCTCTTTGCTAACAATTTAGTTCTTTTCCTCTTAGCATAAAAACACAAAACCAAAAACACTAGAAAAACACTAAACACAATGAAGTAGGAAGAAGATACCTAGGCACATATAGTGCACTTCACTTCAACAGTTTACTAGCCCTGGTTGACAATTTATGACATCAATTTAGGAACACTAAGTTGAGTAGACACAAAACAACCCCAATATAGGTTACCAACATCAAATCCCATATGCTGGTGCTCAGAGACCTGTTTCCCAAGCAATTCCATCTTATCCTGGTTATTCTCAACCTGACCTTAATCGACAGTTGCCTTTTGTTGCAACCTTGGAATTACCAGATTTAAACCGGTTAACCAATGATCCTATCAATTATGCTCCTTGGTGGCCGGTGATACCTCATAAATTACCCTCTGATATTCCTAAATTCAATGGAAACCCTTGAGAAGATCCATCAACTCATGTTATGACTTATCATTTATGGTGTTCATTAGATTCCCCAAATGATGATTCTATTCAATTACGTCTTTTCCAATGAATGCTCATAGGTCTGGCAGCTAAATGGTATATTGAATTACCTAGAGCTTCTTTTGACAATTTCACTGCCTTAGCTACTGCCTTTTTGACCCATTTCCAGGTACCGATCAGATATGAAACTGGAACGAAACTCTTGACCAATTTTGAACAGACTAATGCTACTAACATTTCCGATCATATTCATGAGTGGCGTCGTCGTTAACGAATGGTTAAGACATTTTTTCCTGAATATGAAGAAATATTTCGGTAATAATAACATTATCATGAACAAAGTCGACGCGTTTCGAACCAACCAGTGTGGTTCATCATCAGGACTAGGTCACATTTTTTCCTGATCATCTCCTTGCTAAATGGTTCATTAAGTCCCTGTTACCATCTATAACTGAGGATGTGGCTAAAGGTGACGTCGTCACAGAAGAGAAAGTTATCGCTCATGCCAAATATTTAGACTTGATTTATACTCAGTCTGGCACGCTCTATGAAAAATTCCAAATGCACTGCGATCTAATTTCAATGTTCCTCCTCAAGTAAAGGAATCTCATGCCGGAGACGGCTTAATAGGCACTGCAAACACACACCACCCTACTGCATCTGATCCTGCTCCTACTTCAAAAATTAATTTCATGTCCTTGGACAAAGGAAAAAGTGATAAGCAACCAGGAAGTAAGAAAAAGGGTAAATCAAAGAAAAAGCAAACTTCTAACCCACAGGAGCGATCATCTAATCAACCGTTAGGACCACAAAAACATCGTTATCCATTCATTTACTCTAACGAGGAACATTTTGTTAGGTATTTTCCTCACCCTACTAAAGTCTCAAAAATCATCAAGACTTCTCATGCATCTGCTGTGTTGATAGACCCATTTCCAAATCTAGACACAAATTTGGTTGCTACGGATCCAGCTCCTAGTTCCCAAGTGTTAATGTTATCCACCACAAAACCTTCACAAGATGTTTTGGTGTCGACGTGTAATAAAGACTACGGTAGTCCAGCCACTGATCAACCTACTACCTCAACAACGAATCCATCTAATGAATCAATACCACCTCCTGTTTTTCCTGAATTGACGATTAAGCCACCAAAGGGAGTAATTCATAAATCAACATATAATCCTCGAGCAAGAGCTACACAAAATTATAATACAGTTGAAGATTTGGCTCAATCCCCTTCAGCTATGTCTGCTCTTGAGGTATTACAAAATTGTTCCTCCCAGAAGCAGGCTTTATTGTCAGTAATTGGTGGAATTGATCCAACTGATTCTAATCTTGTTGTCTTTAATCATACAGGCTATGTGCCGTAGCTATCAGCAGAATTGGCATTCTCCATCCAAGTAATTGTTCTCAATCACCTTGTTCATCGCACTATTATTGATGAGGGAGCATCTACATTCATTATGTCTTTAAAATGTTGTAAGTCACTTGGCTCACCGTGATTATCACAATCATCAACGACGTTGAAGGATTTTTATGAAAGAACATATAAACCTTGTGGTATTATCAATAATCTGCGTGTTGAATTAGGGGGAAAAACAGTAAGTATTTATGTTGAGGTTGTTGATGGACCCCTTGACTATAATATTTTACTCCGAAGACGATGGGTATATGCGATGATTGCCATTGTTTATACATACTTTAGATTGATTGCCTTTCCACATAAAGGTACAATCAAATTCATTAATCAATTACCTTTTTTGCCTCCGCTTCGCAGGTAACTAGAAGTGTTCCATTTGTTCACTTACCACAACTAGAAATCTAGAACATTGGTGTAGGACTCTTAAAGGATTCCACTCTTATGGGAACCTATTGAGCCCCAAGATTGTGCTTTCTTTCATCTTACTTTACCTCATTTTCCTTTGTCCATTGTTATCCCAGAGCCAATTGATCAATGAATTTAGTTAAAATTACTTTTAGAATGATTAACATGACTAACTTGCTAAGTTTTGTGATTTTTGTCATTGTAATGCATTTTGACCGGAACTAGCTGCAGAATGCAGACATTCCGTAGCTAACCGGAAATTCTGCAGTTGTCTTCACATTCAGGCATGTTCCAGGTATCCTCTCAAGAAAAACCACATATGGGTATATTCCACGTCATGTCTACATTGTTCGTTGCTCACCATGAAGGAAAAACCGAATTCTGGATATGGTTTTGATACGTGGGAACTCATTTAAGGAAGTAGATTTCTAATAGGACTGTCTTAGTTCAGATGTCCTTTTCCTTTTTACACTGCCTCTTTAAGAGTCCTAGTATGATTTCGATAAGGAAAGACAAGGATCCATAAATTGTTGCAAGTCTTGTTATGTAAATTTGTTATAAAAACACTTGGGAAACCGAGAGATAGGCTAGATTTTTCTCTAGATTTTACTTAGATTTCATGCTACATTTCTGAAGACGCAGATTACTCTGTTCAAGTTATTTTTCCTTTAATGAAGAAGACAGCCTTGTTTTGAAAGCGTTGATTTGATTTGGAGTTAGATTCTGTCTGGTGGTGGAAGGGCCCCTGCCTCCTGCACGGTTTTACTTTCGTAATTTAAATAAGTATCTTAATTGTTTTTACGTTTTTTTGAAGTTGGAATTCATAGTTAATTTCATTAGCCACTATAGTTATACTCGTTCTAATAACTCTTCCAAAAGAAGATACTCTTCCAAAAAATCATGATAATGAATGGGAAATGGCTATAGTGTTGTAGGATTTAATTGTAATTTCTTTTGATTCACTATCACAGTTGAACTTAGACTAAGCAAACTCTTCCAAAAAATCCTTATGATGTCTAAAGGCATGTCTGTGATACTGAATGTTTCAGTTGTTTGTTTTCACTGAGTAACATAACTGATCTTGCTCTTAAAACGCCCTTCCAAAATATCATAATGATGGGTATGAGACAGCTATGATATCTTAGTTTTAAAATTGCTTTCAGTCTTTATGTTTGCATTTGCACTGAATTGTACAGCCAGGATTGTTCTAAGAAACTCTTCCAAAACACCAATCATGATGGAAAAACAGGCTGTATAATCCCCTAGATTAATGCATGATAAATTAGTTAGGACACTCCGGAGTCTAATTGCATTTAACTCCTGCTCTGTTATTTTGTCTTAAGGTTTGATAATGGCTTGTTAGTTCAGCACTGTTTTAGACTAGTGAAATTTGAAGTTCAGTTTTAGCTTAACTCATTGCATTTTCACTCCACATTTAGTTGTCATTCACTGCATAGTAGATTACTTCAGTTGTTAAACTTAACAAAACAGCCTTCATTATTTACAAAACCTCTTCTTGTTCCAAATCTATAATTGATTCATAACCATATGAACAGAAGACAGTATCATTTCAAGGCCTGAAGTACTTCTGCAACTTTCTTTATCATCTCACAACAAACCTTCCCTCAAAAGACTATTCTAAAAATCTATAACCTTTGAGTGAAGTGTAGAGGTGTCAAACTAAATTGCAGAATAGAGTTAGGAGTTAGTCTTAGATCTTATGATGTTAACAATATTTTTCTCCAAATATGTCTCCACAAATCTTTAATCATGGATAAAATGTTGTCTCATTATAAGCTAGTTGTTTAATTGTTTAGATTAGGAGGATTTGTATACTTAGCTGACCATTTCTCAATCTCTTCCAAGATACCTTTGATAAAAGAATTGGATAAGTTAAGTTTATGTTTTTACTTCATTTTTTTAGAAGTCATTATCAAGCTTGGTATTCTTCTTAGTCATAGTTTAGGTTTGATCCTGTTTCAGTAGTTGCACTTGTCATTTGTCTCAACCAATTAGGCTTTACTCTATTTTTAATCAGTAGTTTCCTTCCACCAACATTTAGTTCTCTTTTCTTGTGAACATAAAAGCCATCAAAAGACCAAAAACATCATAAATCATCACAAAGGACCAAAAACATCAGAAAACACTAAATACAATGCACTAAGAAACAAACACCTAGGCACATACAGTGCACTTCATTTCAGCAGTTTACCAACCCTGGTTGACAATTAAGTGAACTCAATTTAGGAGACTAGGTTGAGACCAAACATTTTGGTGCCATTGCCGGGGAAGTGAAAACTAGGTAACCTTTGTTTCTTAGCACCCAAAAACAATTATATGCGTAGAGAGAGATATTCAAGGGGAAGATTCATAAGCAGCAGAAGCAGAAGTTTGATTCCTAGAACACCACTTGTTTCACCTAGATCGAGAGCTAGTACACCTTCAACTCAGACCCACATTCCATCCTCTACTAATCCTGGACTTCTAGAAGATCTAAGGTCAACTATTCCATTAGAGAAACCTTCCACTTCATCCACCGAACCTGCCATAGAAGAAGATTTAAAGACTCCTGTTAGGGACACAAACCTTTCCACTTCCACAGGAGAGTCAACCATGGCAGAAGAAGGAGGAGGAGGAGTTTTTAATGGAGAACACACACTATTTGGAGGTAGAGGTAGAGGTAGAGGAGAAGGAGTTAGAGGTGTAGATGGAGGAAGAGGTAGAAGAGAAATAGGAAGCTCTTTTGGGTTCCCTATAATTGATGAAGAAACCAATACAACCATGAAAAACATTTCACCCTCTATCATTCCAAACTTCTATGGACTTAAAACTGAAGATACTGAAACCTTCCTATTTGAATTTGAAGTTCTGTGTAGAACATATGACTACTTACAAGATGCTCAAAAACTAAAACTATTTCCTTCAACATTGAAAGGAGCAGCATTGAAGTGGTTTATGAGTTTGATCAACAGTTCTATTAGGACATGGGAGGACATGAAACAAGTATTATTTCAGTAATTGCCTTTGCATTTTTCATTTGTCATCAACTAATTAGGCTTCACTCTGTTTTCAATCATTAGCTTCTTTCCACTAGCTTTCTAGTCATTTTTCTTGTGAACATAAAACTACCAAAAGACCAAAAACATCATAGAACACTAAACACAACATATTAAGAGACAAACACCTAGGCACATACGGTGCACTTCACTTCAGTAGTTTACCAACCCTAGTTGACAATTAAATGAACTCAATTTAGGAGACTAGGTTGAGACCAAACATTTTGGCGTCGTTGCCGGGGAAGTGAAAACTAGGTAACCTTTGTTTCTTAGCATCCAAAAACAATTATATGCGTAGGGAGAGAGATTCAAGGGGAATATTTATAAGGAGCAGAAGCAGAATTTTGATTTCTAGAACACCACTTGTTTCATCTAGATCCAGAACTAGTACACCTTCAACTCAGACCCACATTTCATCCTTTACTGATCCTGGACTTCTAGAAGATCTAAGGTCATCTATTCCATTAGAGAAACCTTCCACTTCATCCACTGAACCTGCCATAGAAGAAAATTTAAAAACTCCTGTTAGGGACACAAACCTTTCCACTTCCACAGGAGAGTCAACCATGGCAGAAGAAGGAGGAGGAGGAGTCTTTAGTGGAGAACAAACACTATTTGGAGGTAGAGGTAGAGGTAGAGGAGAAGGAGGTAGAGGTGCAGATGGAGGAAGAGGTAGAGGAGAAGGAGGTAGAGGTGCAGATGGAGGAAGAGGTAGAAGAGAAATAGGAAGCTCTTTTGGGTTCCCTATAATTGATGAAGAAACTAATATAACCATGAAAAACATTTCACCCTCTGTCCTTCCAAACTTCTATGGACTTAAAACTGAAGATCCTGAAACCTTGCTATTTGAATTCAAAGTTCTGTGTAGAACTTATGACTACTTACAAGATGCTCAAAAACTGAAATTATTCCCTTCAACCTTGAAAGGAGTAGCATTTAAGTGGTTTATGAGTCTGATCAACAGTTCTATTAGGACATGGGAAGACATGAAACAAGAATTTCTAGAGAGGTATCTGGATTACTGTATGCCGGTCAATCATAAGGAAGAAGTGTTTAAGATGTTACAAAAAGAAGATGAAAATTTGGAAGATTTGTTGGAGAGATTTCATTACAACATCAAAAGAGCAAAAATGGAAAACCTAGATCAAGACACCTTAAAAGCTCTTTTGTTGAAAACAATTAGGGATGAATGGTTGGATATTCTTAACATGATGGGAAAAGGGGATATATCACAACTTACATTACCTTAAATATCTGAGTTATGTATCAACCTTTCCAGAGGGAAATCTAAAACTGTCAAAGGTCCAAGAGATCCCGCTCTTGCAAGGGCAAGTAAATCTGCTTCTGGGACAGTAAGTAGATCAGAAATAGGACACATGCTTGATGATTTTAAATATGACATATTAGGGAGTCTTAGTGAACAAATAGACACCCTTAAGATACAAAACAAGCAAAAGGCTGAATCTGATGCCTTGGCGATCTTTTGTCCCAAATGTAGAAAGAAACATGCCTTGAGAGAGTGTCCTTTGGATGTAAAAGTTGTAGAAACCTGTGTCATTTGTTCTGAAAAACATGAGACCAAGAATTGTCCTTCTCTTCCTGGTCTCAAAGCTGTCTTTCAGGAGGAAACTCCTACAGATTCCATAGAGTCTCTCAATTTTGTATCTAGAAGGCCTTGGCAGGGACCTCAAACACAAGGATTCCATGATCAAATGTATAATCAACCTCTACCTTGGAATTCTTGGCAGCAACCTTGGCCCCAATTTCAAAATCAATCTCAATCTTGGGCACAAGGAACACAAAGTCCCTATGGAAGATACTCTCCATACTATCAGTATCCACCATCCTATCCACCATACCCACATTTTTATCCTCAAAATCCTCAACAAAATTTTCCTCAAAATATTCAACAAAATTTTCAAAAAAATCCTCAATAACATCATCAAAACAAACCACATCAAAATCAACCACTTTCATTACCATTCCCTGAAAAATCAAATCAATTGCCTGCTCAACCCATACCAAACCCCAATAATCAAAATCCTCAGAACACATACATGATAGAAGGCCAACAGTTTCCAACTTATTTAATTACTCCTCTAGACCTTAGTGATGTTCAACTTAGGTCTGGAAGAATACTTGAAAAGAGGAAACCTTCTGTGAT